>VMBQ01000601.1:125126-144452 GCA_007657795.1 Dreissena rostriformis | reverse complement strand
TGTGTGTAGTGGTAGGTTAAAATGCATTGCTTATAAGCCGTAAAGAGATTAAACAATATTCCGAATAACTTCTTTTCGGTGTATTGATATTTGTTTCTAGAATAACTGAACTGTTTTGAAAACCGCCGCGAAAAATATAACATCACGTTTCCAGCACACTGTAACTTCGTGTGGATATCACTTCATCAGCCACTGCCGTATATAGCATACACATACAGCATGTGTACATGACACAACAAGGTCAAGTTAAAGCGATGACATGTATAAACGAGTTTTATGTCAATAGCATACACATACAGCATGTGTACATGACACAACAAGGTCAATTTAAAGCGATGACATGTATAAACGAGTTTTATGTCAACATGTTATGTTCTCAGTTTTAAACTAACACATGAATATAAACGAGGAAATAATATAAAATGAATTTATTTTATTTAAATGGAACCATAGATCAAATCACAGGTACTTGAAAAAGAATTACACACTTCGATTTTGGGTTCATATTTGTGAAACTTTTAGCTGTTTTGGACATACTTGGTGGATTTTCATCAAATAAACGGTGTTTAATCGTAGATTGATGCTTCCTGCTGGCAACCACAACGACATTTGTGTGCATTATTAGATCTTTCATACTATTGCATAGCGTTATTAAATACACCCGTGAAATTGTCGTTGGATACCTTTTCTTTTATTATATATATAAGGACAATTTTTTTTTCTTCAAATATTGCTTGGAGAAGTTGTTAGTTTTTAAGGCAGACATGGTGATTCGCATCCTTTAGTAAAACAAGAGTTTTGATTAAGAGAAGAACCCAACAATGTCGAGCGGAAATAGTAATATCTTAATGAAAAGCGAAATTAATGTATGAAGCTATTTTGCGAAAACGGACATTATGTTATCGGATTCATCGATCGATTTAAGTTAATTAACATACATTATTCCTGTTATGACTAGTTAAAACCATAATTTAATATTTCATTTATTTATTTGTTTGGTTTCACTGTAAGGGTTTGTATTTTGTGTCCATTGTTTTCATTTTGAATTTGCAATAAAGAATAATCTAGTCCATGAACTTGAAATATCAACTAAATAAGAGCCATTTGACGATTCTAAAGAGTATTGATACGACTGTCGTGCCAAAGTCTCGTGCATCAGCCGCCTCCTGGTCTTGGCGCCACTTGATTGATTTCGGATCCCGTCTCGTTTGGAAAAAAATGCAATATAAGAGATCGACCATAAACCGATTTTTTGTAAATGCAGATTTTTTAATGTTGAAATCAACGTCTTAATATGTGATTTCTGCCGTTGAGTCCTGTTTATGAGCTTTTCATATAGGAAAAATCTATATGAGCCTCGGGGACGACACTTTCCGCTTACACTGGATTTTCGTCAAGAGTTTTTTTTCCTTTAAACGAAAAATGCAATAAACGCGGAAAGTCTCGTCCTTGATTAGCCTGTAGGACTGCACAGGCTAATATGGTACGATACTTTACGCACATGCATTAAACCTCCTTTTCACAGAGCAAAGCTCATATCAATTAGCTGGTCCAAATTCCACCATGTTTTAACTTTTTTCAAAATGCTTTGCCATAGCACATTTCTGTACATTAGTCAATTAATCAATCCTTTTATTTTGGTTCGCATAACATTACCCGAATTTTGACAAACGAGTGATATTCTCAAAAAAATCTAAAACCCACTTACCTACTCATGTTTTTTTATCTTCTGATCTTAAGTGCCCCGTCGAGGGTATTGTTGGTTTTTTTATTAGTATATCTCCAAAAAGAAGAGGGGTCAGAGATTATAGGCCGTGTTAAAAGTCAACAATTAAAAGCTACTGTTCTTTTGTTACGATGTGTTTTATTTTTTTATTCATAAACATAACGACCATTTACAGACAAAATCATTAACAACAAGTTAAATAACAACAACAATTCCGAATTGAACAGACATTCAAAACACACGCAAGATAAGAAATGTCCTCAGAAGGGTGTGTTTGTATACACACGTTGCAAACGTGTTACAATTCTGGTCTTTGAAATAAGCAAACACACACGCAAGTATAAGTAAATGCAGATATTATAAAACAATATATTTTTTTTCAATATTTTTTTTGTACACGACTGTTACTATATATACAGTACTTTCCGCATTTACAAATTCACAAACGACATTGATAAATCAACTGAAAAAATCGACCGTTGGGCTTAAAACGGTTGCATCTGCAAGACATTCCAAAAGCAGATACGACAGTGTCGCGCTCAAATCTCACCATTGTGAAAATGTCTTTCAAAACAAGCACTACTAGAATTCATATGAGCCTCGCTGTTGGAAAACCGGGGCTTAATGCTTGTGCGTTAAGTGTCGTCCCAGATTAGCCTGTGCAGTCCACACAGCCGGATAGGGACGACACTTTCCGCCTTAATTGGATTTTTGTAAGGAAGACATTTCCTTCAAACGAAAAATTCCATTAAAGCGGAAAGTGGCAGTCCGCACAGGCTAATCTGAGACGACACTCTACGCAAATGCATTAAACCACGTTTTCCCAAAGCATTTATCATATAGATAGATCCCTCCTCTTGTCCCGATCTCTCATTGACTTCAGCATTCTGACGAAAGAACGGACAAAACCCAGTCAGTTTGAACATGTTTTGCCCGGAAATGGACGCTGGGCTCCACCGGACTTACGCTGCATTCCTGTTCTGTTCATTGTTTTCGAGATTTTATCGCAAAGTTTCGAACATCAATATGCTATTGCACCTGTCGCTGTGGACTAGGGGTACCTCGTTTTGAATCCGGTGACCCCGGCTCTGATTTATCAGTTTGCACCGTATGCTCTTTCGCTTTTAGTCTTAACTTATCGATACTCGACCTACGGAAATCCAGACCTTGTTCCGGCTCAGACATCTGGAACCGCCCGGCCAGCTGACTCGAAAGCGCCGCCGCTGCCTGGGCCTGTGCAATGGCGGAAATGTCAGAGAGCCCGGCGCGCATATACATAGCCGGGATACCAGGGAACGAGCTTCCGGTTCCTGGCGATTGGAAATAGTTCGGGAAAAGTCCGGCTGAGCTGACTTTGTTGAAGTACTGCGCCATATTGCCGAGCATTGCGCTCCCGTGCTGCATGGAAAGAAGGGGATTCAGACCCGGGAGGCTCGGCATGCGGTTCGACCAGTAGGCCTCTAGCGGGGACTGGTAGCCGAGATGGGACGGCGGCATATCGGGGAGCCCCAGGCCGCCATCGCGCTGCATGAAGCTCGGGCTCTCCCGTCCAAGCGTCTTCTCGCGCTTGCGCCACTTGGCTCGTCTGTTTTGGAACCAAACCTGCAATAATAATGCCTTAAGAATCAGTCAATGTTCTTCACTATATTAATTCAACAAAATAATAGGAATATTTAACTTGAAATTGTACCTCTTATTCCATATCATAATTAGGTAATATTATATACAAATCTGACTATAGTTCTTAATTAACATTTATAGATAAACTAATTTCATTTTCATAAAGATTGAACTAAAGAACAATACTAAGTCATTAGATCTTCATAATATTCGATTGTATATCGTTTGTATATAAATCTAATTTGTGCTTTAACTTTGGGTCTTTTTTCACATCACAAAGCGACAGTGGGAAGACACATTTATCAGTAATCTTCGATGAATGTGGGCAGAACCCGTCATCTCAAACATTGAAATAATATAATAGATGCATCCGTGTATTGATTGACCTTTGTGGTTCAGCCAGCATGATATTACGCATATTTACTTTATTCCTTACATAACAACGTCTAATTTCCGCATGGGGTAACGTAGCGTTTAATGAAAATTGGCTTTAGCTGTTATATCGGCATTCCTTCTCATTAAAGCATCATTAAACAATTTGTCTGTCGGTCTTTACTGAATACGAAAGCTGAATGAAACTGATATCAATTGTATTACATACCTATACGCACAATTGTGTTTAAATAAGCTTTAATTGTGTCCATTATTTGTGACAACTACTTACTGCATATATAATGGAAATTACAGAGTTTTAAAACTGTGAAACTTAATTTAGGGATTAAGCGTGACAAAAATGGCATGAGGGGTGGCTGAAAGGGGGAAGGTTTACCTCTTTTGTGAAAATTCATCTGATGGTTAAACGGTGTACATTTTTAGTGACGTAATTATGCTGTTTCCACTAAAGTACTAATATTCAATAATCCATTCAGCATATTTATGTCCACGAGGAATGTTCTTTATTAAATTTAACATGATGTTAATATCAAGTTATACTTTATGTTACTCTAAAAAAGTGCCAATAGCCAATAAAAACACCTCAGGTGTTTCTCTGATTACCAGAACATTGGAAAATAAACAAGGGACAGAAAGGTGAGACATAAAAATCTAGGGCGGGGCACATATTTTAACAGGGTGGGGCATACAAATGGAAGGTACCCACTGCTATTCTGCTTTAGCTTAATCCATATAATTCGTTTGCCTTTGGTATCAAGACGCGAATCCATTAAAGAGTCTTAGGATAATTCCACGGAACTGTAAATATCTATTATATAATGACGTTGCGCCATCTTCATATTATCGCGGTACACCATTTTACAAACGTAGAAACAAAATACTAAGTCGTTTATATCATAAGAAACATAATTTATTCCTGTTTATTTAGAAGAACATTTTTTATGAATTGATCTCATTATATTTTTTAGATATTTAAAACAGAAAATCCAGCTAAAATACGACGTATTACTAACGTTACACACTGCATAGCCCGCATATTCGCCAACGTCGACTTATCCTGTTTTAAAGAGACCTTAAGCCAATAAAATTATATTATGTTAAAAAATGCTTGTATAATAAAAACAATGTATTTACCTGCACGCGTGCCTCGCTGAGGTCTAAACGCAACGCCAACTCCTCGCGGGTGAACACATCCGGGTACTGCGTCTTCTCGAACGCCCTCTCCAGTTGGTGAAGTTGGAATGTCGTAAAAGTTGTGCGACTTCTGCGCAACTTACGGGGCTTGTTTCCGGCATTTCCGCTATCTTCGTTTTCGCCGTCCGACAGCGACGTGTTTAAGTCCTCGTGGCTGTGGTATTGTTTTTCTTCGCTCTCGGATTTTTCCGGGCTTGAGTCGAAATAGTTCTCTCCGTTCCTAGAGGCACCCGGGGATCGATCATTAGAATCCTTAGACGGGCTTTGAACTGACATGCATCCGGACGTTTGGGGACCTGGAATGCAAAATAAAATAAAATAAAATAAAATAAAATAAAATAAAATAAAATAAAATAAAATAAAATAAATAAATAAAATAAATAAATAAATAAATAAATAAATAAATAAATAAATAAATAAATAAATAAATAAATAAATAAAAAAATAAAATAAAATAAAATAAATAAATGAGTGAGTGTGTGAATGAGTGAGTGATTGAGTAAGTTAGTGAGTGAGTGAGTGCATGAATTAATCAATTAATGAATTAATGAATTCATGAATTCATGAATTCATGAATAATACCATCACCATAAGCCTTTTTGTAAACAACATATGATTTGAATTTGATTTGCTTTTTCTACAGGTTAGCAAAATGTCTACAAAATCAGTCTGTACTCGAAATTCAGAAAAGAACATTTAATTGAAAGACACATTAATTTTGCGCATTGTAGCCTCTTGGCTACCTTTTGTATATGCGCATTGTGATTAAAAGGCGCATTTTATGTATTCCCAATGTACAACAATTCTTTTTTGTGCAAATCTATTTAAAATGTATTGCAGTTCAAACATTGATGCTTGTGTATTTAATGAAATATATCATTAAGCAAATCAAAATCTAATAGAACATAAATACTGCTTAGAAAAAAGCAGTCCAGCGCATCAATGATATAATACAGACTCATGAATGAATACACAAAAATACTAAATTACGACAGACTATTTGTAATTCGACGTCGCCGATTGAAAGCATTCAATATTAAATATCTGATATTGTTGCATAAATTTGATAAGAGCGTGTGCCACATTTGTCTGATGACATGACTGAAAGAAAATTGATATTCTTATTGAAAATAGATATTTTGTTTGCAGCTCTTGTAGGGGCGTGAACGCTGTTGCGCCAGATCGTCTGCTACCTATGCCTAGCATATTGTGCCACTCAGTTATGCCAATTGTTACAATTTCTCTTCCATCAACTGGCTTTAAAGAGGCAGTCAGTTTATATAAACAGAATTTTCTATATTTACAATTAACCATTGAAAATAGTGCCATTCATGATATTCATCAAATTATACTCTTTTCGTTTGGCAATTTATAATTATTGTAAAGCCTTGATCGTAATTTCCCAAATAAAACATCTCTTAAACTGTATAAATTTTACAGACAAAGTTCAATTTAATATATTTGGAAATGTTATTTTAGCAATCGAACTAAACAGGTTAAAATATTTCTAATAATCAGTAATGCGATTTTAAATTCATAGAGTCTTCATTTTCTCTGAGTAATTGTGTTTGTTACTGACAATAATCTTTTTGAGATAATAGTGATCTGCAGAAGAAAAGCTCAATAATTTCGGGCGCTGTTTATTAAGGATTCTTTGAAAAAATGAAATATCATCATCACCATCATCATCATCATCATCAGCAGCAGCAGCATGATCATAATCATCTTAATCGACAACAACAACGGAAACGTAAATCACGATTTTATATTTGAAACAGTTGATCGCATAGCCGTGTCCCTTTAACGATTTTCACGGAAAACATTTGTCTGCCAGTTACCTCTAAAAGGCTGGCAATGTCTGAACAACTTGTAACCAATATAAAATCGTGTTACTATTTAAAGTGCGAGATGTTAGTTTTTCTGGCGCCCAATTCATTATGTTTCGTAGTTCTGCGTATTCAGGCGCTAACCTATGTGTTTCTTCTTACTCTCATTGGTGCCAATTTCGCGTTAAGCAGTTATATTTGTAATTACTTTTTGATATGTGGCAACACCGACGAAATGCCAATGAGGAATTGTGCTTCTGTGACCGCGTCATTACCGTTGTTTTTTTTTTCACTTATTTTTCTACTGTCAACCCTTGTGACGCATGCGCCTGGGCGAGGTTCATGTTATGACTACTT
Organism: Dreissena rostriformis; assembly: GCA_007657795.1. Taxonomy (NCBI): domain Eukaryota; kingdom Metazoa; phylum Mollusca; class Bivalvia; order Myida; family Dreissenidae; genus Dreissena; species Dreissena rostriformis. The sequence goes on along the minus strand of VMBQ01000601.1, from coordinate 137,336 downwards.
CTACCATAGTTATTTTTTTATTACAAATAATGCATACAGTGTATATATTCTGAATAAACCTTACAGATGACAGACGTGTTCATACTTCTAGACAATTTTAAGAACGTCTTTTATGTAAATTTTAATACGTGCACTCCAGTTTGTAATAATAGCATTTTCCTATTTTCGTTCGTACTGTACGCTTACCTCTGTCGTTATGTATTTCTACGGTTTAATTGTACAAGTTTTGTTTTGTAATTTCTTGTAAAAAATTATTTTTGATTTCATGTTTGGAAAAAGACATTGTATTCTGACATCAATAATACTTCCATGCAAAAATATTTATACCTTTGGACCGTTTATAACAATTTTTGGTATGTTATAATATACTTGGATAGTTATGGTTAATTTAGGAAACACATGGCTGTTTTACTTTCTCTGAGCAAACTTGAACACAGTCTGAAGAAAAATGTACACAAAATATTTAAAATATAACATTAGGACAAAAACTAACGAAAGTTCAAAAACCTGTTTACATAATATCACTGACGTATTGACAGTTTTCAAACTTTTAATCAACAATGCCCAGAAAAAAATGTATATAAAGGAGCAAAAACACTGCAAACATAGAGATATATTTAAAATATCGTTTCGTTAATGAGTTATTTTCGTTGAAATTGATAAAATAATCAATCGTGTGAAACTCTTAACGGAGCGTTATGTTGCGTGTTTCAAGTAAAAGTGTTGTATGTATATCAGCCGTAATGACCGAGTGATTGAGGTTACAGCCTTATATTCAAGAGGTCCCCAGCTCGCATCTTGATGGTAGCATATTTTATTTTAACATCACTCTGTGAAAACGGGGCTTAAATAAAGTACGCACAGGCTAATCAGGGATAACACTTTCCGCCTAAACTGGATTTTTGTAGAAGAAACTTTCCTTAAAAGAAAAATTCCATAAAACAGGAAATTCTCGCCCATGATTAGTCTGTTAGGAGTGCACAGGCTGATATGGGACGACACTTTACACACATGCGTTAAGCACCGTTTTCCCAGAGCGCCGGTCATTTTTTTTTAATAATTGCTATTTTAGTTGAACTTTTGAGTAATGATGCTTTAATCGGTCACGTTAAGAGATTTAATGGCATGTTTTACATGAATAACAAGCAATGTATAAAATAGCGAACAAAGCATTCAACACATATTAAAGAAAGTTGTTCACTTTGATGTATCGATAAAACTCATGTATTCATGTATGTCTTACACTAAAATTGCTAAATTTATTATTTAATGATAAAAAAGGGAATAAGATTTATTGAAAGTAATAAGTTATTTTGCTCATTGCAGAAAATGAAGTTTGATAATCTAATAAATAAATAATAATAACGCGATTCGTTCAATCTTTATTGCGATATAAAATGTACTGTTCATGGGGTTATGTTCCTTTTAAACAACTATAGATAAAATACCCCGTATCGAGGTTTGATATTTCCACATCATATGAACAACTAAGAATAAAATAAAATCATTCTGTTAAACTGTAAACATGTACAGNGAGAAAAAATAGAAACCGCTTGTTAATAACTAGCATCAATAGAAGATGATTGTGGTTTTCGTTGAACTTATTTAAATTGTATTAAACTACGCAGTAGTGCAGTAAGTTACATGAAGTAAAACACCACGACACACGGTTATGTGTCATTTAATTCAATCATTTAAACAATATTGTGCAAGCTGCTTAACTGCCAAACTGATAGAACGTGATGACAAATGGAAATGCTTTTTAAATATCAAAATATCAAACCTTTCACTGGTATTTGCGAAAATGAAGGATGAAAGTCAAATTGAAGTGGATCGTACAAAAATGTGCACATTTAACTTAAATAACAGCGTCAAAATAGTTATTCCTTTTTTCTTTTGTTTAATTCAAAGTTTGAAAGTTTATTGGCAATCCGGAAAGCTGCATGCATTTGGCCAAATACATATACACAAAAGAAATATGGCCAAGACAGGGAATTATACAATTTAGCGAATTTACATATGATTTAATTTATTAAAAAAAAGGCGAAATGTATAAGATGTTTGCACCAAGAAAAGCGAAGTTCTTCAACTGGGCGATTAATACAAAACACAACTTATTCACACCATGCATTTAGAAAAAAACAACCTCCGTAAGCTTCCTTTTATTTATTATTTTTATTTTTTTCGTAGAATTATAATTGAGGTGATGTGTGTTCGAGTAGAAACAGGTAAACAAATAATTAAAAACAAATCTCATGATTCGTGAAGCTGCAAAATGTATACAACCTAAATTCGTTAAATTGAAACAAAAATTCTCGCTGGATCAGAATTTAAGTGCATCCGACGTAGATCAAAATGTATTTTGGCATGAAATGTTTGTAGAACAAACACTTTAAGTGCTACATTTCTAAAAACTATATTTTATGTATATAGGTGGTTGACAGTTCTTTTTAATGTTTTTTTTTCAGAAATTTTCATTGTAAATAAATTTTAAGAACTTAATAAAAAGTAGCCGATTAGATTTGTTTTTTTTTAATTAAAATTATTATAAAATAATAATACTTACACATTATAACACTCGGCGAATTTCTCATTATTTCAACATCATCAGGAATCGCAGAATGTTTTCTTTCAGCTTTCCCCAAAATACTATCAATGCTGTACGCGGACGGCATTTTGTGCTTAGCTTCCATTAGTTGTTATCATATAATTTTCAGAATTGGTATTTATATGAAATCATGCAAATTTAAAATATATCTTCCATGTGTACACTTTGTTCGTACTTAAAAGAGTCGCTTTATTTTATCTTTTCCCAACACACAAATAAGGTCTGTCGTCTGTGCACCACTGTTTCCAAGTTATAGTCCGTAGACTTTCGTGGTAATTAAATCACTAATTTGCCATAAGTTGAGCCTATTCAGCAAGCGACAACACTTGAGAATAAATGCGAGGCTCTCATTGGCTAGCGCTATTGTTAGTTTGTTATCTCCTCTATTGAAGAACTTAATATTTATTAACTGCGGGAAATCGATCCACCGTTGATAGTGCGTAATCCTCCGAGAGGGGGCGGGGCTTAGGTCTCTGTACAATAGAACCATGCAGGCTTCTATAGAAAGAACGTAGTTATTCAGTGGTATTTGTGCCGCGAAAGAAGCGATTGTACCAGTTTATTAATTGTTAACGAGGGATGTGAAATCGGCCTCATTATTTCTATCATGGTAAATTGGCGTATAAATTCGCTTGAACACATTTACACAAAGTTGATGTGACCCCATGCTAATAACTGTCCGCCTCGCCGAATTCCGTCTATCAATTTAATACTTAAACCCCAAAAGGATTGCCATGATAACTAAAGAATTTTCATTTGATTTGGATTCGAGAATTCCTTAATAAGGTCGGGAACATTGGGAGATTAGTTAAAGAATTGCCAGAGTTAAAGGTTTAAAGATTTTCGTATGAATGCAAGGCAATTAAAGACGTGACCGTATACATTGTTAATGGTTTCCCTGAAATTGGCTGCCGTTTAACAAGTACATTGTCTGTTAAATTAACGCGTGTCAGTTGCAGAAAGGACTTGCAAACAACATTCGAGACCAGACGCACGCTGACTGTTCGCGCGCTTGGTACAAACTATGAAACCGGTTTGATAGGGTAACACAAATGAGCGAGTGACACTTAACGGGGACTGAATGGGTGCTGATTGCTGGATATTTATTGGTAATTCGCTTTTTCGATAGGAATGGACAAAGAAATCATGTCCTCGCGAACGTGTGTCCAGTTAATGATAATACGATTTAAAGTGATTTTTCAAGAGGAAAACATATTAGCGTGTTTGCCAAACATTGCACGTTCTGCCGGGTCTTATCTGACCAGATATACGTTGACACTAATCTAAAATCTGTGGCCGAAGTTTACAGAAATACTAATCAAATATCACTTAGAGTTTTGCAACATCTTCAAATCGTCCTACGACGAATCGAACACTATTAACAACGTCTTTCGTAAAGAGTGTCAAGAGTTAAGTGTTTGCTTTACAAATTACCCGGTTAGTAAAATGTGTTGTAACTAACGCCTATGGTCAGATTGTTTAAACAAATAAAACAAACTTCGGACACTTCCACTAAGTAATTCTTTGTTTCTCGAGGGCCTGTTAATATCTATACTCAACAATCAAATTAATATAAATTACAGTTCGCCACATGTTGCTTTTATATGGGGTTGAAAATCTCAACGAGTGTTAAATAATTAAATATACTACCGGTATTCTTTTGCGGGCGATAGGTACTTAATACAGCTGGGCAGCTCAATGGGGAAACATTTAATATTATTTAAAGGCACGCTTGTATAACATCGACCACAAATACACAATATTTGGTAAATTATAATCTCTTCAAACAAATTGTGGACTGATAATATTTTAAACCGAAACAGTTCAAGTACTGGCTATTCTCGAAGCTTGGGGTGCAGTTCAGTATTTGAGTTTTTTTTAAAAATAATTATTACTGAAAAACGAATACACCTTTAATTGTTTTATATACTACACATAATAACAAGAAACCATGATTTATACTGATTAAACACGTAAACTATACTGATGGTTACGTATTATAAAAATGGATCAACTGCAAAGAATATTAAGAAATTACAGATTGAAATTTCAGTTTTTCAGATTAAATCAGAAAACGAATGTGTTATCAATAGTGTCATAATATAAGTCCATTTTATAAACAAAAAATGTTTATAAGATTACGCTATGTTTTATACAAACAAGAAGATAAGTGTCAGCGTATCACCCGCTGTTCCTGATTAGACCGTGTCTCTCCTAATCCAGTGGATAATCTCTCGAATGAAGTTACTTGTTAAGTTTTCAGATATGGAAATAATTGTTTTTAACTATGTGTAACAAGTTTATTCTAAACGTATTATCGCTGAAATTATGACAGCATATTGCATTAGCCATTTAGTCCGGATAAAAATCGATTTATTTCTTTATCAAATCGTTTAATATTAGCGCTTCTACTTGAAGCACAATGGTGGGCAATTTTAGCTAATTGAATATACTTCGCAACCCAGGCAGGAAGTGTGGATAAAACGCAAGGTGCTTCTGAATGAGTGATAATTTCTGACAGATGACAATCGGTGCAATGTATCACCATTGGCAACGAAAATTGCACTGAAGTAATGGGGTTATATATTCCAAAGAAATTTACTTTGATGTTTCTTTATATAAAGGAGCATGGTTAGCAAATTAACACGTAAGACGTACGCACATTATTATACACACATCATCATGTATTATACTCATTGTCGTCATCATCGTTGTTCATTTGCAGCAGGAGCATCAGCATCGTCGTCTTCGTCTCCGCCATCATCATCTTTTTCCTTCTCCTCATTATCATCATCGACGTAGGAGCCGATGTCGTCACAGTATAAGCAGTAGAATGTTGTTATGCAGAACAATTTAGTTTGATTATGTAATACATTAATGATAATAACACGTTGTGGTCTATCTCTATCAAGGTATAATGTGCTAAACTACACCGTATCGAGGTTTAATTCTTACGCATCATATGAAGAACTAAAAATAAAAAAAAAATGTTTGTTTAACTGTAAATGTGTACAGAATTTAGTTACAGTTCACGCCGTTTACATCAGTGTTCAAGTAAAATGGCAATTTTTACTGATTCTTCGCTGCAATCTGATAAGGCCAAAAAAAAATAGGTCCGTTTCCGGTCGCCCGACCGTGTCTCCAGAATCNAAAAAAAAAAAAAAAAAAAAAAAAAAAAATCCCTACCTACCGACCCTGTTTTTTTTCCAAGGAGACCGGAAACGGAATTATTTTTTGTTTTGGCCTAAGGCCAGAAATATTTTTTATAATAATAATACTGATAATACAACACTTGTCAATGGAAGATTGTTGTGTTTTTCATTGAAATTATGTTAATTTGTTATAACAACGCAGCATTGCAGTCATCATCATCATCATAATCATCGCCTACAACAGCAGCATAATCATCTTCATCATAGTCGTGGTGGATGTCGAAACCAGCATTAGCAGCAGCATCGTCGTCGTCCAACACAAATCAATCGGCCTTCTCGTGTGGTTTAAGAAATTTTGTATCCTTATTTGACATTGTTTTTAAAACAATGGACGCTGGATTACTTTTGAAGTGGGTTTCTTTAAGTATTTGACTCATTGATTTCAGGCTTCGAATAAATAAACGGAAATTACAATTCTAGGCAGAATGTCACAATCGCGCGATTAACATGCGACAGCTTCTTCGAGAGGTTTTGACATTCCATGGTTATCGCCCTTGGTGATCCTTGAAAATACTCTTCAACTGAAAAGGCGGGAAATTGACTCGATAAGCACGCGCTAATGGTGGAATGGCAGAGATAGGGGTATTAATATTAAAGTATCAGCAAATAATGATTCAATCTGCTCTTCGTTAAAAGCAATTAGCAGACTACGCTATAGAAAATAGGATTACGAGTGTAATGCATTTCAATAATCGTGTACACAACGTTATCTTTCTTTCACGCCCTTAATCGCGGTAGTTGACACGCGCCCCTGATATGATGGACAAACTGTTTACGTTTTTAACAGACTCATAAAATGAGTGGACATCATGTTTTCAGGCAACTCTATGACACGACCTATCGCTTCGATCATGTAACAATCATGTAACCGTGGAAAGACGTGCATAATGCATGTGCGTTAGTTGTCGTCCCAGATTAGCCTGTGCAATCAGGGACAACCTTTTCCGCTTTAAATGAATTTTTCGTTTTAAGAAAGTCTCTTCTAAACGAAAATCCAGTCAAGGCGAAAAGAGTCGTCCATGATTAGCCTGTGCGGACTGCAAAGGCTAATCTGGGATGACAATTTACGCACAAGCATTATGCTCAGTTTTCTCAGAACACGACACAATCGTTCATTGAAAACCATCAGTTAATTCGCTATTTTTACGCGATTAACATCGCTCAAGCCAAGAATAGCAAACGTCTCCTGGGTTAGAACGGTGAAAACCTAGAGCGTCTGAAACATGATGCATTAATGGCTTTCTTCCATCATAATATATTGTTTTGTTTTTTCAACAAGCCCATATAATCAACATCTTGAGAAATTTAATCAAAAGAAGTCTTATGCCAATTTGTCCGCAAAATACCGTCTTTTGTTCGAAAGCTATAATGTTTTCTCCCATTGACATGGAATATCCTCCCTAGTCACGATACGGATTCGTAACTCTTGATTACCGCCGATTTGCACGTGTCACTCGTGGAAATTGTGGTAATTTACCTGCGTGAGTAAGCGACATAACGCGGTACGAAAAAATACGGTTTGGGAGGTTTAAATCATAAACGAAATCGAAATCTGCAGGTCAGTTGCATCTTAATTCACAAAAATTATTTGATCCCTTCACTTGACAAAATAACATACCCGTTTTAAAATCTATGCTGTGTTCCGACCTTGTTGAAAAAAAGCACGCTAACTATTATGCCGTCATTTTTGTTTAATTTAATTACGTTACTTGTTGCTTTCCGGAGATATTAATTCCAGCCATAAAGACAACATAATACCAATTAAGCGTCGAATAAAGATACCAGTAAGTTTATAAGCTTGGCACGAACACCTGAACAAATCGACACGACCCTTGTTTAAGCGTTTAGATTGTTTAACCTCGCTAGACATATCTGTATTTAACATTAACAGAATATTCTCCATATTCTGTATATATGAGCCTTGCACTGTAAAAACGGGGCTTAATGTATATGCATATGCACAGGCTAATCAGGGACGACACTTTCCACTTAATTTTACGTTTAAAGAGGGTCTCTTTTAAAGTCCAGTCAAGTCGTAAAGTGTCGTCCCTGATTAGCCTGTGCGGACTGCGCACATGAATTCATGACTAGTTCCCACGACTTAATAACTTTTTCCCACGACTTACTTAGACTTTCAAAAGACTAACCAACTCGTTCACAAAAGTTAGTAATCTAAGACGTGGGTACTAGTTAAACGTGTGTTCATTTAAAGTGAGGATTTATTAATTTTATAACCATAGTGTGTTTTTGGTGTTGATATTTATTTAATAACGTTATTTTACCAGTAATATCTTGGCGCATTATATTACGAACCGACACCATTCAACGTCCGTAACCCAATTACGCACTTATAAACGCCGTCGTTTTAACGAGATATTTAATCCGTTACCTGGAATGAACGAGTATGCTTGAGATGCTTTTTGCTCGCAAATTTCATTATCAGCTCGATGGACACTCGGAAACGCGTTTCCGCATTCATAAAGTCATTGGTTGTTTGCGTGATGCTCTGGCTAATTCATTATCGAGCTATTACCTGTGATTCCTGTTTAAACCAGTCGTTGACAGGCAGACGTTCTTAATATTGCGTTATTCACGCTCTGTGAATATTTGTGTTACTTTCAGAAGTAAAATTTGGCCTATAGTTTGTGATAAGATGTATATTACTTCACGTTACGTAATTTGGTTACACGAAAAATATGAGAATTTGCATGTGCCAAGCATTTGCATTTAGAATCTACATTAATAATATACAAAATTTGCAAAATCATAGATGGGCATATATGTGGCGTGTTCTGAGAAAACAGGGCATAATGCTTGTGCGTAAAGTGTCGTCCCAAATTAGCTTGTGCAGTCCACACAGGCTTATCAGGGACGACAATTTCCGCTTTTCTGGAATTTTTCGTTTAAATGATGTCTCTTCTTAGCGAAAATCCAGTTAAGGCGGAAATTGTCGTCCCGGATTAGCCTGTGCGGACTGCCCGGTCTAATCTGGGAGGACACTTTACGCACATGCATTTTGTCCAGTTTTCTCAGAACGCGACACATATACCGGTACGCAACAATGATCATCCATGGGGTACTGGCCTATATTGTATGTACATTATGCTAACATTTTGTAGGCTTCATGCATTTAATTTTGCGCATTTACGGGCATTTTAGGAGCCACATGATTGGCATCGAGTTGGTCTTTTTTTTTAAATTAAAACTGAAAATATAGAATTATAGGTTGATGCATTCTCGTTGAAGTAATTCTCAGTGAAGACTGAAAGTNGGGGGGAGGGGTGAACGTATGGAGCATCAACGGACACATTTGCGCAGTTAGACCAAAACAAAACGTTGTTTGTTTTCATAAAAAAAATTGGGTATGTAAGTTGGACAAACATTTTTATTGCTAACTTTTTCCACGTTAAGAAGGATTTTCAATGACAGAAGTTTTCAAATCTCTTTGGACAAATCTTTTTTATACTTACATGTTAATTTAATGAATGTTATCACATGTAGCAAAAATGGCAGAAAACTCGTTTTGTCAAACTAAAACAATTGCTGTTACTGTAAGTGTTGAATTCCCGCGAAGTGTCGTTTTTACCAAACAGAGTGATATTGATCTTCAAAGCTGCTAAAACAGACACGTTTTATGTACTTATCGAAGAACATAAATTTCCACCATCTACTGGGATATGAATGTTTATTACAATCAATTTAATTCTTATAGTAATGCGTTGCACCAAAAATACATGTATCACAGAACGCGTTATGGTTGTACTCTAAAATTCCTCTAAAATTCTTGCATTATTATATGAAGGTTCATTTAAATCCCTGCTGTTCTATTTGAGTTATGATCTGCATATAAAATTACACTGTGTAATTGGGCTTTGTACACTATCAATGGCAATAACTGCAAAAAACAGAAGAGAGACTTACAGGTCTTGATTTCGTTACTGGTGACGTCATCGTGTCATCGCTTCTAAATTACGCCATCCGATCTACTTGCAGTTTCAGCTACATGATAGGTACTCGAGTTTATATCATACCACTTTATTAAAGTGAGACTATACGATTTTGTCAAATATTTTTGATTTTTTATAAATGTGTGAAAAACTTATTATACATATTTTTCAATATAAATTAAAATAAAAGTTAAGAAGAACATGTGTCGAAAATTGCGAAAACAGCCAGATATTTAAATCGGAAATCGAAAATGGCTGTACAGCCAAATTCGCCAGCATATATATCATGCATGTACAATGTGAATCTAAATTAAGCTTAAGTGCACATATGTTCATACGACACAAAGACACAATTTTGTTTCCAAACAAATACGAGTAAAAGTGTCGGCATCGGCTTTAACCAGCGCAAACTTGTCTTTGCTGAATTTTATGAAATTCGTCTTCAATGTATAATTTTTCTTGCCTATTTTGTGTTATTGTAACATATTTGTATCAATATATTAAAATTTGACACATATAAAAATCGTATAGTCTCACTTTAATATTTTTTCTCTGATGGTAGTTTCTTGATCGATTTATTTTTAAGTTCGTTTAATTTTTTTGAAAAATTTACACGTGTATAAATCACGCAACATTTTTTTTTTATCATTGCAAGTATAATTTTTGTTTTGATAAATTATCGCCTCAGTCTATACGGGTATTCTTTTTAGGTATTAAAATCATTTTCATTTACATTTTAATCACACAAACAACCAAGTATGTAATATTGATGTTTTACACCTAATATTGCTGCTTCTTCCTGTAGGTGCGCGATGATGATCTTAAATATTAACTATATGATGCTATATTCTTAAATCTTTTTGTAAAAAGAAGGGATGTAGTTGATACGTGTTCGTAATTTCCTTTCATCGTGCCTCAAAAAGTTGGTCTCCTTCCTACCATTGAGTAATTAAATAGTAATTAAATTGAATGCGTTTTAATTCCCTTCTATAACTGTTTAATTTGAGTTTCAATGCTATGAGGTTAAAGTTTATTTACACTTATATGTATAATGAATATTGCTGGGTCAAGTGTGAGGTTGAGCGCTCTATAACAAGTTAAAACCTACAGTGCGTAGCATTGACCGTTCCAAGGCGGTGACCCCAGCTTTATTCTACTATGTGTATATGTTGTTTCGTTTTGTGCCGTACTGTACCGTTTTGGCAATTGGTTCCTCGCCATAAATAAAGGACCACGAAGGTGTGTATGATAGAAATGCAATACTGCTGGAGCTTCTGGAGTTTTCTTCTTAATATTGATATTTTCACTTAACAACAACGATCTCTGTAGTTCTATAGTGTGTCATCTTTATATCTTTAACTAAAATGGAATGGTATAATGAACAAGAAAATAAATAATGGCAATAACTCTGTAGAGACAATGACCGCTTATATATAACTTAATTGTTATTATTGATTACATGTTTGTTATTCATAATTTCTTATTTGTTATTACTGTGTACGTGTTTGTTATTATAGTAGACGTATTTATTTTTTGCGATTTCCTTAGCGGAATGAAACTTTATTTGATTTGGAGATAAGAAAACTAAAAGCGTAGAGAAACTCTAGCCATAAACGCCTGCACATCAGACTTCTGAAGTGCTGATAGAACATAATCTGACAGTACTTGTTCCAATAGCTGGAGCATTGGAAGTAAACCATTCGAGAAGTTCGCTGTGTTTCCTGTGATGCCCACGGATGTTCACACAGTGATAGCACCGTCACACCGGATTGGCGTCCTTACGGCGACCTAAAACTGTGTTTCTGGACATTTCTGATTGTCGTAGAAAGGACGCCAATGACTTTTTCGGTAAGAATGCTGTTTTTCGCCTTCCCGTCACACCAGCGTTCTGGTTTATGGCGTTCTACGCGTCCTCACTTAATACGTCCCTCGCGACCTTACCGCGTTCTTACGGCGATCAAACCCGACCATACGGCGTCCTTGGCGTTCTTACTGCGTTCTTATTACGACTATGGCATCCCCGCAGCGGCGACCACACGGCGACATACCTTGCAGTCAATGATCATTGTCTGTGGGTTTGAACGGCGACCACACGACGTCTATGGCGACCTTACAGCGACCCTACCACGTCCCTACTACGACTTTTGCGTCTCTACGGCGTCCCTACGACGTCCTTAACAGAACGCCGTAAGAACGCCGGACTTCGGCGACCACTTTGAACATGTTCAAAGTGGTCGCCTTGGGCTCGCGTCCTGAGCAATTTTCGGCGTTCTCACTGCGTCCTCTTGCGTCCTTACTACGTCCCTCCGGCGTCTATGGCGTTCTCACTGCGACCTGGGTCGCCGTAAGGACGCAGTAAGGACGCCAGTCCGGTGTGACGGGGGTATGAGCGAGTGCATGTTATGCAAGAGTATAATATGATTGTTAGTGGTAAGGTTAATAG
>VMBQ01000601.1:96350-124689 GCA_007657795.1 Dreissena rostriformis | reverse complement strand
GTAGCGGATCCGTGGTCTAGTGGTAACACACTGGCTTCACAATCCAGAGATCGCTGGTTCGATCCCCCGCTGCACCTAACCTACTAACTCGTCTTTCGCATGAGACGTTAAACCGAGGTGCAGTGTACTAGGTGCTATACACCGGGCACTAAAAGACCCAGGGTCACCTCTGGAACGGGGTGTCTCCTGTATCTTGCACTATCCCCCGTAACCAACTAACACGTCTTTCTGGGGGCGATGGCCATATGGGAGACAATCCCGGTGCACTCGATAAAAAAAAAGTGTGTCTTTGTGTCGTATGAACGAATCTGCACTTAAACTAAATTTGGATTCACATCGTACACGCATGATATACATGCTGGCGAATTCGACTGTACAGACATTTTCGATGTCAGAATTAAATATCTGGCTTATTTCTCATTTTTCGACACATGTTCTTCTTAACTTTTATTTTAATTTACATTGAAATATGTGTATAATACGTTTTTTACACATTTTATATAAATTCATAAATATTTGACAAAATCGTGCAATCTCACATTTAGAGATTCTAGGGATGCATTGAATTTAATTTACTTGAATGTTTAACTCTAGTTTCATATGAACTTTTACTTCGCTTTAGGAAATTATTGCTCACCAACTAATGACATCTGTAACAGAATCAATGGAATGGTGTTTTATATAATTGATATAATTGTTTCAAGAAACTGGATCTGTTATTTTTTTTTCCCCATTTCCGATCTCTAAAGTCTTGGAAGAAATTCGTTGTACCTTCAATAATCGAATAGTATTTGGAAGCACCAGTTGAACGTTCATCCTTAAACCACTAAGACCTACGACAATAACCATAAATGAATGTTTGAAAACAGAATCAAAACAATTTAAAGTAACATTAATACTAAAAAATCAATGGAAATTTCGTAAAGTAATTCGTAAAATAAAGTTTCCCAATAAAAATTCAATATTCCATATAGCAAAAGCCAAAATTTCAAAACGAGATGTTTTCTGGTAACATTGATGTTTATAGATACAAAATGCTTGTTTTTTTTGTGTCACAATTAATTCCACTTTATAACCCCGCACTGCTGTCTATTCATACGACACATGGACACTAAAATGGCATGTTCTTAATTAATTTCCAAACATCGTTTCTTTTTATGCTAAGCTGTGGTCTTTTATAAGTCTTTTCCACTTGTGCATACAACTGAGCTGTTACGTTAGCTAAGCAAACATAACACAAATCAGCGAACTTAAGGTCTTTTGGTCACAAACAATGAAGACAAACACTACGCATAAATACACGCATACCCATATTTACATATTATGAGACATGGGCGAAAAGTTACATTGTTTGTGTCTAATAGCTGGTTTTTAAAATGGCAAAACAACAGTATGACTCCAAACAAATAATTAATAAAAAATAAATAATATAAAATAAGTCATAACAAATTATTTATTGAAAATAACTAAACATGTCCTGCCTGGGTTGCCGTAANCCCCCCCCCCCCCCCCTCCCCAGGCTAAAACGCAACACTGGTTTAAAAATGAGTTAAAACCATTCGTGAAATTTGCCTTTGATATTAAGATATCATTTACACCTGATGTAATAATGATATAAGCTTAAGTAACAAACAAAAATAAGGCATTAATAATGCCTTGAAAGAATTTAGTCGATCTGCTCATGGAGCAATGCGCGGAACCAGTAAATTCTTGTTCTTGGAAATATTAATACTTTGTGTAGCCTTTATTTGCTTAGTTGTAAGTAGCCGTTTAGAATTTAACCGATTACATTTGTACTAGTACTTACAAAAAATAAAGTCTAATATTGTACTGTTTTATGTGAGAGTTGTATGCCATGTAAAAAAACATAACTGAAACTAGTTATTATTTCATTTCCAACAGATTTTAGCACGACAAGACTATTTTTATTTTTTACTAATTGAGCTGACAGGTTTAACTTTATAAAAATCTGTCAAACAAATCGATCTTGGTAGACAAAATGGCGGACAACGATGCGGAAATTATTTCCAGTACCGAACAAAACTGTAATATAATTGAAAATGAATTGCTAGTTTTATATCAAAAGTGCCTTAAAGAAAGAAAATCATCACGGCAAATCCGAAATGCAGCAAAACTATTTTTGGATGATGTCGATCCCAATGAAAAACGTCTTAAACAAAACAGTGTTTTGTTTCCATGGTTTTTCATTGTAACATTTTTAGCTGTCGTCATCGGCGTGATGCTTTTCAACGACAATGTTTATAGACTTGCAACGTCAAGCTTGCGAAAATCATTTATAAAGGTGAACCGTGATTTAAAAAATTAAATGTTACTATTTAAAGTATAGTAAAATGCTCCCATGAAGTTTCAAAATCCAAACCTTATGACTACTTAGCTGTAGTCCAACTTGTTGACGCTCTCAAATATTAAGCTACTTTTTATATGGTTAATATTTGGAGCGTACAACGGGGGAAGGACCCAAATTGTGGTGGACAGTTTTCCTTCTTTGTCTATATTGTTGCGCAAGGATTTTGTACGCAACATTCAAGCCCCGATATCAGACAGTTAATATCAACGGATTGCAATAATATTTACATACCTGTGTAGATTATTCATTTCTCGATAATGTTCCGTAAGAATTATGTAATGACACTTTTAATTTTGCACGCCTGACCAATTTAAATCAACACACTATTCACATTTTCCATTCCTATCGCTGTACCCGCTGTATACCGCAGGTAGATTTTAATCGATAACGCAGCCTATCTCACCCTAATGCCTTCTTCTGATTGGTTGATATTTAAATATTTCATAACATGGCGAGAGGTCAGTGATTGTATTGCGATTTGAGCAGAAGTTTAACTGAAACAAATTATGCCTTTTAACTTCAATTCGACGATATTTGAGGTAAAAATGGACTTCTTAACTTAAATTTTATGAGTTGGTAATGTTATTTTGCAATTTTAAGCATATTAATGAAAATTTAAACTTTCTGGTATCCACCACATAACTGGTTGTTCGCCGATAAGACGTTCCAAAGAATTTAGCCCGTATAAAAAGTATCTCTATATTCTTGGCAACGTCTTATAAATAAGACTAACTTAGCTGTCATGAAATTTTAACTCGTCCACTCTTCCTGAAGATTTATTTAGTTTTTAAAGATTCCCCAAACGTGGGGAGTGTAAAGTCAGTGCCTTGTCTGTCAGTCTGAATTCTTATTTTGATGGAATTAAGTTTCTGTTGGGTTTGAAACAAATTTCCCAGATTATCGTTTACCGTCCCACTCTATATGAATGTCCATCCATCCTTCCATGGCTCTGTCTTTCTTTCTTTTCATAATTCCTTTGCACATATGACCTGGGACAATTATGATCTAAATGTAATTGGTGGTATGTAAGTCCATATAAACGGACTCCCAGAGCCTTTGATAATTTTTGCTGTGGCTGCTCTGGGATTCCATATGCACCCCTTCATAAACACAAGCACAGTTCAGTGCAGCGAATCGGTGCCCATCCCTAAACAGACAACCTTCGAGACCAATTGAGAAAAATAATGAATAAACTTCAAAAACTCGTTAAATTAATGTGAGTGGCAACCTACAGACGTTATCCTTTACATGCACCCTAAAAAACTCGTTGATGTTTCAAAACACTATTCTCGTTTACATTTTTATGTTGAAATTTGAAACAGTGTATTCTGTGTCAAATATTTGACATTGTTATCGATTTAAGCTACATCACATAACCGAATGTGCAAAATATTGGTGTACTGCGACCTAAACCATAGCAAGACTTTAAGTCGGCAACAATGTAACAGTTTCCAGTATGGTTGATAGAGCGTACGAAAGAAAAACGAAGTAAATAAAAAGCAATTATTTCTTGCTTTAATGGTACCATTTGCATGAGTTTGTGGTTTAGACAGGTAAACTTTGATAAGTTTTTGCAGTTTCATAGTTCCTTAACCCTTGCATTGTTTATCAAATTTTGCACCTTTCGATATAATTATTCGATGAGACAAAAATACAAGTGTTCAAAAATGTAGAGACAATCTAAAAATATTGTAGTGATGATTGGATACGGTACGCAATGTGTAAAAAAGGTCAATTGTTTCAACAAATAAAAGCATGTGCTTGTAACAAAAATACCATGCTGTATAGTATAATTATTTATGTTTCACTTTAAGCTGCTGCATGAAACCATTGTCTATTACAGGTAAACATAATTATTCACCCAATACACATATGTCATGGTCCATTGCCTTAAGGCATTCGTCTGCCAGGTTTTATGACCTCAATCCGTTGTAAAAATGCATGATCGAAGTGTCACCAGATAAGCCCAACAGGGAAGAATTCTTGTAAAATAGCTTGGTAAAATAAACTGTCCTAAAGTTAAGAGTCATCAGTTATGTGCGAAAATTTAGAGTCACCAAAAATAATTATTTTGCCTAAAAACAATGGTGTCCGAAAATTTAGAGTTTCTGAAAACTTTGAATGTTTACAGTAATATCAGATTCATATTCTAGGAACTACATGGATGCAAACGGATACAATTGCACATAAAACAAATACGGATGTTGGCAGAAATTTTACATGGGCTAAGACATTTATATTGCAACTCTAAAATAATTTAGTAACCCTTACATTTCAGGTTTTGCCAGTTCTTGACTGGGCATCATTATACTCTGTCCAATGCCTTATCCCTAATCCACTGTCGAAAAATGGTATGAGGGAGCTGCAACATAATCATTGTGAGGTGAGTTGTTGAGGGAGCTGCAACATAATCATTGTGAGGTGAGTTGTTGAGGGAGCTGCAACATAATCATTGTGAAATGAGTTGTTGTTTTCTGTTCATGCCTTATGGTGATAATTACTTAAGAGCTAAACAGACCATACTGTAAAAAAAAAATCATGGACAAAATTAAAAGACGCAAAAAAGAAAGTGTCATTAGGCTTTAAATGTTGTGCCTTCAAGTTTAAATAATTTATTTATGAAATTCATTGGAAAGATTTTCAAACAATTGGTACAATAAATAAATCTAATTCTTCAAGTACTTCTATTTCTAGATTTATATCTTACAATTAGTTATAACAAAGTTCAAACTAATCTTTACGACCAACATGATGATTTTGATTTTGATATTGTTGATTTCACTTTTTTTGGATAGTATACATTATTAAAAGAAGGTTATTTATTTTATGAACTACTCAAAAGTTGACTTCATTTTACAAGAAATGCAATAGTTTGGTTTTAAAATAGGATGTTTCCTGATAAAATCTTTATTTCCCACCCATCATCTTAATGTGACGTCTTGAAATGGTTGCGTAAATGTAAATATGCAGAAATGGATGCTTAAAATGTAAACTGCTACAGCCATATAGATTGAAAGGGTATAACTGGTGTATACTTGCCTATTAGTTTTGGATCTTGAGTTTCTTTCATATGTCAATACTTTGTGTATTCATGCTAAGTAAACAGCTTGAATAAACATACACAATCAAGTGGTAGAGTAACAGCTTTAATACCCAATTTATTGTTCGTTTAACAAGTACTATATGTACTCTTACGACACTCAGACACCATCATGTTCATGGATAATTGCATGTTAGCTGATGCAGATTCTTTTATTATTTGTTGATTGTAAGAAAACTTTGTGTCATATGAACAGATCTGCAAAATATGTTAGGAAGTTTTTGATAAATTTTTATGTGAATTTAATGGAATATGTTAACAATGCTCATAAATCCTTGCTACATAGTATTTGGGTTTACACCCTTATATTACTACTTCCTGAGATGATGTCTGTCTGTCTGTCTGTCTGTCTGTCCAAAACTTTAACCTTGGTTAAAGTTTGGTCATAACTTTTGCAATATTGAACATAGCAACTTCATATTTGGCATGCATGTGCATCTCATGGAGCTGCACATTTTGAGTGGTGAAAGGTCACTGTCAAGGTCATCCTTCAAGGCCAAAGGTCAAAAAACACAATCCAAGGGAAGTAATAAGCTTTAAAGGGAGATCATTTCTAAACCTGCCAAATGATAAATAGTAATTTTATTTCAAATCGGGGCAATAGGGGGCATTGTGTTTCTGACAAACACATCTCTTGTTAATATTAATAACAATGTTATATTTATTGTGGTAAATGTTTATTTACACTTGTATGTTTTGTGATTAATTCTGGTCTAAGTGTGCGGTTTGTTTTTTCTTCAACTGGTTTAAAATTCAAACGCTTTGCTATGACTGTTCTAAGGTGGCAACCAAAGCTTTACTCATTATTTAATATTGAATGTGTAATTGTTTAATATTGTCTCTTATTGTAAAGGCAATAGGCAATAAATGCCTAAAATAACGGACTAGCGGATAAGAATTTCTCTCCATGCAATGTTTCTGGAATTTCAATACTTTTACTATATATTAACTTATGTAATAAAAGGTTCAAGTCAAATACTTTCTATTTATTGATAAGAGAATGCGTAGTGATACAATTGATAATAAACAGCTTATCAAGATTTTAAAGTTGATTGTTACTTCCAGATATGATGATGTCCATTTAATTTTGAGGGTATAAAGTTACATTTAATAACACCCAAAATGTATATAAATTATGTCTATTTAATAACTTTTAATGAAATGTCCATTTAGTTTTCATCAGTTTTATAACACATGCGGTGTATTGTGAAGAATAAAAGGTACACAATAAATAACAGCTACACATAACTTGCCATCATAAATTATGTCTATTTTTTTTTTATCAGGTGTGTAAAAACATCAGAAAAGTGAGCGTCCTCCAAGATAACATTGCTGGTGAGCTGATAGATCAATTTATTGACAGAGATGAGCCTGTACTGGTACAAGGAACAACATTATTGCAACCTTCCATATCTATTCAAGAATTAACAGAAGTAAGTCTACACATGCTCAATATAAATAAATTATTACTTTCTTTAATTACATCCTTGCAAAATGTGCATTCTTAAATTATCGAACCATATCTCACAAGCCAAGCTACTCAAAAGGGTAATCAGTATACATAAATACATATCTATATAATATAAAGAATATACATTATTATTGCATGCAAGTTTTAATCGGAATTTTTTACATTAAAAAATACTTACTTTCAGCTAAATTACAGGTATAAGTTATGGTCAGTAATCTACTATAGATATTCCATCATAACTTAACTGATATCTTTGTGGGTCTTATAATCAAATAATAAATGGAATGTTTTCTGTCCAATTTGGCATATTTTACAGGTTTTGGTGTCGAGAATGGGTTTATTATATAGACAATTATGAACTTTTCTTTTTTCCAGCTTTTTGTTGACAATGACCTCATGAGCATTTACACTGGGTGTGAGTTTGAAAGCAACCTGCCCTCACATGAGGTACGAAACCAGAGGGGACTGCTAATGGGAATAAGAGATGGAAGGATACATAGCTATTATGCACACTGGTATGTAATTGCCTTCTGTCAATAGTTAAAAGGAAAAAATGTGCTTCCACAATACAATGAATGAAATGAACAGAAACATTAAAACATGATGCATTTGGTATTGAAAGGACTTGTTGAGAGGTATAAGCATCTTTAACGCCAAACAAAGGTTCTACAAATCAAATACAAGTCTTTTTCAGTGGGTATATATGAATTGAATGTCAACATTTTATTTTTTTGAACCTCTAACCAACACATAAATATGCATGAATTAAAAAAAAAAATATAGTAAATATCATATTATGGTTCACTAAATAAAATATTGTTTACTTTAATGAAATTCATAACGGTCAGCTTATCGTTTGCGGAATAGTGAAGTCGACACCTTTACTTTTTGCAGACCGATTTTTATGCCCCCTTCTTCAAAGAAGAGGGGGTATATCGATTTTGGCCTGTCTGTCTGTCATTCTGTCTGTCCAAAACTTTAACCTTGGTTAAAGTTTGGTCATAATTTTTGCAATATTGAACATAACAACTTCATATTTGCCATGTATGTGCATCTCATGGAGCTGCACATTTTGAGTGGTGAAAGGTCAAGGTCATCCTTCAAGGTCAAAGGTAAAAAAACACAATCAAAGAGAAGTAATAAGCTTTAAGGGGAGATAATTTCTATACCTGCCAAATGATAAATAGAAATTTTATTTCAAAGTGGCGCAGTAGGGTGCATTTTGTTTCTGACAAACACATCTCTTGTTTATCTATGTATCTAATGAATAAATCTGCACACACTAGTGGAGACTTACCAACAGTGTATATGACTCTTTGACATAAATGATCTTTCGACTGCACAGACAAAAATGTATTTGCAATTGTATAAAACTCTTTTATTTTATCAATGCTTTGTCTGTTTTTATATCAAAAGATCTTATATACCTGCACAAACTGCTTTGTTATTCTAGTTTATATACATACTCCTGTATGGATTGGGTAAGATAAGGTTCATATATTTGTTGACAAAAATATATATCTCTTCTTAATAAATTATGTTAATAAATATTAATAATTATTTTATGTCAAGATCTCCACGAAATAATGGTACACAATTTAATTTTAATTGCACAGTTTTGAATTGACCAGTGCCAGTAACCTGTTTAAAGATCTACAAATCATATTTATTATTTTCCATGTAAATCCTGCTTACGTTTTAGGCGGAATTGTTTTGCTGAAGCTGCCAAGTTGTTCAGGCAAGTATACAGAAGACCCGAGTTTCTTCCAGCATCCGTAGAACTCTCACCATCAAATTGGATGTTTATTTGCTCTGATTTCACAGAACGCAGAACACTAGAAGTGAGTTGCATTGTTATAGACCCGAACAATTTAACACGTACTATTATATGTAACTAACGATTAACGTACACAGCCCAGCTTTGTTATTTTTCCTTTTACAAACATTATTGGGAATTCTTCCTGAATTGCAGGACGATGACAAACAATAATGCTTTGTTTATAAAGCTTTTTTATTAAAGACAAGATGAAGTTTGTACTCGTTTTGGTTTCGTTCCTTCGAAAGTTAGAATTCTGGTACCCTAGTTTTTTTTATCCAACCATGAGTATTAAAATTGTAACTTAAATGTATTGGCATTGTTACCTATATGAATTTCAATGATATGAAGATAATTCATATTTATACTTAAATGTTTGTGAATAATTATCAGCTAAGTGTGAAATAAGCAGCTCCTTAAAACCTGGTTGAACCCCTAATGTCCTGAATTGACTGTTCCAAGGCTATGACTTCAGGAGATGGCAATTTGTGACTTGCCATAGATAAAGGACCGACTATTATATTAAGGTTTATCTCCTGTTGGAGCATTTAAGGTGGAACTTTTTGTATATATTTAGCTTTTTAAATATTGGTTAACTTGTATCAGCACTTTTTTGTATGACATGAATTTGCTTAATATAGGCGATGAAATGAAAATGGTGAATAAAGGTCATTAGAGATTTAATGAAATAATCTTAAGTAACGTTTTAATAAAACTGAAGGGACATTTAAATCAAGCAAACAACCGAAACACTCAATTATTCCATTTCTGAAAGATGCCCATGCAGGACGAATTCATGGTGTTGGCGCAGCTATCGGGCGTCATGGAGCTGCTTATGACGCCAAGAGAACCTTGCAAGAGCAACTGCACACAGATCAATGCCACCCTAAATCAAGGAGATACATGTAAATATATTGCATCAAAGAAGAAACTTCGCAAAGTTTGAAGAGTACATTCATTTTGTAATACTTTTTTGTAATTTGAATTGACTTCACTGAAATGTTTTGTTTGTGTATACCTTTGTCTTATGAATCTTCTGAGGTCAAACATCATGACATCATGAACATGTGAGCGAATTATCTAACTTAAAGCCAATATGCATATTCTGTATTTAAGCAATAAATCATATTCAGTCAGAAATTGCGGGCCCATTGAATGATCTGAACAGGATTTTACTGATTCGTTCTTGAAGTCAAACAGTTTTCATTCCCCGATCTTCACAACAATTAATATATATTTTTTTTAGCTCACCTGAGCACAACGTGCTCATGGTGAGCTATTGTGATCGCCTTTTGTCCGTCGTGCGTCGTCCGTCGTGCGTCGTCCGTCGTGCGGCGTCAACATTTACCTTGTGAAAACTCTAGAGGTCACATTTATTGTCCAATCTTCATGAAACTTGGTCAGNATGTTTTAATTTATCAATATAAAGCATTTAAAGCATTTAATGACATGCTTCAAAACATGCCAAAATCTGTTGGACGGCCCCTTTAAGGGCTTCCCAGCAAAAAAAATATCAGCTATGCTCAAGACAGGATAATTTGTTTGTAGTATGGCAAGCAAAACAAATCATTTCTACAAAGCAATGCAGCTTTTTTGTAGATTACCAACACTTAATGGCATTTGTTCTGCTCCACATACAGAACTTTCCAAAATTGTTTTTATTATATATGTCAAACTTGACACTAGGAAATATGTTCTACTCTTAAACAGCTTTTATAATGAATTCAAAACGTTATAACATATGATCCGGTGGACGTTAACGTTTATTATGGACAAATAAGTCCATCTTTTTTTTCAGCGTCCTGGTTTACATTGTTAAGGACTTTGAGACCATAGGGCCAATAGGTTTTGGTTTTAGGATCTTTATGAAGCCTTTATTGTTATATGTTTCTGAAATTCGTTTAGAAAAAGATAACTATTTTGTTAAATATAGTTAAAAAAATAAAATTAACCAGTTATACCACTTTGACTTCTGTTTAGTATTGATGCAGATTAGAGAAGACCCAGTTTTGTTAATCAGTGTGTGTTGTACAATACACTATTAGCATGGTTAGAGCTATGCTAA
Organism: Dreissena rostriformis; assembly: GCA_007657795.1. Taxonomy (NCBI): domain Eukaryota; kingdom Metazoa; phylum Mollusca; class Bivalvia; order Myida; family Dreissenidae; genus Dreissena; species Dreissena rostriformis. The sequence continues at coordinate 113,869 of VMBQ01000601.1, read as the reverse complement.
GCCTCTGGTGCTACAAATAGTAGCAGATAAAACAATTATTTGAAAAAAAGTCAAATATTTCCGTTTAATTTGCTTGATTTATGAATGGTAGAATTTTGGACTGGTAAAATACACCAATTGTATCAAGATTCTAAGATTCCAATAAATAATGATATTTTATACAATTCTTATTGTTGATTTTACATTCTATAAATTTGTTGTTCGCATATGCAAACAAAGTGTATGCGCGCATACTAGTGTCGGGCTAAACACCGTATACAATAATGCATTTCATTGACTTTCAATGGTGGCGTGGCGATTATAGCAAAACAAGACATGGAAGCCACAGAAGTACTGAATAGCGAAACATCAGAGTTTGTTGCTGCATCTTTCAACACAACTACTTTGAAGAAGCCAATTATCATCGGCTGCTTTTACCGACCGCCAAACAATGATACAGAGCAGACAACTAACCTCAGCAACGAGATCAAGAAACTGTACTCACTGTACAAGAATAACCCCATCTGGCTTGGTGGAGATGCAAACCTTCCTGATATAGACTGGTCGACAGACAACATCCAGGGTCACCAATACTCCATCCCCATCAATCAGACACTTATTGACACATTCAACGACATTGGCTGTGAACAAATAGTAAACTTCTCCACTCGAAACAACAACACCCTTGACATCTTTTGCACCAACAGACCAACTTTGGTTGATAGATGCTCTCCCATTCCTGGCATAAGTGACCATGACATAGTTCTTGTGGATTCCAACATCATTCCTAGACGGCAGAAACCAGTCCAACGCCGCATCTATTTGTGGAAAAAGGCAAACATACCGGCCATGAATGAAGATCTCATCTCATTTTCCCAACGTTTCACAGAAGAATATAACACACTTACTCCAATCAACACCCTGTGGACTATATTCAAAAACAAGTGCTCAAGTACCATCGAAGAGTTTGTACCTTCTAAGATGACATCAACCAGATTTAGCCAACCCTGGGCGAACCGAGTTGTCAGACGTCTGGCTAGAAGGAAGAAGAGAGCCTACAAGAAAGCCAGGAAATCCAGAAACCAATCAGACTGGGACATCTACAGGAGTATTCAGAAACAGAACCAGCAGAAATGCCGCGAAGCCAGGAACGAGTATGTTCGAAACATGGTCAGTGAGCCTGGTACCAACAATAAGAAGCTCTACTCATACGTGAAGAGCATGAAGAGCGACAGCTCGGGGGTAGCACCACTTAAGAAGGATGGCACCAGCCACTCCGACCCAAGCGCCAAAGCGGAGATTCTCAATAGCCAGTTCTCCTCCGTATTCACTGAAGAGGATGCCACGAAACTTCCTCACATGGGCCCAGGTCACCAAGAAACAGCACCTCCACTGTATATCCACGAGAAAGGTGTGAAGAAACTACTTGAGAATCTCAACCCACACAAGGCTACAGGTCCTGATCAGATCTCCTCTAGATTTTTGAAGGAAATGGCCATAGCCATAACACCAATGCTGACCCTTATATTTCAAGCTTCACACGACCAGAGCCAGGTACCAGAAGACTGGAAGAGCGCACTTGTCACACCGCTTTTTAAGAAGGGAGACAAGAGTAACCCATCTAACTATCGACCAGTCTCTCTGACATCAATCTGCAGCAAAATTATGGAACACATTATCCATAGCCACGTGATGAGTTTCCTCGACGCTAACAATCTTCTCACCGATCAACAGCATGGCTTCCGGAAGAAGAGATCCTGCGAGTCGCAACTCATCACCACTGTCCAGGAGCTTGCTGCAGGCCTGAACAACAAACAACAAATTGACGCAATACTGCTTGACTTCTCCAAGGCTTTTGACAAGGTCCCCCATCGACGTCTATCAGCCAAGCTCCACCACTACGGGATCAGGGGCAAGACTCTGGGATGGATCGAAAGTTTCCTCGCAAACCGACAACAACAAGTGGTACTCGACGGCAAGACATCATCTCCAGCACAAGTGACATCAGGCGTCCCACAAGGTACAGTCCTAGGACCCCTCCTGTTCCTTGTTTACATCAATGACTTGCCAGGTAGAGTCTCCTCCACAGCACGCCTCTTCGCAGACGACTGCCTACTATACAGGACCATCAGCTCCGCGGAGGACTGCAGTGCACTTCAAGAGGATCTGGACCGCCTACAAGACTGGGAGCAGGACTGGCAAATGATGTTTAACCCAGACAAGTGCGAGATGATTCGCATCACCAACAAGCGAAACGTAATAGACAAGCCTTACTCCATCCATGGCCAAACACTGAAGCAGACAAAGAAGGCAAAGTACCTGGGCGTCACGATCGATAACACACTCTCCTGGAACAGCCACATCGACTCAACAGCAAAGAAGGCGAACTCAACAACTGCCTTTCTCCGCCGGAACTTGTCACACTGCCCACGTAACATCAAGGCAACATGCTACAAGACACTGGTCAGACCCCAACTCGAGTATGCGTCGTCAGTATGGGACCCACACACAAAGGCCAACATCAGCAAACTCGAGAACTGCCAACGGAGGGCTGCCAGGTTCTGCACAGGCGACTATCGCAATACCAGCAGCGTCACTGCTATGATGAGTCAACTGAGCTGGGACACCTTAGCATCCCGCCGCCAACATGCCAAAGCAGTCATGATGTACCGAGTCATCAACAACCTGGTAGAGATCCGAGCCCAGCACATACTGATACCTACTGGAGTACACACCAGGGGCCACGCAAACAGATTCTTACAACCATTCACCAGCGTAAATTCATACAAGTTCTCCTTCTTCCCCTCCGGAATCCGACTTTGGAACAGCCTTCCAGAAGGAGTTATGTCAGCCCCGTCCCTAGAGGTCTTCCAGACAAGGATGGGTGCGCTGCATGAGTAACTCTAGAGCAAGATGTTTTTAACCTGATTTTAACTGCACTAATGTTCCCTTCACTCATGTACAAATTCACAATTGTGCGACGATGCTCCAGAGGGGCCCAGCACTTAATCCTGAAGAAGAAGAAGAAGAAGATTTAAATTTCGCCCAGAACAGAAACTAATGCCCTCACCGTAACGGTAATTTAATATCTTTATGCATACATGTGTCAGGTTTATATTGTGCAGTTATTATACACGTTTTTAAGAATCTTTCTCAAATAATATTAATAATAATACACATCGTTTATGTCGTTTATAAAAAAACTAAATAAAGGAATAAATACTCATCCTGTTTAATACTTAATCAAATAAATACCTTAAACTAAGACATATTGTGTTGTGTTATGAGTTTCTTATGGATCGTAACAGTATTTAATTAAGATATCGAAACTGATACATGTTTTGAGCAATTATACTTATTTACAACGATTCGTCTAAAACTGTATAGAATTCCTGTTTGTTATCCCTTAACAAAATTCTGAATTATTGTTAATAATGCTAAAATTACAACTCTGCATGTTTAAGTAAACGATGAATTGGTTAATCCGTCCGCGTGGCCTGTGTTTCTAAAACTGTACAACATATTAAATGAACAAGTACTTCGAGCATATCGTCACCTGTGTTACATATCTATTTTAGCCGTGTCAAATAAGACGTCAAAACAAAACAAGCTCTCAATTCGTCAGTAAAACCAATCATATTATATGGTTCTGAAGTCTGGGGCATCTATGACAACTCTGAAATGAGCCGATTTCGATTAAGTTCCCATTGTCTTGAAATAGAAGTTGGCAGATATAACAGGTTATCCCGAGATAAACGCAAGTGTGAACTCTTTAACAAAAATGTTTGTGAATCTGAATATCACTTTACCGTGTTTTTCATCTTTTAACGAATTTCGAATACAATATAACATCCAGGGCATCCTTGCCTACCATACTAAAATACGTATCAATTATGTATTGCAAAAATGTACTAAAACACTTCGCACAATTTTTGGTAGAAGCTTTCAAACTTAGATGTTAGAATTTAAATCGTCGAGCTGTTTAAAATCGCATGTTTACCCACTTAACTGTGCTATATTGTCATACTCATTATTTGTTATTATGAAAACGTTTGTTGCTTGTCATATCGGTTCATCTGTTAATCCGTTATACTGTATGATACCCTGTCTTGGCCATATTTATTTTGTATGTATGCATTTAGCCACAGGCAGCTTGCCGGATGCCAATACACTTTGAATTGTACTTAGATGAACCCACTACGTTTGCATATTAATTCAATATTCAGTGCCGAAAAATATTTTTTTCTCTTGTTGCGAAATGACATATTTGTTTTGCCCGAACCTAAAACACCTATACAACGTTTGAACTGCATTCGTTATTTTCAAAGCTTGTAGCTACTTTAAATTGTTATTATATGATTCTGATGTTTTTTTTTTCTACATTTTGTAATGTTTTGATTAAAAACATGCCATTTCAAAATTCAGTCAAGTATGCAATTTGATGCATGATTGGCACGTTTTAAAAACCGCTATATAATGTTTATGGGTTAACATAAAGTAAACTTCAACCTTAAAGCTTAACAAAAAAATGTGTTAATTCTTTCAAAGCTTTTGCCTCTTAGAAGCTAGGATACGGCTTATTGTGTGTTTCCAACACTTTAATAGGATCTTATACTGGTCAGTTGTAAGAATTCTATTTTTGGTAGTGCCGACCACACAGTAAGCAGTTAAAATAAAAACACACATGATATAAAATTATGTAAACGGCAGCATTTCCAGTTTAACATTATGAAACTCATTTTATTGTCGTTGCTAAACTCAAGTTAAAGAGAGACAATTATGCAACTACGAATCATGTTATATTAGCGATATTACTGCTCTTAGTTTCCCTCTATATGCACACATTCGTCTGCTACAATGCACCAAACGCGCATTATTGGTTTTAAACCTATATCCCGCTCAGCGCATATTATTACACAATATGCACACTCACAGCGTTATGTACTATGCTCTAGTTCCCATAAAGACTTTAGTTTTGATTGAAGGTGAATACGTTGTAAACGCAGATAAAGAAATCTGATGACCCAGGCGCAACAATGTCGACAGAGTTAAGCAGTTTTTTTGGCAATTCTGTGTCAGTAATAAGGATTTAAGGAGGTGAAAAAAACGGATATATATTGTGATGAAAGTGCATACACTATGACCGAATGGAAGTCAATAAAACTATGTTATTTCCATGTAAATAGACCCAATTTTCAAAATGTGCTTTAACTACGGGTGTTTGTTTGTCATTCTCTATGGAGTGTCGGTGTTTGTCATTGGTGAGTTCTATATATTCTTTCTTATTTGCCCATCGAAAGTCCTTCTTGCTTTCAGCGTGGGTGATGTGCGGGCAAAAAACGCGGAGAGCCGTTTAACACTCTTGGTTCTTGCGATCAAAATGGCGGATTAGCCAGCGTTAAGATATATAGGTTAACGTTATTTTTTATGAAAATGCTACAATTAGCATTTCAACAGGAAATTTATTGCTTGATATATTCGATAGTGGTTGGTTCCGGAAGATATATCCACATAATTGTTTTGTTGCTATGTACTGGTACATACGACGTAGTGCTATTTGTTTTGCGAGCTTGAAGTAGCAACGAATGTTGGTTAATGCTTCGCGTTTTTGAATATTTTATCGTCGAGGATAAAGGATTTAATGGAGCATATTATTAATTGCCTGCATGTGTTCACGTTGTTATTTTATTGCAGTTACGTTGTTTTGTTCATTCTACGGGGATTCCATGCAGTTGTTTTCAAATTACTTTCATTTAAATAGACTTTTTATTTAATTAAATTTCAATATTTACTGGGTCCTACTGAGATGCCAGGTCTTATCAGCATTTTGTTTCAACATGTGAAACCAGTAAACGAATAGGCAAAGCGACATGATTGAAGACAAATTCTTACGAGTAAGTTGCTCAATTGATAAAACACTCAGTTGGCGTCTTTATTGAATATATGTAGCAAGCAAAGAAAAACGGTATTTTGTCGATGCGATAACCCTATGGACAAGCCAATGTGGTTTGGTCGATATTTGTAGTGTTTTTGGTATAAGTGTTGTCTTTCTAACCATTCTGGGAATGGGGCGGGGACCGTTTGGATTGGGAAAAATCGCGTCGTTTTTACTAAAATTGGGAAATTGTTATATTTTGTGCTTACATATACCTTACAATTGAGAAATACAAATGTTTTCAATACTAAATTTGCTAAGGTTCAACCTAAAGAGCTGGATGGAAGATGATCTTAATGTGTAATTTATTAGCTATTTTTTTAGACCTTTAATCGCGAATTTTGGGCAGTCTTTTGGGAAAAATTTATACTTTTTAAGATTGGGAATGGGTATTTAACTACAATGATAAATCTTATGCCAACATGTATTTCCGATTGTAATTTTTTCGACGAACATTCAGTTGTGTCATGTTTTGCAACCATCATATTCAATCACATGTTAGTAAGTTTATTTTGTTAGAAATGGATATCACATATGAATTGTTGGAATGTTGTTTTATTCACCTATTTCACCAATTAAACTTTTATTTGCAATTGATATAAAGTAAGTGATTTGCATTCTGACATAAAAATTTCAGAAACGTTTATTATATACTTTTTCTTTTCCCTCATATTTTCTAACGAATGACGCTAAAGTTTAATTTTTGAAATGATAAAACAAAGACAATATAATTTTTATGCGTACTGCAACAAGTACGGTAATAAAATTTCGCTCTTTTATTGACATTTAATTTGCCTCAAGTTAAATCAAGTATGTTCAATGTGTGTCAGAGATGCAATAAAATTGAAGTGAACACATGCTTCTCTCCATTATATTTTCAGTTATGCTCTTTTTCCATTTCATTGAATACCAATATGTAGTTAAAACCACATTCTTATTTCATTTTCAATAGCTTTATTAAGCTTATAATGTATCATTGAACATTGATGTTCATTATATTATACGTAAACATGAAAAACCTAACGAAACACAATGACTGCTGTGTATAAACCCCTTGCACCATGTGCATCAAAGATGAATTGATAGAGTCACGTTCAGTGATTTGACATTTCAAAATAACAATAAAACTCATTTTATTAAAACAAAATATGTATTTCTTTTACGATTGATAGACACAATTGATGTGACTTTTGGTTTGGAATTCTATGAGACAATAATTTGTAGATTTATTCAAAAAGAAATAAAATAAACTAAGTAAACGATAGGCGATCCTACGTTATCAAGGTTGCTTACATATTACATATAAAAGCAACCGATTGTTCTAAACATATATCACTTATATATATTTTATTTCATAAATGTGGACTGTAAATGCTTGAATCTTCCATTAACCTTTCATAGGCGGTTACCCCATTAATGTTCATCGTTGTTTGTGTGGTTGCGCGTTTCTGTGCTGTTTCTAGTGCTTTTGTGTCTTGTCTAGTACTTTTGTTCTGTGTCTATAGCATTTGTACTGTGTCTAGTTATTTTTGTGCTATGTTTAGTGATTTTTGTTTTGGACCTATTGCTTTTGTGCTATGTCTAGTGCTTTTGTGCTGTGACTAGTGCTTTTGTCTTGTGTCGATTGTTTTTGTGTTGTGCATAGTGCTTTTGTGTTGTGTATAGTGCTTTATGTGCAGTGTCAAGTGCTTTTGTTTTGTGTCTAGTACTTTTGTACTTTATTAAGTGCTCTAGAGCTGTGTCTAGTGCTTTTGGGTCGTGTCTTGTCCTGTGTCTAGTGCTTTTGTATGGTGTCTTATGCTTTTGTGTTGTGTCTAGTGCTTTTTGTGCAATGACTAAAGCTTTTGTGCCCTGTCGAGTGCTTTTGTACTGTATCTATTGCTTTTGTACTGTATCAAGTGCTTTTGTGTTGTGTCTAGTACTTTATGTGCTGTGTCAAGTGGTTCCTGTTCTGTGTCAAACTGTTTGGACATTGGCCAATTAATAAAGGACTTTGTGCTATTTTAAGACTTCTTTCCTGCTGTTGGAACTGAAGTGTCATAAAAATAATTGCAATTGATGAAATTGTTTATATGCAGTAATATTTGATTAAATTTAATGTGCAATACTTCCTTTCGTTGTGGTTGGTTGCCCGAGGGGAGCAAAAAAATCAATTAATATCATTAACACACATTAAAAGTCATACTTAAAAAAGTTGTAATACGGGAAAGCAATACATTATGAACAATCATGTGTTTTTACTGTCTGTAATGTATATTTTTTTGGTTCGTTTACCTTTATGGGGTACTGCATTGCAATTATTTAATGAAATATAAAATTCTTGGCTGTTTGGTTGTATATGAAATACTTCCGTTTTGTGCGCTCGGCTGCCCGAGGGCTGGAATGCTCAATTTATTGCATTTAAATACACTTAAATTCAAACTTTAAAAGGTGTAATATTGGAAAGCAATGTACGATGATCACTCATTCGTGTTTAATGTCTTAAATGTTCTTCGTTAGACATTACATTCTGTATAAGTATAAACTATGTCCAACCTGTTTTTCAATCAATACTTTTTCTTACATTTTAATGCAAGTAATAGTTCAGTTGCTCTTACAATCATGCTGTGGTCGTTATNGAATGATGTCGATATCTCAAAGGTCAAGGTCTTACTTTGAGGTCAAAGGTCAAAAATGGCCATAAATGATAATGACATAATAATTCTTTAAAATCACCATAAATTAGCTTCTCTTATTTTTTGAAGAAATATTCTGTGTCAATGTAGCGTATGAGGGTTTACGTCACTTCTGTGACAAAGTTCTAGTTAAATTTTGTTCGTATTGGTTTTTGGACAAAGCGGCTATGGATCAACTGTTTCAGATAAGGACATGTGTTTTGCCATGCATAAGGTTCGCATTGGTATTTGTAATTGCTATGGATGCAACCTTAGTATTTGTTTGTGTTTTGGACCAGTTTTGGCCTTGATATGTTGTTGTTATCATGTACATAGGCTTTGTTACAATACAACACAACATCCCCACGGTTGAGATATTCCTGTTAGTCACGGTCCGTGGTACGTCGTCGTTCTCGTCCTATCCTCGCTGTCAACAATTTTTTAAACAACGTCACTGCGACGTGTTTGAATAATTAACCTTACTAAGCAGGAATGTTTCGAATGTGGTCTTATTAGTTCGAAAATGTAAATACTTTGAAAACTCATATTCACATGGCAAAATTCTCATTCTAATTAAACACCATGGGATGGGCTTTTTTCCGTATATATCGATGGTGACTTCCAAAATATTATTGTCCGAAACCACTGGCTTGTTTGAAAAATAATTTCACAAACATGTTTTTTAGTTGAACCTCTTGCATATTTATTGAAATTATCTCGATTAAGAAAATGCATAACCGCAAGAGAGGAAGCTGGAATATTGTCTTTGTATTACTTTACTGAACACTTTGAAATACTTATATACCTTTTGTAAAACCACTGACTAGATATCCCTGAACCACATGTCACCAAATTGTATTTCGTTAAAAGACCACAACAAGTTGGTAGGGGGCTAGGGAATTTGCTCATATAAATGGACAATTTTGGATATATTATGTTAAGCTTACAGCAAAACGTTTCACAGTTTGACACACTGTTAATATAATTAAATTATTTTGTATTTGGTACATCGGGATAAATAGTTCAAACACATGATTTAACATTCTTACACGTCTCAATAATCATGTCAAAGACTCAGGTGAGCGACCCAAGGTCTACTTGTCCCCCTTTGCTGTGAAAAAAATCACGGACTTCGTGTGTTATATTTCGTTTTGGAAATACAAATTGTCTTTGTGTTTTTTAGTTTGACTTTGTTGAGGACATGACCTTGGTCTTGGTATAATTCATTTTAGTACATACATATAAATGTGATATACATTTGAGTTCGATGTTTCATACGTTTCGTACATCAAATGTTTGTCTTTGTATATCTGCTTGGTCTTTGCGTGTTTAATGCTGATATGGGTATAAGCTTGGTCTCGGCTCGCTTGGAATGCTATGGATATAGATTAATTTGTTATGTGTAATTATACTGTGAGCATACTATTGGATTCGGCGTGGCGAAGTCCTCCTAGGGATTGAGGAAGGTCGTGGTTTCAAATATATATAATCGGAACATTAAAATTGTGTCTTGTTATATCGGTTTCTTCTTGGAACATAAACTGTTTCTAGGTACGGTAGGCAATGAAGATTGTACAAAAGGACACTCGTTCTTGGTTTATCATGTTATACGCACGGTCGTAAATTTCTTATATTGACGAATATATTTCATTTCACATGGTTTATAATAGTATTGATTACTATAATATAAACCAATGCTTTATCTTGGTTTGGATGGTTTTGCTGTTGTCATGATGTTGGCCTAGATTTGACATTGAAAGAAAACTTTTGTAGGTTTGAATGATTGCGTTGTTAATAGGAGCATTGCCTATTTATATGGTTTTATGGTTTTGTTTCTGGGATTGATCGTTTTATGTATGACAGACTTAGTGAATTATGGAAATTCATAGGATTGGTGTTGTTATTTTTGATGTAGCTTTCAGAGGTTAACCACGTGAGATCGATCGTTTTATGTACGAAAGGCTTAGTGACGTATGAAAAGGCAGATGGTTGGCATTTTATGCATTTGGTGCAGAGAGGTTGACGTTTAGGGCAAAACAACGGAGTATGTGTATTGCAGTCATTTAGTGTAGCATCGGCATTGCTACAGTAGTCAGATGCATGCATTATTCATTAAGCAAATGTATGGGATTTGTATGGATGCATATACTAGTAAATATCAGAGCTTTCATATGTATTAAAAATAGGATTTGGTCATTGTATGTTATCCCCTTTGGACTTACCCAATGTATTCCGATTCGAGTTTTGGAATAATTAAATATGTTTAATATGATCACGTAATTATATTTCTATATTCTTTGGTTATGGTGAATAACATTTGCAATAGGTTAACCACACCTGTTCGAATATGTGTAAATTGCGTTTATTTCTTTAAGTAAGTGTGCTGTGTAGGACTTGAGAATTTGTTTCAAATGCCTGTAATATAGAACCATATGATGGCAATAAGGATTTTTGTCGGTGTCAAAGAGGGAGGAGTTACAACTCAACTTATTATACTTATAGGAATTTTATGAACGTTATTGAGCCAATTTAAGATGCCGGTGACACAAATAGTCATTAGAAAAGTGCTTTGAACCGGACACTTCCTGAAAAAAGACAATATTATAAGGAGAATGATATGTGTCACATAACAAACGTTCAATTGACTAGTGGCATAATATGGCTGGTGTCCTCTCCAAAAAGCTATGTAAAAGGAAGGCTACCGACTTCGTTCCTTTCATTCACACAGGAAAGTAAATGCGTGTTAATTCGTTCATAAGTGAAGGCGAATCGTTATTTACTACTGGATTTCTTTCAGTCACGACGGGTGACGATTGCATAAACAAAGTAATTACTTGTAAACACACGAACAAGTGCATACAAACAAATGTAATACGGAAAACATTTTCGTATATTTTTTTACATGACTAGTTCTTTACACATTGAACATTTCCGTATTTACTAGTTCGCTCCAGTGATAATCAAAGTATCGACGTTTATAACATATAAGATGTGAAATTAAATACTAAACAAACGTATAAGTGCTTTGCGAGATATTGTCATTGAGATTCAAGTGTGTAATCATATTCTTATATTGATTTGCGGTAGGCAATGACGATTGTACAAAAGGACATGCGTATTTACTTACGCTCTGTGCTTCGTATCTTTCCCGTTGATCTAGATACATTTATAAAACCTATGTAACATATGTTGACATTTTCTCTCGGCATTTTTATGTTGTTATCGTATTTTATTGTGAAGGCCATAAATAAACACTGGCGATTAGATGGTGAATTTAGTAACACAACACGAGGTGCGCGGTCTAAGTATAACACAGGGTCATGATTGTAATGCTCCTCGGAATGAGGAGCATACCAATCATACATTTTAATTTAATAGTAATTTCAGGAGTGTGAAACGAATTCCCCTAAACCTTTATCCGTCTTATTCGAAGGCATTTCGTTCTTTCCTCCGTCCATTCGTCCAATAATTCATTTCACGATCTAAGTAAATAATGACATAAATTTAGTGCACCTTCCGAAAATATTATAGGGCACTGGATCATTTCGTGAATTGACATTTAGTTTCGCTACATTGATTGTTCAAGAAATTATCCCATTTTATTACAAATATTATATTGTGTAAGGATGTATTCGTTTCCACACTAGATCTCAGGGTTTAAATGGATCTGAATTTGATAGAACGTCAAATGCAGTTTCCTTATGTGTTGGACATGCGCATAGCATATTAGCTGGGGGCTCCGTTTACATTCTTTAAGGAGCTACTGTCTTGTCTTATAAATAGGATAATATATTTGCAAAGAAAGATCTCTGGAACTTATATATCAATTAAAGTGACAGTTTTAGGCAACGGCATGGAGTAATGTGCACTTTCTGAAGTCGTTTCGGTCATTTGGACTTTAAGTGACTTATTGCCATGACATAAATAATTGGCTTATTTGCTTTATGAAGACCATTTCTTTGCAGTGGTTGAATGATTATTTCCTATACCATAAGTATACACCATGTAGATGCTATGTATAAAGTGTAAGGCCCGTGCCATAGCCCAAAGGTCAAGCCTTGTAACACTTAGGAGTCAAATATAAAAGTTGCTAATAAAACAGATCGAGGGGCGAAAATAATAGCGTTCCTACCGACATCTTTTCAGAAAGTGACTTTTTGTAAATTAAGTATTGCAACCGTCATGTTTGATTTGTTTTAAAATATTTGAAATCCATGCAATCAATTAAAACCATTAAGGTGTTGTGTGCTTTGGTAAGTTACTGTACTTGTGGATATGTATGAGTACGAAATCATTCAGGTGTGCTGTGATGTGGTTGTTATCTGTGCCAGTGGTTGTAAATCAGAAGGTTACAATTCTGATAAGTTGCTATTTGGTCGGTAACGTTGCACGTTTTTTGTTTTTTTTATCGAAAGCTATGCCGGTACGATGAGATTTGATTGGTAACATAGCAAGTGAGATACAAATAAGTTGTTAATAATGTTGAATGATTTAAATGTTTTGTAAGGTTGGAAGTTTATTACTAATGTTAAGTAAGAAACTGATTGGAGTATCTGAGTAGATTGTTACAAAATGACGGGATCGTCTTGTATCATTAATGTTGACTACTGGTGCCCAAAGCCTATTGAAATTCCCGCTATGTCAGAAGGAAAAACATATGATTGGTAAGTGAAGTCATGTGTGTCCAATAATTAATTTAATTAGATTAAATTAGTTCAATATATATTAATATTGGAATAACCTGTTTTTAGCTCACCTGAGCATAACGTGCTCATGGTGAGCTTTTGTGATCTCTTTTTGTATTTCCAATCTTCATGAAATTTGGTCACAAAATGTTTCACAATGATATATTGGTAGAGTTTTAAACTGGGTCACGATAGGTCGAAAGCTACGTCACTAGGTCATATTTAAAAAAAGCTTGTTAACACTTAAGAAATCAAAACTTTAGTCCAATTTGCATGACACTTGGTCATAAGATTTTATCTCAGTTCGAAAATGGTTCCGGCTGGTAGCTTAACATGGCCGCAAGGGGGGCGGGGCAGTGTTCCTTATATGGGTATGATAAAACCTTGTTATCACTGTAGAAGTCACACGTTTGGTCAAATCTTCTTGAAATTTGGTCAGAACATTTGTTCTAATGATTTCTCAGTTCAGTTCGAAATGGTTCCTGTTTGTTGACAAGTATGGCCGCCAGGGGGCGGGGCAGTTTTCCTAATATGGCTATAGTAAACCATTGTTAATACTATACATGTCACAATTATTTCCCTGTCTTCGTGAAACTTGGTCAGAATATTTGTTTTAATGGTATCCCAGGTGAGTTCGAAAATGGTTATGGTCTGTTGAAAGACATGGCCGCAAGGGGGCAGGGCAGTTTTCCTTATATGTCTATAGTTAATCTTGTTAACACTCGAGAAGTCACATGTTTAGTCCGATCTTCATGAAACTTGTGTCCGAACATTTGTTCTTATGATATATTGGCTGAGTTCGAAAATTGTTTTGGTCTATTGAAAAACATGGCCGCAGAGGGCGGTGCAAATTTTCCTTATATGCCTTTAGTGAAGCATTGCAGTCACATTTTTAGACCAATCTTCCTAACAGTTGATCAGAATATTTGTCCCAATGAAATCTCGGCCAAGTTTGGAACTGGTTCATTCGAGAAAGAAAAAATAGGTCACTACGTCAAATTAAGGGAAACGCTTGATAAAACATAGAAGTCACATTTCAAGTAAGAAAATGTTAGTTCCTTTGTTTCTCAGGTGAGCGCCTTAGGGCCTAAGATCCTCTTGTTTTCACTAATGCTGTATTGCAGAGGTACAGGTTGCATTTATTTGAAGTGACACATTTTAAGTCAACTAGATAACTGCAAATGTTAACGCATAGTTTAAAGTGATTTTAACAAACAACTGTAACGTTGTATGCAATACCCCCCGAAAAAAAACCATGCCCATGCATGGAATCAGTTTGTTACGACAGCTTAACTGATCAAGACATGACTGAATCACTTATAAAGAAACATTCATGACAAAGTGCTTATTATGCTAATAGAAAAGATAGAAAGTAACAAACATTACTAATACAAATTTACAGTTGTCAGTGAGAAAATGACCTAAACACTGTCTTATTCCAAATTCACACACAGTGTTTAGACGACACCGGCTCAATTTCCTTTCAGTAAAATGCAGATGACAAGTGTCATTGATAAACTATGCCATGCAAATTGGAGCATTCAACATGTTCAGCGAACTTTCAGTTTCATGTATCTTGCAAAAAATGTAGATAAAAAACAGACTTTCGATAACAAACAATATCATAAAACTGTAACTTTTTTATTAAACAAAGATACTTCATGAACTACTTCAAATAATACAAAACCTGTAACCGTTCACGAATTCATTTACACACACATGTTTAGAAATTGTTGAATAATTGCTCTATTAAGAGTATTTAAGAAAATTACACAGGGCTGCTTGCTTTCAATATACTTTTGAATAAATTATAAACGATACGTGCTGCAAATTCATATATTATCTTACATTTATTTAGTTTTATACAGTAACGAAACCAGATGAAGACGGCAATAAATCCATTGGCCATTTGTTTTACTTGTTCCAACTGTATAGGTCATCAGATATTTTGTCCGTCGTTCGTCGTACGTCGTCTGTCGCCAGACATCGTGTAAATATACCGTGTCAACACTCTAGAAACACATGTATAGGCAAATCCTGATGCAATTTTGTCAGAACATTTGACCCAATGATATCTCGGGGGAGTTAAAAACTGTGTCACGTGAGGTTAAGAACTGGGCCACAAATGTCAACATAAAGATAAAGGTTGTGAACAATCTAGAAGTTAAATTGTTTGATCGATAATTATGAAATTTGCTCAGACCATTTGCCCCAATGCTGCGTAGGCTGAGTTTGAAAATGGTTCCGGTCCGTTAAAAAAAACATGACCGCAAGGGATTATTTAAGTTTTCAAGAAACTTGCTCAGAATATTTTTCCAATAAAACGAGATTGATTTTTTTTAAAGTTAACACTATTGGTACTAGCGATCAAAATGGCGGATATGCCAGTATGAAAATTTAAGTTAACGTTATTTTTTATGAAAATGCTATGATAGGCATTTTAAAATGAAGTTTAATGCTTGATGTATTGGTTGGTTGGTTCCATAAGATATATCCAGATCATTGTTTTGTTGCTATATGCATAATATATAGTTCTATTTGTTGTGCTGGCTTTCAACAGCAACGAATGTCGGTTAATGCTTTGCGTATTTGAATATTTTATCGTCGAGCATAAAGGATTTAATGGAGTATTTATATAAATTTCCTGCATGTGCTCAACTTGTTGCTATTGCAGTGCTAGCATGCTATTAATGTTTTGCACCTTGCATAGAGATTTCATGCAGTTATCTTCAAATTACTTTTATTAAAACAGGCTCCTTATTTAAACTAAAAGGCAATATTTACTGTGTCCCATTGAGATGCCATATCTTATTAGAATTTCGTTTCAACATGTGAAACCAAGGTAAGCAAAGGTAAATCGACATGATTAAAGACGAATTATTACGAGTTTGTGGTTCCAATTTGTAAAATACTCACATGGCGTCTGTATTGAATCTATCTTACCAAAAAAGAATCAAAGCGCTGAAGGCACTGAAGTTGTTCGCTATTTCATAACCTACGCAACTCATTTTTCAAAATTAAGTTATCGTTTTTTAAATCGCAAGTTTGAAATATACACAACCCATTCAAATTTATAAAGAGTGTGTCTGAACGCACAGGTCGAGATGTGTGTGCACTGTTTATCATCCTATTGATGTTATAGAAATAACTTAGACAACATAAAAACAACATGTCCCTTTTTAGACGTTCTGAAGACATGGGCAATATTATGAAAATTGTATAATGAGAAGAAATTAACATAAAATAAAATTTGCAATCACCATCATATTAAATGAAAATTGTTGGAATATCGATACCTTTCTCAGTAAGAATATAATTTCATGATGGGGTTTCCCTTTACAAAACTTTTTTTTTGATACCATATAACAATTCAAACTATACAAGAAGATAGTTGATGCAAAAAATCAAAAAAATAAATAAATCGCGAGCAATACTTTTAACTTACGAATTAGGTAGTCATAAAGATCGGTATAGAACACTAATGGGCTTTTTCGGGGTAGCTGTTTTACCAAGCTTTTCACCTTAAATGACATCTCCGTAACGCGAGCAGATCCGAATGAATACATTCTAATATTTCAATGGCTGATTCGAGAAAACTTTGGCCAGATCACTTCGTCTGTGCACAGTGTAAAGGATGTAACACAAATTGTGCCAAGTTACAATTACGCGTAAACATTCATCTCGCTGAATTGCATGGTCTGTAATTGTCAGGGGAAGATACCATGGTCTATCGAAAACGTTGATTACATAGTTTTGCTTTCAAAATGAGAAAACAAAAAACCACCGAAAGAGTATAGTGTCATGATAAGGGGGAAATCGTTTAATTATCTAACCACACATGTTTGCCGTACTCGGTCAGCCCGTCTGGAAATCGTTCCTGAACGCCCGAATAGGCTACCCTTATTTGTCAGATTGCTATTTATAACACAGTTTAAATTCAATTTTATGTTGAAAAGCATTGTGCTTAAATGTGTCATTTACAATACGCAATGATATTTTTAAAGACCCGCGTCATGCGAAAATGGGTCTTATGCCATATGCGGCCCTCATAGCTATAGCCCAGCCTGCGCATCTCGCAGTCTGGTCTGGAGATGCATAATGAGACCATTACACCTTGCGTGATTTTATAGCGGACAGCGTCGCCTCTGACCAGATTTCCCAATTGCGCAAGCTGGGCTTGGCTACGCTGGCCGAAACGCCATAAGACCTATTTTCGCATGACGAGACTATGAAAGTTTGATTTGAATGTGTCGAAAGAAAACTGCA
>VMBQ01000601.1:61727-79887 GCA_007657795.1 Dreissena rostriformis | reverse complement strand
ATGATGATGATGTCGATACAAATATAATAATGATGTGATGATCGAACTCGGGACCTCTCGATCTCTAGGCGGACAAAGTAACCGCTACACCACTCTACATATTAATATGGTGAAAACTGTTTTGAAATTCAGTATATTTAATTCATAGCAGAATTGCATAAATATTTAAATAAGAACCCACTCTTTGAATACAAAAATGTATTATACTGCTCTGAATGTTATTGTAATTTTTTGACGTGTTAGATTAAAGTAAACCTTTATTATAAGGTTCTGCTTTACAAAACTTAGTACACATTAATCGCAACACCTCCGGACTTCGCCTATATGACCCGCGTCATGTGAAAATGAGTCTCATGTCATATGCGGCCAGCGTTGCTCAAGCCCAGCCTGTGCAATCGCGCAGTCTGATCAGGCGCTACGCTGTCCGTTAGAAAGCCAAGCACGGTTTCGTGGTCTCATAGGCAGACAGTGTAGCTCCTGACTGGTCATAACCGAAATCAATAAAGTCATCATTCACTTTCTTTGTCTCCAAACCAACCAATGCACATGCGAACCAAATTCTGCAAGAAATAACCATAACGACTGTAGCGGAATTCTTTGTTTGACAGTCACACCTTCATATAATTTATCTTTGCACATTGGTGCAGCCATCAGACTATCAAGAAGCCTTGTATACAACGTAAGTTTTTGGAAATTCCGATTCTTTTCGACTTCAAAGGGGTACCCAATATTTGCGTGTATCAAACTTACGATGCCTTGTATAATTCTCAGTCCCTCCAGTCTTTGTGAAGCGCCCCAAAACGTCGAAAACACAGGTACTCTCCCAGAGGCTTGGACTCGTGTGTGAAGCACGCGGTTACCCCAAACCGGAAATCATGTGGTACAAAAATGGTCTCCGGCTTTATCACGCACCTGGTAACGAGGTAGGNGTGAAGCACGCGGTTACCCCAAACCGGAAATCACGTGGTACAAAAATGGTCTCCGGCTTTATCACGCACCTGGTAACGAGGTAGGGTTTTTCCGTTCTAAAATGATGTGATATTCTGTCTTGTACGTATATACTTTCCTGCGGTTCTTCATGGTAGTTATTTGGTTCGCTCATACGTAATGAAGATAAAATGGTTGATGCCCTAGTTTATTTAATATAATTTGCTGTACAAAATTATACATTTATATCATACTGATCCTAAGACACACCTTTAACTGCGTGTTTTGAAAATAATACACACATGTTTATATTGTCATTTTTCTACACACACTATTATTTCAAAAACATTAATGCCGTATATTTTCATGTGATAATTGACTACATCTGGTTTCATCCTATGCGTTTCCATAGCTACAAGATACGATCTGGCTGTTCGGATTGACAAACGACGCTGGGTACTACCAGTGCGTTGCTAACAACAGTGCCGGCATCGCAATTACAGTTACTTGGATTGACTTTCGAAGACAACGTAAGATTTAATTTGAATTTACACATCTACATATGCTTTTTTAAAAAGGAAAGACTTTCGATCTTGAAAATGTCCATAAGGAAAACTAGTCCAGAACCGTGTTTGTCACTGACGGGACATTCTTACCAAACTATTTTTGAATCGGGATGTCGTTGTCTCACAGAAAGATAGTGTTACATTTTCTGTAATAAAGTTTTAGGGAAACTACTTTTTGGTTGCTTTGGCATCCAGAGTTTATTATCGAATAGCAGTATAACACATAAGGCGGACATCGTGATATCATTAAATCTCAAAATACTAATTTCCAAACAATCAAAGTTATTTAAGAAAATGTAACTTTCTGACATATTAATATATCTAAGGGACATACTTATTTTGGTGCGTTATTCAATAACCTGTGTTTTTTCTCTTTTGCTCAGCAAATACTCCGGGTACAGTCAGGAACTTGACGGTGGCTTCGAGGACGGCGACCACAGTGTCCCTGAAGTGGGAAGCCGCGCCGCATCCGGACTTGGTTCCCATCGTTGCATATACCTACAGCTACAGGAGAGTCCCGGGTGCGAGCATAATAATGTTCAAGACACATATAATTAGTTAAACGTTCTGTTTTGAGTTTATATTAGTTTTAAAGTTTAAATACAGTTTACTGGAACTCCAAAACATGGTTGAATTGCTACGCTTGGCTATTAACGATAAATATAAGTATTATTATATGATAAATTGGATTACACCACTTTAATTGTATACATATTACACACACACACACACACACATATATNACAGTGACAAAAAATGTATTCACACAATTGCTGCCACTACAACTGACAGCCCATATGGGGGCATGCATGTTTTACAAACAGCCCTTGTTTTGAAAACGGTTTCAATTTTCACAACGTTATAACCATACATTTTGAAAACTGCTATCCTGTTCCAACTGAATTTGTCTTGCCAAATGTCACAATGTTGACAACGCGCTATAAACTATCTTAATTAAAAAACATTAGCACACGAATAAAACGAGCAAACGTTGTTAAATACATAAAACCATTTGTATTACAAAAAAACAATACTATTCTAATCTCCATAGCAACCGGCGAAAACAAGACTCCCGCTAAAGGCCGTCTGCTCAAGGTCGGCAATTCAAACCTCGTGGTTAGTCACGTGATCGAGTCCGACGCCGGCGGGTACACGTGCACCGTGAAGCACCTGGGCGGTGCCGACATTGTGCGCCAATACACACTGGAAGTTCTGGGTAGGTAGAAACCAGTAGCCCATGTGGTTGTTGTCCGACGCGGTGGTATAGCAAATTGCTCACATCGGTGTGACAACTCGTTTTGCAATAAACCCGTTTTGCAATAAAATCATCAAACATGAATTTGCAATAATTTAATTGCAACAGGTTGTAACACAACGATAAACTCCCTATGAGTTTCCGCTGCGATAACACGTGAAATCCTTCCAGAACATTAAGTATTAGTCGTTTGTAACATGTTTGCATTTTAGTGTGCATTCTCATACAAAAAAGTTATCTTGTTATATATGGCTTACAGTCAAACATGTACCATAAAATAGAAAAGAAGGAATTTATATGTAATAAACAATAATATTTGATTGGACCATCAGCACTTGGTGTAACAAAATAGCGGCATAAATTTGATACGAGATATACTTGGAACCAGTCAAATCTCTGCGCAGAGGCTGGTAGTATAGTTGTCTCGAAACCACCATTATAACACCGTTTCAATTTTATGTGCGTGTCAATTTCTGTTGCACGCTGTATTCTCATGACCTTGGCTTATGGGGAAAAGTGTTATGATACTATATGACTCATTTCTGCTATGACATAAACAATGCAGTACAGCGAAACAACGCTCAAAGTAGGTTTAACAATTCTATTTTTTATACGCCCGTATAAAATACGGGACGTANATGATGATGGATATGATGATAATGATGTTGATGATGATGATGTCGATACAAATATAATAATCATGTGATGATCGAACTCGGGATAATCGGGATCTCTCGATCTCTAGGCGGACAAAGTAACCGCTACACCACTCTACATATTAATATGGTGAAAACTGTTTTGAATTTCAGTATATTTAATTCATAGCAGAATTGCATAAATATTTAAATAAGAACCCACTCTTTGAATACAAAAATGTATTATACTGCTCTGAATGTTATTGTAACTTTTTGACGTGTTAGATTTAAGTAAACCTTTATTTAAGATTATTATAAGGTCCTGCTTTACAAAACTTAGTACACATTAATCGCAACACCTCCGGACTTCGCCTATATGACCCGCGTCATGTGAAAATGAGTCTCATGTCATATGCGGCCAGCGTTGCTCAAGCCCAGCCTGTGCAATCGCGCAGTCTGATCAGGCGCTACGCTGTCCATTAGAAAGCCAAGCACGGTTTCGTGGTCTCATAGGCAGACAGTGTAGCTCCTGACTGGTCATAACCGAAATCAATAAAGTCATCATTCACTTTCTTTGTCTCCAAACCAACCAATGCACATGCGAACCAAATTCTGCAAGAAATAACCATAACGACTGTAGCGGAATTCTTTGTTTGACAGTCACACCTTCATATAATTTATCTTTGCACATTGGTGCAGCCATCAGACTATCAAGAAGCCTTGTATACAACGTAAGTTTTTGGAAGTTCCGATTCTTTTCGACTTCAAAGGGGTACCCAATATTTGCGTGTATCAAACTTACGATGCCTTGTATAATTCTCAGTCCCTCCAGTCTTTGTGAAGCGCCCCCAAACGTCGCAAACACAGGTACTCTCCCAGAGGCTTGCACTCGTGTGTGAAGCACGCGGTTACCCCAAACCGGAAATCACGTGGTACAAAAATGGTCTCCGGCTTTATCACGCACCTGGTAACGAGGTAGGGGTTTTCCGTTCTAAAATGATGTGATATTCTGTCTTGTATGTAAATACTTTCCTGCGGTTCTTCATGGTAATTATTTGGTTCGCTCATACGTAATGAAGATAAAATGGTTGATGCTCTAGTTAATTTAATATAATTTGCTGTACACAATTATACATTTATATCATACTGATCCTAAGACACACCTTTAACTGCGTGTTTTGAAAATAATACACACATGTTTATATTGTCATTTTTCTACACACACTATTATTTCAAAAACATTAATGCCGTATATTTTCATGTGATAATTGACTACATCTGGTTTCATCCTATGCGTTCCCATAGCTACAAGATACGATCTGGCTGTTCGGATTGACAAACGACGCTGGGTACTACCAGTGCGTTGCTAACAACAGTGCCGGCATAGCAATTACAGTTACTTGGATTGACTTTCGAAGACAACGTAAGATTTAATTTGAATTTACACATCTACATATGCTTTTTAAAAAATGAAAGACTTTCGATCTTGAAAATATCCATAAGGAAAACTAGTCTAGAACCGTGTTTGTCACTGACGGGACATTCTTACCAAACTATTTTTGAATCGGGATGTCGTCGTCTCACAGAAAGATAGTGTTACATTTTCTGTAATAACGTTTTAGGGAAACTACCTTTTGGTTGCTTTGGCATCCAGAGTTTATTATCGAATAGCAGTATAACACATAAGGCGGACATCGCGATATCATTAAATCTCAAAATACTAATTTCTAAACAATCAAAGTTATTTTAGAAAATGTAACTTTCTGACATATTAATATATCTAAGGGACATACTTGTTTTGGTGCGTTAAGCATGCTTTTTATTCAATAACCTGTGTTTTTTTCTCGTTTGCTCAGCAAATACTCCGGGTACAGTCAGGAACTTGACGGTGGCTTCGAGGACGGCGACCACAGTGTCCCTGAAGTGGGAAGCCGCGCCGCATCCGGACTTGGTTCCCATCGTTGCATATACCTACAGCTACAGGAGAGTCCCGGGTGCGAGCATAATAATGTTCAAGACAAATATAATTAGTTAAACGTTCTGTTTTGATTTTATAATAGTTTTAAAGTTTAAATACAGTTTACTGGAACTCCAAAACATGATTGAATTGCTACGCTTGGCTATTAACGATTAATATAAGTATTATTATATGATAAATTGGATTACACCACTTTAATTGTATACATATTACACACACACACACACACATATATATATATATATAGATGTTCATATTAAAAGCATTATACATCACAATTCCTTTGTAAATAAAGTGCAACTAACGGGGCTTCTGAGTACAGTGTCGAACGTGTGAGTTATATTGTTGTCCATCCAAAAACCATCCATGAACGTCGAAAGTCCGAATTGTTCTTTCCATAAAACCGTCCACGAGGGTCGCAGTTGTAATTTATATAGTCTCCTCCCGAAAACAACAACAACAAAATAACTTAAAATTCAATAAAGCGCATGAACATAAAATCATCAACATTTATTAACAAATCCGCACAATAGACACCGACTGCCCTGGGCATTGCCAGCACCTGATGTGGTACCATATCGGGACCGCGGTTATGACGAGTACAACGGTAGAGGGTCTTCTTCCGTTCACGCAGTACGCCTTCGCCGTCCAGGCCTTCAACGCCAGAGGGGCCGGACCCCACTCGGAGTCAGTCATGACAAGGACTCTCGAAGATGGTACGTACGGTTTGTAACATTGTATCAATTACAACGCGTTTAAGTTTTAACGGGATACCGACTTGCTCGTTTACTTGTGTTGTAGGCGACAATGTTTCTTGCATGGCGATTTTTCGTGCAGAAATGTGTTGCAGGGTTTGTAGCTTATTGCTTATTATTGCTTTTTATCTGTTCATATACATGCGAATGATAAATGAGACATATTTGTGTGTACAGTTCCAACTAGCATCCCGGATGTTGAGATATCCCACGATTCAGCGACCAGTTTCCGGGTCACGTGGTCTGAACTG
This sequence comes from Dreissena rostriformis, assembly GCA_007657795.1. Lineage (NCBI taxonomy): Eukaryota > Metazoa > Mollusca > Bivalvia > Myida > Dreissenidae > Dreissena > Dreissena rostriformis. The sequence continues at coordinate 73,520 of VMBQ01000601.1, read as the reverse complement.
CCGGAGGACGAACGGCATGGTATCATCACAAGATACAAGTTGTGCTATGGCGTCAAAGAAAAAATGATGACCGTCAAAATATTTCCATCCGATATGCACGACTATCTAGTAACAGGTAAATTAGAGCAGCTCAGCTAAGTGCAACATTATCACGGCGAGCCTTTATAATCAATTTTAGTTCGTCGTGTCTCTTCCTAACGTGTTCATCGTTAATACTCAAGGGGGCACATCTCATGCCAATTCTTCACGAAACTCACTCAGAAGAAATATTGACCAGATCATATCTTATGCGCGCTCGAAACTTGGTAATGATGTGTCAGCTTTTCCACTTTCTAAATGTCACATGTATTCCTAAATCTGTATGCAACTTCTTAAAATGAGGCCCAATAGCGTCTAAGTTAAATTTGAAACTGTGGCCAAGTAGGGTAAAATCCTATATAGGTTAAACTAAAGAAACATTGTCTAAATTACAGCTCAAATTTAAAACCCAGTCTCCATGAATCGTTGTCAGAACATTAGTATCAATGCTATTTCGGACGAGTCTTTAACTGGGTAATATTTGGTTGAAGCTCAAGGCCAGATACGTCAAATTAAATACAATNGTCTTTAACTGGGTAATATTCGGTTGAAGCTCAAGGCCAGATACGTCAAATTAAATACAATGCTTGTTTGCGCTATAGAGATCACATAAATGCATTATCTTTATCAAACGTGTTCAGACTTGTTTAACTTGGATTCTATCAAAATTTGCCAACTCTGAATATGATTAACCATAACTGCATTGTAAATATGATTTACGGATAAAAAAAATTCTTCCGTTCTACTCAATTTTTGAAACTTGGAATCATATGTGACTTGTATGTGTGTTGTATATACATTCGTGTTCAAGAAATAAANAAACCATAACTGCATGGTAAATATGATTTACGGATAAAAAATTTCTTCCGTTCTACTCAACTTTTGCAACTTGGAATCATATGTGACTTGTATGTGTGTTTTATATACATTTGTGTTCAAGAAATAAAATATATTCAAACCAACCAAAATGTTTTCGAATTCACTTTGTTCAGGACTTGAGCCCGACCACGAATATTCAATTCTGGTCCTGGCCGGCACCTCGGCAGGGTTTCCGGAACTCGGCGAGAACTGCATGCCGGAAGACGAGGATGCATGGATATCATACAGAACGGCTAAATTTACTAAATATGGTGAGTTGATATTATTATACAAGTTCACACTTAAAGGTTGACTTATAGAACCACCATATCCCATATACTTTTTGAAGGATTTCCCTGAAATTTAGCTCAACAATTGTGCTCAATGAGTCAATTATTAGACAGCATGAGCCAGTCGGGCCAACTCAAGGTCAATGTCAGTCAGGCCAACTTAAGGTAAATGTCAGTCAGGCCAACTCAAGGCTCGTCATGCCAACTCAAGCTCTAGGTCAGTCAGGCCAACTGAAGGTCAAGGCCAGTCAGGCCAACTTAAGGTAAATGCCAGTCAGGCCAACTCAAGGCCCGTCATGCCAACTCAAGCTCTAGGTCAGTCAGGCCAACTCAAGGTCAAGGCCAGTCAGGTCAACTCAAGGTAAAAGTCAGTCAGGCCAACTGTTATTTCACGATGCGCATCGAATTTATTCACACTTTACAAACAAAATTGAATTAAACGAATATTAAAAAGTAGTATAATTCTGTAATTAGAAACTTAAGTAATTCGAATTACACTCGTTTGNTTCACACTTTACAAACAAAATTGAATTTAACGAATATTAAAAAGTAGTATATTTCTGTAATTAGAAACTTAAGTAATTCGAATAACACTCGTTTGTATTGCGCAATGGTTAAGCAACGGTATTGTAAGTGACCACTTGCCAATTGTTTTAATAAATTTGACACAATTCCCATCCCTTTATTAAAACTCTATATTCGACGTGATAACGCCAATACTGTAGTAACTTTTTTTTCATTGATAATTAATTACCATCAATACAGTTACATCAAATCAAGGGCACATCAATATTTAATTTCTTTCCACTTGAAAAAACACATTATATATTACCTAAACATATTTCTCTCCCTTTGAGAAAAGTGGGTTTAATGCATGTGCGTAAAGTGTCGTCCAGATTAGCCTGTGCAGTCCGCATGGGCTAATCATGGACGACACTTTCCGCTTTTATTGTATGTTTCGTTTGAAGGAAGACTCTTCTTGGAGAAAACCAAGTTTAGGTGGAAAGCGTTGTCCCTGATTAGCCTGTGCAGACATGCATTAAAGCCCCTTTTCACAGAGCAAGGCTCATTTATCTTCCTCTAGAATCCTCGGACATTGTCCTCAAGGTGGATGCCGTGAACTCGAGTACCGTGCAATTGAGCTGGTCGCGAGTTAACGTCACGGGCATGGCGAACTACCGGGTAGTTGTTCAGCCGTTGATCAACGTGGGTCCGGTCCAGGAATTTACCTTTCCGTTGGAAACCCGTGACGTTCTCGTGAACGGTCTTGGTAACGATTTTTGTTGACCCTTTAAAAATAATTTTTCGAAGAAATTTTTTCCTTCGACTACAAGTAATTGGTCATTTACATATTTGCAAGACAAAAACAATCTTAGTTTAAAAAACCAAAATAAAATGGCACACTTTGCCCTTCAGCGTTTTCTTCATACGAGTTATTTTTCTTGTCTTTTAATTTTATATGAATGTGCATATTCTCATAAACATTACACGCNGTTATACCTACTTTTATCAGCATAAATCAATTCTTATCTGTTTTAGTTGACCGAGAGTTTTACCAGATCGATTTCGACGTGCGCAGCTCCAGCCACGAGGTGATAGACCACGTGGTCGCCTGGCACCAGGCGCTGACCCCCGGGGACTCGCCCGACCCCCCGCCACCCGTCATTCGCGACCCCTACTCCTCCTCCGACACCAGTATCGACCTTTTCTGGGATCCGCCTAGTACCACCATGAACATCACGAGATAAACGATCCGCTGTGAACACCAGGGGTCGCCGGATTCTCCGCATGAGATTCAAACGTTTGTAACATTTGTAATGGTAATTTTAGGGAACGTTTCCGGATTGAATATATTTGCATTTTGGTGGTGTTTAAACATTATTTTAATGTAAATAGCCATTAATATTTTATAATAATTATTAATTATAAATTGAAAGAATATTAAAAGCGAATCTTTATTTAAAGGTTTAACAATTGAGACAATACTCATTTATTTCTTTTTCAACGATAAAACGATTTCAGTCTTTATCNTAAAGGTTTAACAGTTGAGACAATACTCATTTATTTCTTTTTCAACGATAAAACGATTTCAGTCTTTATCGTGTCAAGACCTCTTTGACTGTGGGTGAGTTGCAATTAATTTTCAAGCAATATAAGAATTTACCATTTATATACGCACGTTCATAACCGGCTCCTAAATAAATGCCCTTGCTTATTTCAGTAAAGGTACGTCGATAACTCTGCGGAGCCTACAGCCGTTCACGTGGTACGTCATTTCCGCGCGTTCCCACACTGTCACAACTTCCGGGCCGTTCGGCAAACCGGTTATAGTCCAAACCATGGAAGGGGGTACGTCAATAATTGTAAACTATTTCAGGGATGGAAGTTAGCGGGCTTACACTAACACATTGTCCCTAAACATTGTGGTTGGCTATAAGATGTTCGAGCAGACAAGAACTGTTGAAATAAACTGCGTCTGTTGTCACACAATATTTCTAACCTTATCTTCGACTGATCCAGTCGCGACAATCAAACCTTAAGTCAGCATAATTATATCACCAGCTGTAAGTCTGCTTCTACATTGCACCTTGTGACGTTATACAGTTCTTGCCATTATTTTCTTTCTCAAGTCAGTAACCGACATGACAACTGTTCTCAAGAAATGTAACTAGATAAGATGAAACTAGAAAAAATGATTTGTCGACCTTTAGATACCATACAGTTTTAGCATTTGTTTTAATACTAAAATTAACCCTTTGCGTGCATGATTAGTTCTCTTTTTCTTTCAACTGTAAGTTTGTATTAATTAATTGGGAATTTTCAGAACGAAGTTCGTGTTTCTGAAATTTTATTGCGTACTTGACGTATATGATCAATCAGTGATACTTTGGGTCATGTCGCCCTTGAGAAGTCTTCCTCGGATTTTATAGCATTTTAATTTGAAAAAGTGTCGCGTTATGCCCTTTACATTTCAAATCATCCTGCTCATACGATGTCGCATATGACAGTCGGCTTTATTTAGAAGCAAATATGACATGTTTAATCATATTGGAGATCATATCTTGAGAAGATCCAATTGACTCAAATGTACAGTTTACCAAGAGTGGTTCTGATGAAAATATTCACTGTATACACTCAAATCGAATATATACAATTAAGTACACTATAACTGGTTTGCAATTATTTATATGCACGATTTGTGACCAGAATCACAGAAGAAAAAGTATAAAGGATATGCAACTGTCTAGTAATATAATAATACCTAGTAATATCTCACGATAGAGCATTGAACGTGTTCATAGAAAATCAATCACATATTTTTCTTAATCCGAAAACAGTCTTAAGCATACAATTCGGAAAACTATAAAATTATTTTGAGTTCTCATCGATCTGTTAACAATAAACAAACATATAGGAAAAATAAACTTTTGAAGATGGCAATAATTTTTATAAATGCTTTGATGTACATTCGTGATAGCTACAGTAATAAGAAAAACAACAACATATCAACGAAGCACGCATGAGCTTAAATTAAAGCAACATTGTCCAGAAAATTGAATGAAAAAAAATATTAAAACACGACAAACGCTTTTTGCATGATGAGAAAATATTCTATGTTAATATTTTTTTTATTTAAATCAGAGCAAAATCACTAAAATGTCGTATATATGTTTATCCAGGTAACTGACCAGTACGACAATGATCACTTGTTTTAAAGTAAACAATCGAATGAAAATTACCATTTTCATAAAAATGCAAACGTGTTAATTTCAGTTCCTTCACCCCCTGAAAACGTATTAGCAGAGAATGTGTCACCCGGTAAGATAAAGCTTCAATGGGGCCCACCGAGGGAGCAGAATGGCATTATTACCTTCTACATCATCTATTACACGCCTGGAAATCCAGTGCAAGGCATGACGTGGTCATCTATACAGCAAAATGGTATTGCTTCTCTTAATAATGCCTTCCCCACGTCTGTTGGTTAATTCACAAGTCAAATATAAAAATATTCTTAATAACAATCACACTCAAATCAATTTCTATTTCGATTCCCGTTTTCTCGCTCGAGAACTGTTTTAATGAGTCTATCGTGGTTTCATAATTTATGTACTTAACATAATGGTGCGGAAGTTTGCATGCTATATACTTAACATAAGGATGCGAGAGTGTATATTGTATGTACTTAACATAAGGATGTTTGAGTTTATGTGGTATGTACTTAATTAACATGAGGATGTGTGAGTTCATATGCTTCGTAGGTGGTTCATTGCAAGAATCTACGTGATGGGATTTCTCAATCATTCATAATCATATGCCAATCATGTATTGTAATAGCAATACAATAATTGATGAGTTCTCACAGATTTACAAACATTTATAAATTAAATGATCAACATATATATTTTTGAGATCGTGCAGATGCAATGGATACAATGTCTGAGCTTCGAATATATCCCCACTTCAAATGCTTCAAGAAACCTTAAAAAAAACATTCCAAATAGGTTCATGGCCAAAACGGCATCTCCCGTGGTTCTATGTGTTAAGACACACGTCAAATAGCTAATTATATTTGTTTCTCCGTTATTTAGCTACTACTACCTCGGTCGTCTTGGAGGACCTTACCAGCCAGGTGTATTACTTCAAACTTGGGGCGTGTACTAACGCTGGAGAGGGTCATACAACTCAAGTGTTTAGCATTACCGTTAAAACACACCCCTGTGACACGTGCACCGAATGTCCTCAAAACGGACTGTGCCAGACAGCTGAGAGTAAGTTGTAGTTTTTCTAAGATGTATTTGTCTTAGTCCTCTACCGGCTAATATTTTGAGGTTTACCTTCCGTCCGTCCATCATGTCTGTCTGTCCGCCCATATTTTCGTCACTCAGTTTGATATGAGACGGGTTTATGGAATATAAATACACTNACAACATTTTAGCAGACGACACATTTCCCAGCATGCAAAGGGTTAAGCAGTGTTCAGATGCAAATGCCTTAGATGCTAAAGGATAATATGTAAGATATTTAGCAAAAAGTAAAAAGCTCATGTCATTTTGACAGCTCTTTAAGCAAAGGCAGTTGTGTATATGAGCATTGTTCAACTCCATAAGTATACATTTAAACATTTACAATCGCACCATACAAAGTTTATCCGTTTATTGTTGTACTCGTTTGTTGTAGAATGTGTTTTGCTGTAATAAATGCTTACGAAATAATAATGCTTTTGTTATAGTTATTGCTTTTTAAGTGTGTTTTAAGATGGGATAAAAATATTGAAAATATAATAACATTTTAAGACTAAGGTCATCACCCACAGATACACCCCTGTTTATCCATTGGTCCGAATATAATTAAGCCGCAGCGTGCAAAAATGGGTCTTGGAAAAGAAGCCGCAAGCGCAGCCCAAGACATGCCTTTGCATTTGCGCAGCCTGGTGAGGAGCTACCTTTTCCGCTGTTAAGTCACGGAAGGTTTCGTGGTCTTATTAGAAATTATGACACCTCATTAGAGTGCGAGGATGCAGAGGCATATCTGGAACTACACTGTTGGATATGCCAATGAAGAGTAATGCCAATTGAGCGTGTGTGTTTCTATGGAAGGGTTTATCCGCCAGTTCTCGCATTATGCTTTATGGCATTGTATTTCATGCAATTTATTTTCCATGTTGCTAGTTTTAATTGCATTTTGCTTGATGACATTGTATATCATGCAATTCATTTTCCATGTCGTCCCATTTGTTATTGCATTTTTCTTTTTATCATATTAATTGAAATGATACGTTTGAGTGACAGTTTTTATAATGAATCCATGGGTCTTAATGACATATGTATACTCCTTTGTTACAATTTATTAGTTCTTCTTCTTATGTAAAAAAGTTAAATGTAATGTAAATGTTAAATTTACTAACTTTCCCTGTCTTCTTTTCTTCTATTTACTTTACGTGTTGAAATGTTACAATAGAATTATTACTTCAAATTTCATTTTGTAAAAGTCATTGGACAGAAAACACGGGACGAGCTTTAATACAACTTCGATGTTATTTCGATTTCTTGCGCAAAAATTGGCCCTTTAAATCCAAGGGGGATAACTGATATGAAACGTGTAAAAACAATCGCACATTCTCGACCCTTTCCGTCAAACCTCGGATAAATACATGTAGGTCACAATATACTAAAAGATTTCCTACACAAATTCAATGTAAAAGCAATAACTTTAACAAAAAATAAAGTCAAACTTTTGCGCATAGAGACCCCCATAACCATACCTTTTCTTAAAGAGCATTCCAAGACGCAATGATTTAAACAATAAAAAAGATAGGTCATGCGTTATGCAAGAAAGAACTCGACGCGAATCAGCGGTCACTGTTTTAGGGCCATCTATTTACCGGCTTCGTACCAGTGGATGAGAGTTTCCCGCCATCTGTCAAAGTCTCATGTAGTCTCCAACCTTCAAGCAAAAGAGTGAATTTCTGTTAATTATAAATGTTTTTCCTACCACACGCACAAAGAAACATTCTAAAATAAAGTCATGGCAAGTGCCCCTGCAGAGAATTGTGTCTTCTTATAAATGATGTTCATGTTTTTAGAGAGTATAGCATTGCACTCCAAAAATATTTAGTATATTGTAACCTAAACACATTTCGGAAGCGGTATTGCGGTCCTACCTACGCGCGTCAAAATGTAAGCGAAATATGTAAACAAAGCGGTAGCCTTACAGGAATGTTTGAATAAACGAAGAAAAACTTGTACTGATGTTAGTTTATTGAAGAAATGTACAGAAAATATAATTATAAAATAAGCAATGGCGATATTTTTCTGAAATCATGATTGACCTTTAGTGTTTTTTTCCGAGTTTAATTCGTTTAATGTTGAATAGAACGCGCACGTTTTGTAAATACTTTCATGATCACCCCCACTCATCCAAACGGACTCGCCCAATCGTCTCGATGCAGTCTCCACATACAGTTGAGTCTCGCTCTGTGAACAGGGTGTTAAATGCATGTGCGTAAAGTGGCGTCCCAGATTAGCCTGTGCAGTCCGCACAGGCTAATCAGGGATGATACTTTCCGCTTTAATGGAACTTTTCGTTTAAAGAAAGTCTCTTTTTAGCAAAAAATCCAGTTTAGTCGGAAAGTATCGTCCCTGATTAGCCTGTGCGGACTGCACCCGCTAATCTGGGGCGAAACTCTACGCACATGTATTAAGCCCACCTTTCTTAGAGGGAGGCTCAATTACTTTACCTGATAATTCACGTGTGCTGCTTTGACATTTTACCTCACACTTGGACCATATTTACCATATCTGCACGGAGGTTTGATTCTTTGACATTTGGCATTAACTTTCCCTCTCTAAAGTAAAATTGATTTTTTTTTAAAGATATATTGTCTTGTTCCTGTACCAGTATCACGTTTCTTCATTGTGTTCATTTCTTTCTATCTCACAATTTAAAATAAAATAAAAAAAACATAAAAAATAAACACTCAACAGGGCGAATCATTTATTAAATTATCAAAAACAATTCGACGAAAATAAATAATTGCAGGATATTGTAAAGATGTGTATCATATTGCTCTGAACGTGTTCTCTTGATNTTTCTTTCTATCTGAAAATTAAAAAAAAAACAAACAAAAAAAAACATAAATAAAATAAACACTCAACAGGGCGAATCATTTATTAAATTATCAAAAAAAATTTCGAAGAAAATAAATAATTGCTGGAAATTGTAAAGATGTGTATCATATTGCTCTGAACGTGTTCTCTTGATCAGGTCTTTTGAAATCAACTATATGACCTTCGTGCTGGGAAAACTTGGCTTAATGCATATGCGTAAAAGTTTCAGCCCACATTAACGCTTTTATTGAATTGTTCGTTTAAAGAAGATGTCTTTTTTAACGAAAACTCAGTATAGGCGGAAAGTGTCGTCCCTGATTTGCCATTGCGGACTGCACCTGCTAATCTGTGAGGACACTCTACGCACATGCATTAGGCCCGGTTTTCTCAGGAGGAGGATCATATGGCCAGTATCTTTCCAAAAATAGTCTAGATATTTTAACCCTTTGAGCGCTGGAACCGAATTTTAAAGGCCTTTGCNTTTGAAAAAAAATCAAAGAAAATGCTAATTTTAGAAATTTAGCAGACAACATTTTAGCAGACGACAAATTTCCCAGCATGCAAAGGGTTAACTACATGTTATGTAAGACTCGGCACTGCTGTTATTACCGGTGACGAATCGAACAAAAAGGACGCATACAATCATTATGTAATTAAATGTGCACGTCAAATTTAAATCATGTACAGTTCTCTTATCAATGTAATATTAGCTCGGAACATTACTTCAATATTTTAATGTTATTATTACCTCTTTATTCAGGTCATTTTATTCATCATATGTTTTAAAAACAATTGTGCTAGTTGTATATACCTCGATTATTGTAAGTGTGTTGTTTATATTTAAATCAAGTTATACACATGTATAACACGCCCATTTTCATATTACTGTGGTGTGTTCCGTTTTAGTGTTTTAATGTCAATTGGTGTATTAAATATGTGTTTGTGTCTACAGTTTAAATGGTACTGTTGCTTTTATTCACATGTGTTTGTTTTCTTTGAGATACAGTTGATTAANATATTACTGTGGTGTGTTCCGTTTTAGTGTTTTAATGTCAATTGGTGTATTAAATATATGTTTGTGTCTACAGTTTAAATGGTTCTGTTGCTTTTATTCACATGTGTTTGTTTTCTGTGAGATACAGTTGATTAATACGAATTCTAGTTACCTGCAAATAAATATATGAAGTCAATAACACGTATATTAATACTAATTAAAACATGTGCATATGGACATTTTGTGGTTCAAATAAGCGTTTAATACATTGTATAATATTTAACTGTATAAGTAAGCAGTTTTACGTCACTCAGAGCATTAATATGTAATGTTTGTCGATTACTGCATATACAGTTCGCTAGATAAATTAGCCGCGTCGTGCAAAAATGGGTCTAAGGACAAATCATTGTAGCTCCATATATGCCTCTGGATTCGTACATCTTGATGAGCAGTTATATTATACGCTAATACGACCACGAAACATTGCGTGACTTTATATCGGACAGCGAAGCTCCTGACTAGACTGTGGAAATGCAAATGGGCATTTGTCTTAAGACCCATTTAAGCACGACGCGACTTTAATAAAACACTTTTAATGTTTATCTTTAAGGATTTTGAACAGCGTTTAAAAGGAAAAGATTAAGAATAAACTTGTATACCTCAATGGATTAGAATTGTGAGTGTCAGAATTGCTTTCAACACCCCTTGTAATATTATACATTTTTTATATAGATATTGCAACTAAAGTCATGGAATTGGAACGTAGTAGTTCTCAGGAATTTTTTGGTAATCGCCTGGCCAGGTTTCGTTCGCTTCACAATTCCTCAGGGTTCAACTGTAAATCTTTAAAAACGTTGTTAAATTAATATTGTGAGACACTTTATTTTATACTACGCCAATATTCTGCTTCGTCATTGTACTTTACAGCCTAAACTTTGAAGGCGTATTTGGTTTTACCATCTACCAAACCATATAGGGTTATGTAAATGTGTGTTTATACGACCGCACGGGTTACTAACGTTATGGTAAAAAATGTCATTGAGATCAAAATTTAGTCCTTATTTTTTAGGCTCTAAATCTGCAGAAGCGGTATGTGCCGATATAAATCCATTAAATCTATAGCTATAGTATTACAATGTTCTTCTGTCCTTTCTTTCTTTATACATATATGTGTGGATTCTTGTACTTTTAAGAGTGTTACGTGTATGGTTGGCATGTTATCATGTTCTTTCTTTATTATTCGATGTTTGAACGAATACGACATTGAACTGTTGATATTTTATCTAACGTTTCAAATGAACACCATGAAAAGTGTATGTCGATTTGCGTTTAATGTTTTACGTTTGACAATTAATGTTTGATCGTTTACTGATGGGTCACATACATTATTGATCCTTCTGATTGATTATAATGCCTAAACAATTTTTCATTTTAAATTAATGTGTAGGCATCGCGGTATTGTTGTGCACATTTTGTTTTCTGTGTAAGACTTTCAGCTTGAACATGTGAATTTCCAGCTATAATAATACGAGTAACACACGCAATTATTATGACAAAATAATGATGACGAGCAGTTCATGTTTGAAATGGTTCAGCAATGCCTATTTAATTCGTTATATTGTTATATTTCAGCAATATTGAAGAGCTATACTAATGTGTCTCTCTTATTCAAAGAAAGTTATATTCTCCTATAAGCCTGCCCATCCGCGAATATCCTCTGCCAGTAGATTGAGCTTAAGCAGTGTTCAGATGCAAATGCCTTAGATGCTAAGGCCAAATAAAAAAATAGGTCCGTTTCCGGTCGCCCGACCGTGTCTCCAGAATCGGCGCCGACCCTCAACTTTTTATTGGGGTCGCAAAAAAAAAATAAAAAATGTTCATTTTCGTGTATTTCGGTTCATTTCTCCATTCTAGTACCCGAAAGACAAAAAAAAAAAAAAAAAAAAAAAAAAAAAAAAAAATCCCC
>VMBQ01000601.1:0-59560 GCA_007657795.1 Dreissena rostriformis | reverse complement strand
AAGTTATACGACGCACTCTCGTCATTGTACTCTCGCGTTCGCGCATTCTCGCCATAGCTTTCTCGCATTCTCGGCATCGTATTCTTGCACTCTCGTCATCGTATTCTCGCACTCTCGTCATCGTATTCTCGCACTCTCGTCATAATACTCTCGCGTTCTCGCATTCTCGCCATCGCGTTCTCGCATTCTCGCCATCGTATTGTCGCACTGTCGTCATCGTATTGTCGCATTCTCGTCATCGTACTCTCGCGTTCTCGCATTCTCGCCCTATGGATTTTAATGTGTAACCACGATGGCCTAACGGTATTCCGTAGTAAACAGACCCATAAAGTCCAATATTTTCGCGTACCAACATGGCGCACGCTTGACATTTAGGAGGTATCAAATTAAGTCAAACACAATTTGTGAGCATCAAAGCACAGATTGCCGGGAAAAAAGTGTTAATTAATATTGCGATTCAGCATAACCATACCGCGATACGATGAATTATTTTTGAATGTATCGCATAATTAAGATATATAATGTTACACCCCTAATTATATATACATGCATTAATAATTCGACTATGCCAATACTTAACAATAGTAGTTTATGATATACATCTTGTGACATCTGTAACGTCTGATGATTCTGATGCACGATAATGTGATGCAAGGCAACAGTTAAGGCAAAAACACAATTTGAAAATGGAAACACGCAACAACAGCTGTCTGAATAACAACATAACGCCAACAAGTATTTAATTGATGTTATACTGTAAAAGTAGACACGTCCAAATTTGTTTACGAGAAGCACAGATTGTCGAGATTTAACAAGCTCGGTTACCGAAAGTAGTTGCACTAATCTAACTCCCAGCTACTGACCCTCCGGGTCGCTGGAAGTTGCAACTTCTTAAGTTTTTTTTTCATGTAAACTCACAGCCTGGAATCCAATTATCGGTTATATGAGCCACATAAACTATTTTCTGGCATAAATAAACACAAAAAGATCATAAATATATACATTATGCGCAAATAAAACGTCAAACGCGATGGTTTATTTGAAGCTAGACATTTTAACAAAACATGCGTTCATCAACAAATCACAAAACCATACTAATTTAAAAGTAAATATACATTAAATGCTATTTCAGGAAGCATATCTGCAACGGAAAATACAGGCAAGTAAATAGTTGACTAAATACAAGTTATTGTGCATATTTGCCACGTTTCAAACGGAAAGTAACGCTTGCAATGTTTATTTTCCTGCATCAGATAGTTACCTCGCTTGCATTATACAAGTTTAAGTTTATGTGCAGTGTTGCAAGAAAAAACGGTTGAGTGACTCGAAACTGACACAGTTAACAAAGCCGCAATTCTGAATGTCTTTTGATTTCCTAAACGATCCTACAAATACGCATTTCATGCCATTTTGACGTAAAACAAATTATAATGTTTCACAATTGTTTTGCAATTTATTTTAAAGCAATTTAAATCTACTAAAAATAATTTAAAAAATGTGAGACGTCACACATTGCCTGACCCTCTCCCCTGTCACACTTTCATACACCCCTCTCCTTCTTGTGAGCGTAACTTATTGTTGTACGGACGGCCCCTGTTTGTTTTAATTTAATTAGGTATTCATAAACAAAATGTTCGTAAGTGTAACGTTCTTAAGGGTGGGGGTGGGGGGGGGTCCGAGATGTGTGACAGTTTGTGACAGAGGGGAGGGGCGGTAAAATGGTCAAAAATAGCGTGACGTACATTATGACGGCCCATATGTATATAACAACTATCTCTAGTATTCGAAGCAAAGACAATGTTAACGGTATCAAGTTAAAACATGACATAATTTAGACGATTCTAATCAGCTTTCACAGCATAAGATTTTGGTAACGATTTAGAAAGTATTCTGTGGAAATACGCCTCTAAAATAGAGCTCTGTAATAAAACAAGGGATGGGACCGAATATTCGAATATTCAAAAATCGGCCGAATATTCGAATCCACATTTCATATTCGAATATTCTATTTTTATGCAAAGATACTTCTAAAAAGTTATATGTACCTTTACAAAGTCGCAGTTATAAGTAAATTTATGTGATATTAACGTACCTTTCTATATTGATACATATTTAAAAATCTGTGTTTTGACAGGTTTTTTAACCTTAGCGGGTAATTGTATACACAGTGGTTAATATTAACTGTAATATCTTGAATACCGCAGTTATGTACATGGTTATGTTTCCGCCATATATTTGTATTTTTATGAAAAGAATGTACCCTATGTTCAATCCAGAATGTACTATTGAAAATTTAAGTGTTGCAAGCACAAAGACTCTTGCTACAGCCCAAAGTGGATGGCTTCGTCTTGACACACAAATGTTTTTCCAGTCGAGGAGCAGGAGCAACGCTGTATTCAGCCCTTGTAAGAAAAGATTCCATCTTGCATATTTGATTTTATTAGTGATCATGAACTCAAATGATGAACAGTTGAATCCTGGTTCTCCTTGTGGGGTTGCAGGAAAAGGCAGCACGGTATATCCTTGTGGAAATTGTGAACAACCGGTAACGTGGGACGATAGAGCGTTAATGTGCGAGACGTGCGAACAATTGTACAATGTCGGATGTCAGGACATTCATACTAGAACGTATAACAATCTTGTGGAAAATAGTAATATTGTATGGGACTGTTCAGTTTGTGATAACCCAAATTATAGCTCGGTATGTTTTGACTATGTATTAAGCGCAACAAACCAGTTTAGTGTACTGTCAGACACTCCCTTGGAGAGTCCCTTACCAGACAGATCGATTAAACCTGTTCATACTTCAACTCCGGATAGAACAAAGTGTAAACTACTCGTAAAAATATCCCACTGAAAGTTCTAAACGTAAACTTTCAATCGATAAAAACTAAACAATGTCGCTTAAAAAAATTGATATAGAGCTCACAGCCTGACATAATCATAGGAACGGAAGCATGGCTAAATCCAAGTATTACAGATAATCAAATCTTCCCTCCAATTACAAACTCTACAGAAACGATCGACCTACTAAAGGTGGTGGTGTGCTGATAGCAATTAGTAAGACTCTGCTTAGTTCACCCGTACCGGAACTACAATCTGATTGTGAAATAACATGGGCTAATATTGAAGTTGCAGGATATACAAATCTATATGTGTGTTCTTATTAAAACCCAAAAGCATCAAATATCAAAAGTTTAGATGAATTAGAAAAAAGTTTGAATATGGCATGTAAATTATCATCATCGTATAAACTGGTTGGAGGCGATTTTAACTTCCCATGATGGAATTGGAAAAGTAAGACTTTGAAACCTAACACGACATACGCTGACTTACATTATAGATTTGGTGGAATCTTGGATAGAAATTGACTACATCAGCTTGTAGAAGAACCTACACGTGAAAATAGCACACTCGACTTGATTTTTACAAACAACCCAACACGTTTTCCGAGACTTGATATTATTCCGGGTGTTTCGGATCATGACATTGTGTTAACTGAAGTCGAAATAAGCCCAATAAAGCATAAGTAGCAACCTAGGAAGATTCTTTTATATCAGCGTGCAAAATGGGACACTTTGAAAGATGAAATGAGGAAATGTCTCGTAGACATTTCAAACTCAGGCGCGGGTGTGAACGATCTATGGAACTCGTTTAAAACAGCCTTGAAAAAAGCATAAATGAACATATTCCTCATAAAGAAGCAAAGGAAAAAGACAGTATTCCTTGGATTTCTCCAGAGTTGAAAAAACTGATACGGAAAAGGGACAAATACTATAAAACCATGAACAAATCAGCAAATTCTGAACATAAAGATAGGTTCAAGGAATTGAAGCGTTTGGTACAACGGCAACTCCACAGGGCTTATTGGTCATATATTGAAAACATTGTAACACCGACGGAAGGTGATGATGCAAAAGGTGAAAATAGTAGTATGAAAAGATTCTGGACATACATGAAACACAAAAAAACAGACAGTAATGGAATATCGGCTCTGAAACGCGAAGGAATCCTACATTCAGATCCACTAGACAAAGCGACTATTTTAAATGAGGAATTTAAGTCAGCTTTCTCACATAAATCCAAAATATCACGATCTGATTTCGAATCACAACAGTTTATGCAAGGTGTTTTCCTAACATGCCCGGAACTCAATATAACTTGTGCAGGATTTGAACAACTTTTGAAAAATCTTAACCCACATTAAGCCGCTTGACCAGATAACCTAAAGCCACGAGTACTGAAAGAACTATCCCATGACATAGCACCAATTCTTAATGTTATCTTCAATAAATGTTTGGATAGCGGTTTCGTACCAGATGACTGGAAGAAGGCTCATGTGTTACCGATCTACAGGAAGGGTCAACGTTATGTGGCAGAAAACCACCGCCCAGTGTCATGGACATGTATATATTGCAAAATTATGGAGCATATTGTTATATATTATGAAGCAAGCAGATAGAAACGATATACTATATCCACTCCAACATGGGTTTCGTCGCGGTAGATCTTGCGAATCACAGTTATTGGACTTAATTGACGACATCACTATTAACATGGAAAATGGTGAACAGACAGACGTCCTGGTAATGGACTTCAGTAAGGCGTTCGATAAAATGTGTCACTCATTACTAGTTAACAAACTTCATCACTACGGAATCAGAAGCAGAGTAAAAAACTGGATTAACAATTTTCTGACAGAACGTTCCCAAGCGGTTGTCATTGAAGGTGTTTCTTCAGATCATATAGGCGTAGATTCCGGTGTTCCACACGATAGTGTTCTTGGACCCATCCTTTTCTTCTTTTATATAAATCACATGCCACATGGACTAACATCTACACTCAGGCTTTTTGCAGACGATACGATTGTGTATATGACGGTAACATCTACATCAGACGCAAACGCTCTACAAAGTGATTTGGATAAACTGGCAATTTGGGAGAAGTGGAAAATGGTTTTTCATCCACAAAAGTGTAACGTCATCACCATCACCAGGAAACGCTCACCTATTAAATACTCTTATTCATTACATGGACAAATCTTGGAATCAGTACCATCAGTGAAATATTTGGGTTGTAATAAGCTTGTGATTTAAAGTGAAATGAACACATCAATAAAATCTGCAACAAAGCAAATGGAACTTTGGAATTTCTAAAAAGGAACTTAAATATTGGATCAAGCAAAGTTAAAGAGAATGCCTATAAGTCACTAGTTCGTCCATCAGTTGAATATGCCAGCACTGTATTGGATCCTTACGAACAAAACAATATTCAGAAAATTGAAATGGTACAACGTCGGGCTGCAAGATACGTTACAAACAAACATGGAAACCGCTCTAGTGTTGTTGACATGATTTCTAACCTTCAATGGAAACCGCTGGAAACCAGGCGAAAAGAGTCACGACTGTGTACGCTATACAAGATAGAATATGGACTAGTTGCAATTGAAAACAATGACAGGTTAGTTAAACAGTCAAACCCATATCATGTAAGATCGAGCAATGAAAACTACTACAGAATAATGTCATCTAGATGCAACTACAGAAAGGAATCATTTTTTTCCAAGGACGATCCGAGACTGGAATGCATTGCCTCCAGATATCGTGTCAGCAGAGTCGCTTGAGTCCTTTCAGACTCAAGTGGCACAATTCTTTGCCTAGATTTAGGCACCTGTTTTTAACTATCACTATGTAAACGATTCACCTTTTAAACTTTATCTCTTTTTCTCGCGCATACCCTAATATGGCAGTATGATCAATTAGTTGATAGTGGCCATCATATGGTAAAAGTAGAAGAAGTATTTGTATAAACGATGGTTACTTCGTTGTAACCTTACCATTGAAATGTGTTGACTTACCATAGTAAAATTACCAACAATGCATCCTTGAAAATGACGTTATTTTCACGCAATTTGTCAGACGAACATTGTCCAATATGGCCTCTGACTCCGTCACAAAAGAAATATGCTTAACACGGGATAAAACCTTAAGTGACCGAGAGGTGGACGTTTTTAAGAGCTTAATGAAAGAAAATCTTCATAAACTCAAAGCAAACCAAAGCGGCCACTCGTTACCTTTTAAGCAATGGACACCATGCTCGCTGTAGTCAGAAACTTGGTTCAAGACATTTTTTTAAACCCCATAAACACTTAAAATCAACGAATATTTCGTAAAATATAATGTAAAAAAAAGTTAACTCATAAACAATCAGTGTTCTTTAAAACAATAGCCAAAATTTGAACGCTAGATGTGGTCTGGTAACATAGATTTAACATGATACAATGTTACAAGACCGCATCTAGCGTTGAAATTTTGGCTATTATATAAGGAACACTGATTCTTTTATGAGTTAACTTTATTTTACGTAATAATTGACGAAATATTCGTTGATTTTGAGTGTTAATGGGGCTTTGAAAGGATCTGTCTGGTTATGATGTTTTCGCATTAAAACGCAAAACTCATTAATTTATCGTACTGATATAACTATTTTGGTAAATCCACATTAGCGACACGGTAATTCACATGGACCGAAGTATGGTGGAATGTAGCAATACAACGAAACGAGCACATTATTTCTAAAATATGTTGTCACAAGATTTATTATCGAATCCCGGGTAAATACATCGTCATGCAATTGCAGTCCACTTTGTGAAGCAATTAAACGAAACTTAAACATGCTTTTTACATAATTTAACGAAATCTATTATCGAATCCCGGCTGTATAAAGTTTTAAGCCATAAAAGTGTGCGTTTTGCAAGATAAATTCTATATTTGAAACTGAAATGAGTAAAATACACATTAAATAATTCTTTGGAACGAAAACACTTGCATTGAAGATCAAATTAACTGCAGTTTGCGTTTTAGTAGCCAATATGTATTTAATGTTTATGCCTTTCAGCATTAAATATTGCAGACTTAAAATGATAACTACTAAAATTATGTTTCATTTTAGCTTTATTTAATATTATTCTTGCATAGTTGATAAATCTTCTTATTGTGTTGTTCCTTTAGCTTACTGTTCCTTATATATAATGAAGAGTACAGAAAACAGAACATTGTTTAAGATTTGCAAATGCTGATTTTTTTTCTCGCGATTGATTTACCTTAAATCTTACATGCAGTCTAACAGAGCTGTCTACGCCTAACATAGCTGCATACGACGTATGTATAATATCTAACACAGCTTTTTATGGCGTTAAGATAAATACATTTGAGCACAATTTAAAGACTAAATTTTCACATTTTTGCAAACCATGAAATACCCTAAATTACGGTTTAAGCATTCAATATTTTAAGCATGTTGCACACATGAGATAGTCCAAATCGTTTTAAAATATTAATAAAAGGTAGATCAGTATCATTTTTTTCATTTAATGTCTTACGGAATTGCATTGACTATTGTATTTGTATTACTAAAAACTACCTTAGAGGTATACGGACTCTTAATAAAAAAATCGATAAGTTTGATTTTAACTTATAATTATAACAAACCAATCACAAAATCGTATTTGTTTTATTCCCAAACACAGCTAAAAAACTGGGGTTAACATTTGTTTTTCAGAAAATAAAATCAAGAACAGTAAAAAAACTAGTTCTTTACTTAATGTTTTATGCCATAGAAGTACTTCTGCATGTTAATAGACTTTTATATGATCTATAAATCTCGGGACAGGTTGCGAGAAATTAAAATAAATGTAAGGTTTTCTTAAAGTATTAAAAAAACTTTAGGCCCGTTCAAAGAACATTTTTTTCACATAAATTAGTCAAAAATGCTGCGCTTGCAAAAGAAACACTATATTGTAAGCTACGAATAACTGTAAACAATGTTCTTGGGCATCCTAGACAAGTCTGTCTTAGCCCTGGCAAGAAAAACTATACCTTCGGCGCAGTAAATCGCCAGTAAGACAAGTCGTTTGTAAGTCAATTCTTAGAAATGTGTTGCCTGTGTCTTAAATAAAGAACGTCCTCCATGTTATTCAGTCGGTTCGTGTGGTAACCAGTGCTTAGGTGGGTTGAAAATATCAACGGTAATGGGGCGGTTATTGGCAACGCCGTTGTTTTATACAAGCCACAGAGACGCGGTAACCACAACGGTTACCGTGATCTTTCGGTTACTGTGGGGTTTAATCGTTTATACAATTGGCTGAAGGTGGAATAATACACAGTTTGTTTTTTTACTTTATTGAGTCGCTTTTGGCTTTTATTTCAGAACGACACAATTGTCGATAGCAATAAGCGGCCCCTATCATAAAAACACCATGGTGTGAATGCCTGATAAAATCAATAATTTGCCGATAAATTCGCTGAGAAGGTGTCAAAAACAGCAATGTTGCACACGAGAAGTAGAAGTGGGTTGTCAATAGGGGGCAATAGAGGGATTAGCGGTGGTAACTTTTAGCCAGACAGAAATTGATTAACGAGTTTTGTTGTGAACTTATAGAACGTTTTTACCAATACTTGGACAAATTGTCTCATATCGGGATGCCGGACAATCACCCAAATCGCGGGACTGTCCCGTCGAGATCTGGCTGGTATGTTTTAATTCCGTTATCCATATATCAAATCAATGATTATATAATCAGAATTTAGTTTTTCAAATTTAAACCAATTAAATCGTCGTGGCTAATTCCATAAAAAAATAGCGAAACCAAAAGCATAAATATTATCGATGAAAAGTAATCCAAATCAATGAGAAGTATTACAATGAATTAGAATTAGGTTATTTGTTTTCCTGAAATACCTTACA
The DNA here is from genome assembly GCA_007657795.1 of Dreissena rostriformis. NCBI lineage: Eukaryota > Metazoa > Mollusca > Bivalvia > Myida > Dreissenidae > Dreissena > Dreissena rostriformis. The sequence goes on along the minus strand of VMBQ01000601.1, from coordinate 50,815 downwards.
TCTTATACAACTAAACAGTATTTAATTAAAAAGAAGAGCATAATAATTAATGATTTTTTTAAAAATTATTACTCTATCCAGTTTTTTCAAAGCTGCACATAAGATACGATCTATAGCGGTATTTTTGGCAATCAGGAATAGTAATTTGCTCCGGACGGTCATAAGTTCGAACATTTTAATATAAGGTTTAAAAATGGAATTTTCGAATAATGACAAACGAATATTCGAATATCATTTCAAGTATTCGTTCCCATTCCCAAATAAAACATAAACCGCTCCTACTTAACAGACGCAAAAACCGATCTATTCCATTTATTTATGTTTAAACTTCTCTGTGTAAGAAGATCGTTCAGGAAATTGTTTTAAATTATTACAAAACAGAAAATCTTTGGACTGGATCTCGAGTACAAATCATTATAAATAAAATCCTGACTTACCGCAGTGGTTGTATAATACGGGAAAATGTCTACCAGAAAAATAAGGGAAGTAACTCACAGAGACAATCAGCACGATATAGCTCAATTTTTTATATAATAGCAAATGGTTATTTTAATAACAGTTAGTTTTCCCATTATACAAGTTCCATTCGATAGGACATATAAGTATGTTTCCTCTCGGCAACAAGATGAGAATACTAGTCGCTATAACGATTAAGGATTAGACACAATCTTTGGGTAACGGTTACCGGGAAGTCTATATGTACACAGTTAAAATTACCAATTTAACAGTTCTGAGCAGGGAATAACGTCCACATCTCATCATGGTATTTTTTATTGTCTCAGCCGACTGCATGAGCCTAATTTTATTTTCGTTGCCGTTGTCATGAACATCTAATAAAATTAGTCACGGCCGTTGTCATGAACCGTTTTTCAAAACCCACTCGAAATTAATCGCTGATACAAAAGGTTGTTTGTTCATGTTGGATGCTGTAATTTGGAATAACCAAAGATAAATGATAACAGATTTCAGTAAAATGCTGTGCATATTTATCTTTGGTCTATATCCTGTGTTATTCGAGTTTGACAGAGAGTGTTGAATTTTGTTTGATTTTTGACCACATTCTGATGGATGTCTTGAAAAGTAAGCAGCTATGGGGGTAGGGATTACGTTCACAAAGTCCATCCTACTTAGTCTCTCAAAGAACACACCCAAACCTGCTTATTCCATTACGTTAAGTATAAAGAATATAGAAATACTTACACTCCGCTTTCCACCGACATGTACACAGTATCTCAGTCGTCGCATGATCCACCGTCGTCGCTGGAGTCGATTTAACGGTGTGAAAATGATGTTCCAACTAATTAATATCATAGCCATACGCTAACCACCTGTGGTATGCACATCCGGGAAGAGTGCTTACGAAATCACATAGAGATAACACAAAGGCAGTGACGTCTCATCTCAAAGGCAGTGACGTCACATCTCTTTGAATATAATGCAACTTTACAGAAGGTTAGGAAACACAAGATCAGGTAGCCTGGTACCAGCCTCGTTCTAAGATATACTATGCCTGGCACAAGGCAAATACGTCAGGACGCGATGGATTATTTGCGGTAAGACATTTTGATAAAACATGCGTTTATTAATTAACAAATCACAAAGCCTTATGTATGCAAATATCCATTAAATGCTTTTTCACGAAGCATATATGCAACGTGAAATACAGACGTTTTAAAAGTTGACTAAATACAAGTAGTTGTACAAATCTGCTGCATTTCAAACGGACAGTAACGCTTGCCATGTTTATATTCATGCATCATGTAGTTACCTCGCTTGCATTATAAAAGCAAACGTTTTTGTGCGGTGTTGCAAACAAAAACTATAATATTTAGAGAAATGAACGTGACAATGGTAACAGAGCCATGCTTCTCAATGTCATTTTCTTTCATAAACGATCGCAAAAAATGAACGTTTTTCTAATGATGTATCCGTATAAATGTCGCAAAAAATAAATTAAGGAAATAAAGGAATCTTTCACTTCCATCGACATCAGTGGCTTCCAAACAATCCTATACATCTGAGACTTTGGCACACCTTAAGCAAACATGTTACGAATTACAGAAACCGTAGATGAAATGTCTAACATATTTGCGGACAATCTGCCGGAAAAACCCTTAACTCAACTTGCAATTCTAAAAGAATTCCAATTATTTAATCATATTGTACGTTATGCTAGCTTGTTATCAACGTGTAAGGAAAGTGTTAATATACGTCGTTTATGTGATGGGCATTCTTATTCCAAAATAACAAAGTATGGCGAAATCATATTTGTATTTGTCCTTGCAAGCTAAATGTTTGCAGAAGATATTGGAATGTGTAGGAATACGAGTTGGCATTTTATAATCCAAACTTCTAATCTGTTAAATACGCCAGCAAACATGTATTCGTTCTTCATGAAGATATTGATGGATGTTTAAAAATCAGCCGTTTAGTACCTGTTGAGGCAGCTCAGTGTTTACATCGGTTGCCACAGATTTATGAACTGGAAGGTGTATTATTCTTACCGTATTACGCAATTGAACTAAATTAGAAATTTGATTGCACATAATCTTTCTTGATAATAGTATCACTACTACAACACGACTTTGTTTCATAAACAGCATGCGTTTGTACTAAATTTACGAAACCAAAATTATGGGTTCGTCGCAGCCCTTCTTTCTTGCATTAGCGTTGTTCTTTATTATCAGAGGTGCCATGGAAGGGATCATCAACAACGGCTGCTGCCGTTGAAAAAGGTCCATTTCACACCTTATATTCATACACAATTATGTCATCTCATGATTATCATACCATGATAATACATCGTTTTATATTCGCCGCAACTGCGAAATTTGATCCATATGATATTTAAGTATTTCCATCTGATATTAGCTGATTTCTTATAAGTCTGATTGTATATCTTGAGTGCTCATTTGGATCTCAAACCGGTCATAGAATTTGAATTCAACCCTTAGTCTCTGTATGACTCTTAAAATGAATTGTTCACAGATGGTTGCATGTTTTGAAGTTTGTCAGTAAATGATTTAAATTGATAAATGTAAACATTGGAACTAAAGAGCTCCAGGATAAAAAAAAGTAATCCACAACTGGGTTCGAACCACTGACCCTTGGAGCAATCCTCGTAATGACACAAAATATAACGATAACAACAGAACTTTCCAAATTATTAAATCGTTTCGCGTTTGTAACGCTTTAAAGATGCATATAATGGAAATTTTAGCGCATGGTAATTATTCAGTATTACTCTTTCCATGAAAACATAACTACAACGAAATTTTGCATATCTGAAACAAGTTTTTTCAATTTTGTAAATTTATAAAAACGTGAACAGGTCCCTTTAATAAGGGAAAGGAAGAAGTAGTTTTACTTATATTACTTAATTTTATTTACTAGTGCATACATCCGGACAATTGTTTAATTCCATGAAAAACATTCGCGCAGTTATAACGATAGGCAGTTAAAGCGAAACATGTCTCTTGTCAATGCCTGTTAATGTGAAACATCTCCATGTTTCAAACAAAGCCAATGCATTCATACTGTAAGTGGTTTTCGGTTACAGTTTACTTTGTTTTGTTGTCTATAGTTTGCTTTGCTACAAGTTCCTTAGTTTATTTAGCACTTTAACATTACCGCTTTTTACATCGAGTTTACCAATCATTCTTTAGATGAAATCGTGCCACAGATTTTCAACCTCGTTCTTAAGACGGAAACGTGACAGAACCAAGACAATGTCCTGGTTCGTTTAAATATGTTTTATTGTGTAATCATTTATAAATGTGAATCAACGTTTTGACGAACACTTCCGTATATTTTCTGATAGCACTGCGACTAATAATAATGGAACATGAACATAGGAGTGTGAATAGTTACATAATTCATTCAATATTTTTTTTGTTTGCACTGGCATATGTGGCGTGTTCTGGGAAAACTGGGCAAAATGCTTGTGCGTAAAGTGTCATCCCAGATTAGCCTGTGCAGTCCGCACAGGCTAATCAGGGATGACACTTTCCGCCTTAATTGGATTTTTGCTAAGAAGAGACTTCATTTAAACGAAAAATGTCATAAAAGCGTAAATTGTCGTCCCTGATTAGCCTGTGCGGACTGCACGGGCTAATCTGGGATGACAATTTACGCACAAGCATTTTGCCCATTTTTCTCAGAACACGCCACATATTACATCAACCTAACATTTAGCCCCTGACTTATTCCTCCTCATTAATGGTTTCCCACTTACCGGAAAATAGTTTTGCTTGAACGTCGTCCAAAAATGTCATAATTTCTCGCATTCTAGACCACATCTCTAAATAATGAAAACACTTTATAATAATTTCGGTGAAAGATTCATTTATTTTTAAATAACAATATTAACATTTGTCAATTACATATTATATCCATTTTAACTATCTTAAGAAAAAGTATCTTAATTATTCAAACTCTAAGAGACACTATACTTGCTCGCGTCTTACGTTAACATACTATGTAAAAAAAACAACAACATTTAAGCGATTGATATCTACGACCAACGTTTGGAGTAAACATTTATCCAACGTGGAATTATCTGGGAAAAAAAATCATTATATCAATTCCACAATTGTTACTTTGCATAATTTTTGTTTGCGCAGAATTTCGTCAGTTCGCATCGTAGAAGCATTAGAAGTCGTAGAAGTAGTACTTCTACTAAAGGTAGTAATCGTAATACGCTTGTATGATGAGTTTATACTATTCTATGCAATAAAGCAATATGTTGATTTTTTTTAATTCAAAAGAATCTATGAATTTGTCTCTTACTTTTTTGATTTTCTTCTTTATTGTTGTGGCTCTTGCAATATGCTCAAATTGAAAGAGTGAACTTTTTCCGTCAGAATTCTAGCAACGTTAGTACAATAATATAATTGAAAACGTGTTTTGCATCACTCTCAACAGTCTCATTGTGCCACAAAATGTCTTGTTAATGAATACCAACACCATAATGGCGGACACAAATTTGAAAGAAATTCGCAAATATGCACCTTTATTGTTGTTTAAGTAAGTAATTCCGTCTTCTGGAAAGTTAGCTTAATTATCCAAATGGTGTTTACACGGAAAATTGCAGAATATTTCGTCGCCGACACAGAGCGCAGGATACAGGCCTTGGAACACAAGTCTCTCCACAGACTGCATCACAGCTCGTACATGGCGCACAGGACCGATGAGTACGTCAGGAACATTACCGCAGCGCGTGTTGACTTACAATACCCCGTCCTTGCGACCGTCAAACGTCAAAAGCTTGCTTGGTTGGACACGTCACATGGCACGACTTACTGTGCAAGAATTTTCTCCAGGGCACGCTTAAGAAAAGCCGCCGTCGAGGCCGTCAAAAAAAAAGTTGGACGGACAACGTGAAAGAGTGAACTTCTCTCCCAATCGGTGAGTAACTCACAGAAGCCATGAATAGGCATGGCAGGCGGATGATCTCTGTGTCGTCGTACCTCATTTCCAAACGACCAGACTGATGAAGGGAAAGATCATGCTGATACTGCTGCTGCTGCTGCTGCTGCTGCTGCTGCTGATGATGATTATGGTGATGATGATGGTGATGGTGATGGTGATGATGATGATGATGATGATGATGATGATGACGTCGTACGGATCGACAGACATACAGACAGACAGACAGACAGACAGACAGACAGACAGATAGACATACAGACAGACAGACAGACAGACAGACAGACAGACAGACAGACAGACAGACAGACAGACAGACAGACAGAAAGACAGAAGTATAGGATGTAAACTTGTAAAATAAAATATCGTGTACAGTATTTTTACTTTACATATTAATTACTAAGAAAATTACCATATAAAATATATTTCTCGTCGAAGTCATTGTCGAGACAGATTCGCACAGCATGGACACTATGGATCTGAAAATTGATTTATAAATAGATTAAATAAAATATACAGATTATATACTGACGAGACAGGTAATTGTGACAACAAATAATCATGATATATGATGCATCGTGGATTATCCATCTTTAAGGATGTTTAACAGCTAATTTATGTATTGCTTAGACACTTCGACATGATCCCTATCGATTTATGGTATTACCATAGAAAAGGTAACATAAAGAACAGACGCACATTTGCTTATAAGAATAATTGACACATATATATTCTCACTTAAACATGACTTTGTCCTTTTTTAGTAATTACAATATAACTTAGTTAACCATTAATATATTTTGTGAATAACGCTTCTTACAAACGACAGAAGGTATACTATGAATTAATAGGAATATTGTCCAATCGAAGCTCGCAACGTGTTCAGAAAACATCATCTAAGGCATGCGTCTAACTCCCATATCATGTATATCAAAACATATTTATGGAAAAACAACAACCTTTGAATGTAAGAACTGATCATAAATACTTGACATTTGTGTGCTATTTTTTACATTTAGTCATATTTAAACAACGGCTGTCACGAACTAGCAAATTTGACGTTGTGGTTTTTTGATCGTATACTGAAAAGGAACTTTATATTTTAAGCAAATGTGACCACATTTATTTTTTTAATATAATTGTTTAATAATAAACAAAGGGGCTAGAATTATAAAAAAGGATACGTCAGTAATGCGCGCTTGTACAAACTATCGGTATTAAACATGTGTAATTCACAAGAAACCTTCCTTTGAAAACACTGTCAAATGCCGATAAAAACACACTTACATAATATGTGAAATATATCTCCTTCGCATTCATGAAAACTATTTTCAAAACAGTTTATTAACTTCAACAATACATAGTTTGCAACTATTAAGACATCTTTGATACATATATAGTTTATACTCATCAAGGACACTTCAGAAACAGAAGAATGTAATAGGAGCGTCAAATATCATAAATTGTGTTTATTGTCTCCAATAGTATCATGTGTTATCCGTTAATCAACTTTTTTAATTTAACGGATATACAAGTACGTAAATGGCTAAGAATGAATTTGTGAGCGCTCGTTGGTGTAATTGAATGGAACATAAACGCACAACGATAAAAACATGCAGAATTATGCACGCATTTTTCAATTTTGAATCTATATTTACACTTAAATTTTGCGTTCTTATGTAAGAGTTTTCGAAGATAAGATAATTTACAAAAAACTTTGTTTAATGTCTTATCAAAATCCCTAACTTTTATACCTAAATATTGCCTTGATTTTAGTACTGGGTCAAGTTTAAAAAAAAACACGAACATTAAGCAAAATATATCATCATTCAATATCTTTGACCGTATCTTTCGGCGTCCTAAAGAAGAAAGCAATTATTTCCTTTAGATGGTTGGAACTTTTCCAAATAATATGCAAATAAGACTTGTAAACGCTGCGGAGGGATTGTGCTATAGACGACATAATGTTTATAATAGGGTAATTTCATATTAGTTATTATATTATTAAGCTCGTAGACCATTTCGTATTTTACAATTGTCTTTTGTTCTGTTCTTTTCTTTTCTTTCCAATAGTTCATTTAAAAATGTATTCGTTACACTCTAAGTGTTAGTTTTAAGTTATAAATAGAATCTGAAAATTACAAAAATACTTACTTATAACACACTATTAATTTTGTAACATTACAATTTGATATAACCAAACAGAATTGCATGTTTATAAGACAATGCATAAGCCATTGTTTTAAGTTAATATGTACATCGTTTACCTAAATGATTGGCGACGATACAGAGATCCTTCGCCCGGCAGGTCTGTTGTGGGCTGCTTGGAGTAGCGCATCCATCGATAGGACATTTTCACATTGTCCATCCAGCTTTTTCTTTGACGGTCTCGACAACGACTTCCCTCTAGCGTGCCATGGAACATACTCGTGCCGGGTGACGTGTTCAAACCAAGCCAGCTTGCGTCGTTTGACGGTTGCTAGGTCGTCGTTTGGGTCAAGAAGTGCTGCTGTCATGTTCCGGACTTACTCGTTGGTCTTGTGCTCATTGAAGGATATAGTCTTCGGAGAAACTTGGTTCAAAAGCCTGTATTCTGCGTTCCGTGTCCGCGTGGAGTGTCCACGTCTCGCAGCCGAACAGTAGGATGGAGACTACGGATGACTTGTAGAACCTGTGCTTGGTTCGGAAGCAGATGGAGCTGCTTGTCAACAACCGGCTCATTTTGGCAATCGCTGCTACCGCCACGACAGTTCTTATTCGAATCTCCGCGGTACTGGTACCATCACTGTACAGGGTTGCTCCTAAGTATTTGCAGCTTGTCACTTCTTCCAGATTCGTGCCGTTAATGGTTATGTCTGCACTGTTATTGTTCGTGCTCTTCACCATGATCTTCGACTTCTCCGTGCTAACATCCAAAGCGTATGCTCCTGCTTTTTCATTGAGTCGTTTGGTGATGTATTGGAGTAAACTGCTGGTGCAACCCATGAGGTCAATGTCATCAGCGAATCTCAAGTTAGAGATTGGTTTGCCACCGATGGAGATGAAGTAATGGTGGTATTGGAGGGTCGCCTGCTTATCTTCTCAAGGAAAAGGTTAAACAGGACATTGGAGCAGACGTTCCTGACAGACCCCCCTATTTCCCAAAGAAGTCACCCATCTGTCAATTGAGAAGTACTGTGCTGCTGGTGTTTGCGTAGAGATCTTTGAAGACTTGCAATTTGTCAATATTGAATCTTCTAAGAACCTGCCAAGATCTTCAAAAGTCGAAGAAATTGTTGAAGAGCTCACGTTTGTGTAGCAAGTGTTTCACAATAATAATTCTGCAGTTGAAGAGTTGTTCAATTGTGCTCCGCCAAGCAATGAATCTAACCTGGCATTCCGCCAGCCGTTCCTCGGGCTTACTTTCCAGTCGGTTGAGGATGATGCGTAGCATGACTTTGCTGGGATGGCTAATAACGCTGACGGTGACGCTTGCATACATTGAATTTTCTCCCTTTTTCTGTATGGGGATGACCAGAGCCTGCGTCAGATCCTTAGGCCACTTCTTCCCCTCCCGTATCTTCTGGCATAGTTCCGTCATCGCTGCAGCCATTTTTAATCAGCTCGGAAGGAACGTTGTTCACTCCCGAAGGTTCAATACCTTGCGCACTGACTCCCCCACCTCTACCGTAAGTATGGACGGACTTTCGTCGTCAGCGTCTGTTCTATGATTGTTCAGAAGGAGTACGCGTCAGCGTCTGCCTTAACACTGATATTGGGCTGATTAATCTTCCTGAGGATCTGGGGGTGCTTTAGGCATACTTACTGCTACCTGTGGTCAAATCTTTGTCAATGATGATCCAGTCCCCCTTTGTCCCTTTTATCCTTTTACTCACCACCCTATTCGCGTTCTGGTATTCTCGCATATAGTCAAGGTTAGTTTACTTCTCATTCCTCAGCTCACTTTTTTTGTCGCAGAGGTTTTTGATCACGGTAGTCACCTATGGCGTTTTCTTTCTTCTCTCTCTCACAAGAACTTCTTCGGCCGATGAAATAGGACTTTGATGTTGTGGTGATTGGTCGATGTAATTGTATATGATGTTCATGGCTGCAACGTGCAATCTAACTGTGCTTTTTCTCCAAGTCAAATCTATAGCGAGGTGTATGCGATTGTTTGTTTAACTTCAGCTTGATGGTGGGGAGCACTAAGCCATGGTCACTTCCGAGGTCTGCGTTGGAAACGCTCGTGTGTTCGCCTAGTTGATGCTAGACTTTAACTGTGTCAGCGCCAGTATGTAATTGATCTCGCTGTGTACTTTCCCGTTTGGAGCAAGCCACGTCGCTGTTCTGGACGGTTTGTGTTAGCGTATTGGCCATGGTGAGTTGGTAGATTAAAGCGAACTCAACAATTATCAGCCCTTTTTCGTCGGTCTCTCCGATGCTAAATCGACCTACTTCCCTGACAAGTCTTGGTAGGCGCCTTGTCTAGCCACTGTGGTTGAGGAGATTGGCTATGAAGCGCTCTAACAATTCATACAACTTTTCAATGTCATCGTCTACGTAGTCTGATGTTGGTGAGTAGACCCCGGTCATGTTGTGTTGTCCACTTTATTTCATTTCAATGGGCTTGAATTAATCATGGAAGCTCCGGTCTCGTCTCCAAAAACTCGCAGTTTGTCTTACAAAACTTCTCGGCCCCTCACTTCGTTTCACCTAACAGAAGAAGCGGCTTCCAGGGTGATGTTGGTTCAAGGTCATGGAGCCAGAAGTGAGAGTTGAATGTCAAATGAGAACTAACTGTGTCCGTTCTTCTGAGGAAGCTGCTGCCTAGCGACAAAATACTCTCCATAGGCTGAACAAACCATAACCCCAGCAGTAACCGTTGCCTACCAGACTGCCTGCTAAACACTTCGGTTGTAAAGGAGAGATTTATTGTTAAGTAAAATGACATAAGCGAATATTACATTTTGCAATAAAAGTTTCATATACAGGTTACGTGTGCACATTTTGTTTTGACAACCAGGGAAATGCGGGGGCACCATAGTTCTTAAGACACATGTTTTGTCGACTTTAAATAAGTTTGACTATGTCAGTTTACGTGAAATATATGCATATTGTTTTACAATCTCAGCACATACTTAACCAACGTGTCTTTCGGGTGTTGTTCACATCTATTTCTGTTGGTTTTGTTTGATTTCGTTGTTTTCGTTGTTGACGGTTTGCTTTTCTACAACATCAGTTCACATAATTATTTAGTATATAAATAAACAGTATACGGGAACAAGAAGGATGCTGGTTTAGATATTGGAAGGTCCCTGGTTCGAATCTCGCCCAGACCACTGGAATAATTATGAGCAAATAATTAATCTCACGCTTGCTCCTCTCTAGACTCAATCTTAACGAAACTTGGTCATAGTGTTAATCTCGACAATATCTAGTCAAATTGCGAATCTGGGTCACGTACGTCCACAAACTAGATCAACATGTCAAATAAAAGAACACATATGACTCGATCTTTTATGAACCTTCGTCAGAATTTATCTTGATATTCTATAAGCTGGGTTTGATTGTGAATCTCGGGCGTCTCAAAAATGACTAAATTTTTATGATACTTGGCCAAAATGTTCCTCTAGACATTTTCCGGGTTTAATTTGAATGTATGATTATTATTTATGATAAATAAACGATGAAGTACCTGAATTGTCAAGCGAAATAAATGTTGCGCCAAATTGCTTTCCTCACGTATTACAGATACTTATAAATCTCTAATAGATACATGGACACCATTAACAAACCTTCGCTTTATATGGGAACAAAGGCAACTGTCTATTCCTTTCTTGTTTTTCTGTGGAAATATGTAACAGGAAGGACATTTCAGAGACAACATGCTATAATCAAAATTAAAATGAGCAATTTCCTTTAACACGAACAACGTTGGTAACGATAATATAATTATAAACAAAATCTAGATGTCAGGCAGCAATTTAACACATATATGCGTGCATTCGCACCTTTATTTCTGAGTAAGCTAGCAAATAACTTTATGAATAGAAATCCTGTTTGAATGGAGATGACAAGGCACACATTATTTTCAAAATATATATTTACGCGTAAATAGACAATATAAATAAATAAACAATTTGCATCCAAATCAATTTCATTTAATAAATAGTATTTAACATATTTTAAGTCTTATTTTCGTAGGTTGACATTTTTTTTACATTTTATGGAAACTCCATTATATTTGCTGTTGATTTTGCGCGTCAAGTTTGTTGCAAATATAGTTAATAGTATGCTTCAAAATCAAAGAAAAGCAAATGGCTATAACATACCATACATGTATAACAATTTATAGAGTCAGAACGATTGCAAACCATCGTTTGTAACTCACAATCACGGAGTGTACCATGATTTTAACACCAAAAATACATTACATATACAAGTATTGATATTTGTAAACATCAGTTCACCTTCTGAAACATATTCGGTCAGCCGCAAAATCATTATATATTAGACTGCCGAAAGCTAAAATCGTCTGGGACAGTATCTGAATTTAAATCAGACGCCTGATTAATGGTACGTAACAATTCAGTTTATTTATCACGATAATGGACCTATAACATGTCGTCTGACAAGTTACATAACTCAACTGTCGTCTGTTCATTTCCGTCCTCTCGTTTGGATTACCATTGTCCATATAACGAGTATATATATATTATGTTGAATTAATGAATTAAAATCTATGATGATCCATAAATTACGATTCCGAATGCTTGAACAGAATTGAAAATCCTAAAACTGTGTAGTGTATGAAGCAAGAATTCTTTGAAAATCGAATATATATTTAACTCTGTATGAACACTATATAACGTAACACAAAATAGCATAAATATATAAATACATACTACATGACCCCGTTGTCGACTATTACAACTGATTATTGCCGACAAACAAGAACACATACGAATGTTCCGATTTTAACATTGTGTCTGATTACGAGTAAATTATGCGGCAAACACGTGAAAGTAATTTATGGGGCAAATGTATAGCAATTTGTATCAATAGCTCGATTTCAACTAAGGCAACATTTATTAACTATTTCCGAATAGACGAGCTTGTTTAAACTCACAGAAATATCTGTCATATCTATACCATTTCAAAGGGATAATAACTTCTATAAAGACGGGAGTATCGTGATAATGATCTTAATGCATACCAAAATAACGTGTATTTACATAAAACATATGCACATTTCATAAAATATCCCGACATAATATTGGCAAACATTTCCCATTTTGTCCAATCCGTAGCTTGAGCTTCTCTTAATTTATATCTCCACACTATAACGTCAGACCATGGCGGTGACAGTGAATCAATAAATTAAGGATTGAATTTGATCCGGTAAATTATATATTATTATGTCAAAGTTTCCTCGACTGTTCGATGGTCTTCTTAATCACAAGATGTTAAGAAATCTTTAAACAGTTAATGTGTAATAGAAGTATCTTTAAATTATGTTTCGTAAATATTTGTAAGAGCTGATAGTCATGTTGCATGGTTAATATATGAATGCTATGTAAATGGTAATATAGAGAAAAATAAACTTCCAAAAAGAAACATAAATCGGTAAGAAATAGTTATTGCTATATATTATTTATTTAAGGAAAGAGCCAAAGTGCCATTACAATAGAGGACAATACATACAAGTCGCTAATACATAATGATCGACGATGATTTCACCGCCTTAGAAGGTCAATCCGGAACATGTGGGCTTAAAACAGGTGTAAATAATAAACTAACATCACACGAAATAATAAGGATTGCTAACAAATCATCGTTAAAATCATAGAATTTCTATTACAGTTTAAATGTAATACAAGGCCACGCTCATTCTTTTATTATTATAAATAAGAACTTAATTGTTATATTCTTATTACATTTGGTCCATAGGCAGTCGGTCTAGTTTTGGTTATAAATAAATATATATATGTTCGTTTTGGAAACATTTATTTGATGAATGTAGTGAATGCAGTGATGGATCATCCTATGGTTAATTTGGTGTCGTCTTGAAAATTATTATCAAAAACACACCTGTTTAATTCTTTGTTATCTTTATACAAGATATGACATATTGCACGGTTTATGATTTATTTTCTTTTATTCACAAACAACTAAATATTGCAACAGGTAATACTTAAATTAGCAAATGAATACATATGAGCCTTACAAAGGTACATGTTTAACAAATCCAGGAGTGTGAGACATATATTTCTTAAGTTACTAAAATCAACATTTCATCGCCAGAACGTTACATGGAATCGTATATTGTAGAGGCTAAGTTCATTTTATATCATCATTATAAAGAAGTTAAATAAATTACGATAATAATTGAAATTTAACAATGCTGCTATGTCAAAGAAATGTTGGTTTAAGTGCACATGGTATGTATTAACCCTATTACTTATGATATAAATTATTTTTCACACTGTCATAATCAAAGCAGTATCCAATTACAGGAGGGGAGGGGGGAGTATTACAGCATGCGTTTCGCATAGAAGTAATGTGAATGGTACGCATCGATTATCTGTGCCAAAAAGTACCTTATCTACTGTCCTCCACATTCAAGAATTTTGGAAGGAGGACCAATGTCGTTGATTCAATATTTCTTGTGTCAATGTTATCGTAATGATTTGTTTTTGTCCGACGAGAAAAGCGTTTTTTTAAATAAAAACGTCTTCATATGTCATATTGAGCATTTGTACGTGTAAAACACCCAACATTTTGCCTCAAATTAATTGTTATTGTGAATTTTGTTTTCCTCAAAATAGCACCCGTTAATCTTTGAACATGTATGTATCATACCTAAGCAACTTCTGATCGCTAAGTAAATGCAATTGATTGTACATGCCCTTGTATCACACGACCTGTCTCACAAGACCAATGTGTACGGTGTCACGGTGTATATGTTACGAAAAGAAGGTGTGTATGAGTCGCCTTCTCAAGTAAACTATGAACATATACGATGCAGTCGACAGCACTCTGCATGTACGATGTAAAAATTGAACATTTCTTTTGGTGAATGGGTATTTTGGCGGGTATAGTTGTACTGGTATTAAAATATATTTGTTTCTTTCATTGAATTTTGTAAACGGATTTGTTCAAAGATTGTTTGCATTTTATGATGTCTAAATAAGTTGGCGGTACAGTTTTAAGGATTCACAGTAAAACTAAATAGCAACGGGTTTTACTGAAAGGTATTTTTAAGTTAAATTAAACGAGAAATTAAACGGAGGTGGTCGCATTAAAGTCTATAGACACTTTTCACGTTTCCGACATGTAGTACAACTGTATAAGCTGCATAACTTGATAAAACAAAGCAAGAACAAGGCTTACGATGTCAAATATGAGATTGCCTATAGAGGCATACATTTTAATTGGATAAAATGTTCAATACAATATTACAATGATGGTCTTTTGTCGATAAACGTCTCACCGATGTAGCGACTTAGTTGTACAGTTTGACATACTTTTCAAATTCTTTATTAAAATACAAAATGCACATATTGTTTAGCTAATAAAACATCAATTAAAACCATAATTGTATGATTATCAAAGTAAGTTTATCGTGTCATATTTCATTTAAAATTACATAAGTTCAACCTCCATTGAGATGCGGATTAGTAGTGAACTATGGTACCCGTGGGTTTTGTACGTTTTGCCATGTAGCAATACTATAATACTATTGATGCCACTGTCTATCCAACTGTTTGAGCTACGTATTATGAATGTGTTTCATCAGAGTTTCCAATTGTAGATATAAAATAACTCATGATAAATGTGTATGTGATACAAAAAGTGTTCCGGCTGTATTAATGAATAAGAGCGTATCATGAAGTACACTAGTATTCCCGAATGATTCAATAAAAAATAATCTTCAGCCATTATTAAATTCATTTTTGATTTAAGACAAACTATATTCATACATAATGTGTACCTTACTGTAATTTTAATTTAAATATAAAGAAGACAAACTCCAGTTGCTCCAAGAGTATTGCATTTAAACATTAAAACAATAGCAATGACTTCTTGAAAACAAATTTGAGTTAATTAACAATTAATGCTTTACTGAGATACAATATTAAAGCATATTGATATTGTGCTTTGTAAATTGGCCGAAAGTGGTTACAGTAAGTACACTCTTTTAGATAACAGACTGGGATAGTTTAGAAGAAGTCAAACATTAATTAATAATAATCAAAAATTATCTTTGTTATCCACGCAATTTAAAAGGCGTTAAATCTCTGCTGAAATAAAACAAAAAATCAATGATTGCCGGAAAGTAACACAAATCGAAAAATAACATATTATTTAATAAACAAATAAGTACCCCAAATAATCATTAATAAATATACGTAATAAAACACCATTGTGTACATGTCGGTTTTCTATTATTGATATGAATCATAATGCCAGGCGAGCCATAACAACCGCAATAAGCCATGAACGCCATCGCGGGTCTTGATTAAAATTAAAATCCACATTTATTGACGATACTGGTTTATTGGATATTTACATTCAAATCTAATCTAGAAAGTAAATTTCTTGATTGTTTATCATGAAATCAATATGTGCCACAAAATAAGGATCAATCAAATCGACCAGGAACAGTGCAATGTCAGTTTTATTGTAAGAAAGGTTTTTTAGATTAGTTAGGACATTATCTGAGGTGATCGACTCAACGAAAAGGCATAACTTATACTAATAAAATGCAAATATGTAACTATCTCGTTAAATAGGCAACTTTTTATTGATATTTCATCGTTTACAGCATTGATGGTGTTTGTAACAACATGATTTATGGTGTGAAAGTCTAATTATAATGACTATTAATTGTTTTCTTAATATCAACTATTGAGTTATTGAAATTATTAAATGACAGAACATACATTTTCCATTTGTGTGTGTGTGTGTATGGATAGGAGTTCATGTCTTTGAAGACGCCTGGTTATTTAATGTTATTGTCTATTGTACATTTCCTGACCACACGTTGCCGCCTATAATGTTTCCAAACTGCAATATAGACGGTCATACAATCCGGAGCTTTTATGGCGCATTCAGTGCATTAAATAAACTCAGAAAACCAGGAGACTGCCATTGAAGCGAGATTGTGTCCTGTTTTACTGGAAAGAGACATTGGGTAATAAACAGGACAAATTTTCAATCGGTTTTATACAAATGTTGACCATACAATGAATCCTGACCGGAATGATTCAAACTTATTGAATATTATTTTAGAAATGTATCAAAAAGGTCACTTGAGTAAAAGATGTTATAATTAAAGTTGGTTAGATTTGATACTGATAGACAAGATACAATAACTTGACAGGCTAATTTAAACTCATTTAATGAGATTTATAATAAGCTTAAGATATACAAACACAACCAAGCTATGCAAGTTGGCATTTTACACACATTATTGCGGTTTCTTCCTGAATTACACGTTGATGATCTAAATTTTAAACTTAATGATGCTATATCTCTAAATATTTTTCTATATCAAAGACGAGACATTAACTTCGTCGTGTATCAAAAGTTACACTACGTGTTCACTAGTTTGTATCCAGCCATTGTGTAGTGAATGGGCACTTTTTTGAAATGATTTATCGTGTATTGCTTTTTAATTTGAATTGATAGGCTTTGAGTTAAATTCTAATTTGATTTGTAATATTTTGTGAATTATTCAGGGTTAAGTGTGAGGTTTGTAGCACCTTAAAATCGCTTTAACCCCAAATGCTTTGCATTGCCCGTTCCAAAGCAGTTACTCTAGATTTAATCATTTCCTTTATTGTTAGTTTCAGTTGTTTTGTGTCACACTGTTTTGCAACTAGTTCCTTGCCATAAATAAAGGACCGCATGCTATACTAAGGTTCATCATTGCCTTAAAGAACATATTAACTAGACGACCTGTTTTAAGATAGATAATTGTCATGACATTGTGTTACTATATGTTGTCACGGTAAGCATGTGCGTGAACTAACACATGACGACACTATTTTGATTAAACATATTTGATATAACAGTATGAAACTTGCGCGAGGGCGAAACACATACAGACTTGATTTTAAACGGTAAAACGATAATGATATAACAATCAACAGTGTGAATCTCGAATTTCGATTTTCACATTCCATGTCATCTCATTTGTATTTATTAAATTTATTCAAATTATAACTTTAAGGAAATGGAATGATTATGGAAGTCCCTATGTGCATGATGTTGTTTTTACTTTTGGTCAAGGTTGTAGCTTTTAATGATTCAAATAAGTATAGTGTTACCTGTAAAATTATCAGTGATGAACATATTTGAATCATGCTAGATAACAAGACTTTCAAAGTATAAAACATATTTCCTGGGGTGCAAATATTTTGTAGAACAACATCTATCATTTCAACAATACAAAAGAATGTAATCAATAGGTATGCTACTTTAGAAAAATTTCCGAGTTGTGAATATGTTTTTTTTTTTTAATTCGAGCACATTTATAATAATTCCAAGTAGAGACTATTCAAAGAAGAACATCTCCATAAGTACTTTGTATGTCTTATACATGACCATTCCTGTTTAAAAACGAAAATAAAAACTACATTTATATAGGAAAAAGGGCGATCACTGATAACACTGGTACTAGTAAATTACAAAATGAAAATAAATTGATGTATACACGTTTCATAAACAAAAACATTAATTTGGAAACAAATTATTTGCATGAATCTTTGACATTTTAGATTCAGTTTAAATACGTGTGCAGTGTATTATGGATACCATTATTTCTGGAAGTTTAAATGAACACCATGTAAAGTTGTATTTCAAAACTATAAATGAGGTCATTTTGCAGATAAGGTTTGCAGAAATAATTTAACTTTCAAGTTCCAAGTTTTTTTTTCCATTGGAATATCGGAAAAACGCCTTTTACCATTTACATACAAGTAACCAAAGTATAGTCAAAGTGCAACAGTATACTGCAAAAACAATCATGCAAATAAACACAAACTACAATGAACGTGTTCAAACATTTTGAACAAAGTGTTAGTATTAACAACAACAAAAAAAAGAAAAAAAAGAGCAAAGGATAACATTATTTAAGTTTACGAAACATTTGTTATATTAATTCAGTAATAAGTTGTTTAATGGTGAATTGTATTTCTTTTTGTGCTTCACTTTAAGAGCTGTTTTTTAATAAAAAATAAATAAATAAATAGGAGCAACTATTTTTTAAATATACCTGATACATTTTTATCACATAAATCAAACGTTTGTCTAAGAATAATATTTTTTATGTTAACAAAAATGAAGCACAGTTTAAACTTTTATTTATTTAAATGTCAATTTGTCTTATATTTGTAGTTTTTTGGTGATGTGCAACCGTGTAAGCAAATAAAAATGAAAATTCTGGTTGCGTTCAGTATGACATTGCTGTATTAAATTAAGTCATTGAAAATGTAATTTGTCAAAATGACGGAATTGAAATTGTGTTATGTTATAATAAAGCATTTGTATTACTAACAAGTAATGTTACAACTAGATACAAAAGCAATGGTCTAATTATGAAATTGATAACGACGAACAATTGGACATGTAGCATACATGAACGCAAAATGTATTCCAAATTTAGGCATTAAAATACATTGTTTCGCGATAGACATGCACATGCAATCTCATTACAAGTTTTGTGTTATTATATTATATAGATTTTATACTCGGATTATAAAGCCTTACAATAGTTTCAAAAATGATTGATAAGTTGCAAGTGTCTAAAAGATAGAAATGATTGACTACGTGTATTCGCTGTTATTAATGCTATTAATTATATAAAGGTTTAATGACCATATTATCATAGTAAAATATAGATCAAACTACAAAAGATTTCCTTAAAATACTACCGCACCATTAGCATCTTTGAGACTGTATTTATGTAGTAACATATGACTGTTAATACATCAAAAGCACACACATGGGGAGAGAAATAAATACATGCATGCAGACATATGTAAATCATGTTTAATTATTCATACAATTCATGGAGCCAGATGAAAAAATCTTTGAAACCCATCATAGGTCTTGATTACAGTCCGAATTGGCTCAAGACAGATATTTGTTCATTGTAACGTTTTTCTAAATAGATCAACAATACAAAACTTTGATCGAAAATGAATAAACTGTACAATGCACAGACCTTGTAGTGTATCAACCTTATACACGTCATCTTCGATAACGTTTACAAATAAATCAATCCATGAAACAACGGAACAAGCAATGGTAGCTTGATTGTATATATTGTAACATTACATTGAAATTGTCGGGTATAATTGAACCAACATGAGTTTGTGTTTTCCATATTTATATTATATCATCTTTCAAAATGCAACAAAGTGTCAACATGCATATATCGATTAAAATATAAAAACAACACTGCACTCAAGTAATATTAGATTCGAGCGATTGTGTATAATACGGTAACAGTGACGAAGCCCATAACTCCATTTCATTAAAAATGTCACTTTACTTACTTCTTAACTGGCGGATTGTCTCAGAACTGGGTTCGAGTGTTTAGCCTTAAATCATGGTGCCTTCTTTTTTTCCCGCAAAACACACCACACTATAATGTAGTCACATAGAGACATTTTAGATCTATGTTATACACATTAAACAACAGCTAGGAACAGCAATAACTCAAATGACCTGTGACATTCTGTCGCCGTTAATGTTTATGTTCTTGATTTATTTCGGGGAACTTCCTCAGAGACGACACGAGTTAATCAACCAAATTATCGATAGCATATATTTGAGTAGCTTTAGATGATTGTTCGGTATATATTTTTATTGTGTAAATTAAATGGTAATGCTTTTCACTTATAATTCAATGATCACCGCGGAATGCGCATTTATTTAAACAGTGCGATATTCCAAATCCACCAAAGGCCTATAATCATGGTAAACTGTTCTACAGGACGTTTGATATTTGCAACTGGATCAGCCTGTAAAATTTAGAATTTCGACCATCATTTGGCATTAATGCAAGTACATGCGTATATATTATTAATAAAACATCATACTTGTCGTTCCCGATGATTTATTTTATAAAAAAACAACAAGAAACTGAAATATATAAAAAAAATAATGTAACTTCAGAAGCATCATCAAGAGAGAAATAATTGTTTACAAACGACAAAATTTCATTTAAGACACATGACCAACAGCCAATTCAACACATTACAATAAATTCAATACTAATATATTCACAAACATTGCTCGGGATTTAA
The DNA here is from genome assembly GCA_007657795.1 of Dreissena rostriformis. Lineage (NCBI taxonomy): Eukaryota > Metazoa > Mollusca > Bivalvia > Myida > Dreissenidae > Dreissena > Dreissena rostriformis. The sequence continues at coordinate 30,089 of VMBQ01000601.1, read as the reverse complement.
TCGAAGTAGTATCGTTAAACGCCCTTCAAAACTTAAATAAGAAATCAGAACCGATGAACAAAGCAGTAAATCATCAAACGGTTGTATACACATTCATTTCCGAATGTAACGAAGAACAAGTCCTAGTCCCTTGATATTTTTGTGTACAGTGTCTAAACGTTTAATAATACGTTAATATTTCAACTACAACACAAAACATACAACCACCAAGAAGGTACATCTGGTTTTGTTTATGAAAGAAACGTTATTCCTTTTTAAATTACCAAACTAAATAGCTTACGTCTAAACAACAAGTAGCAATGGTGTCAGCGTGTCTGTCTTTATGTCTCTGAATCCTTTAATGTAGAACGTGTAATATAAACATAGCACGTGCCACTATGTTTTTACAGCTTCATTGGTGATAATTATAGTGGTAATGGAGAGAATGTAATACACAATTATGTGTTATGCTGCTAACTTATCGAAATATACGTTAAGACGAACGACTAATTTCGACAGCAGGTCTATATAGACGAGATATACGTAAAGCTTACGTTCAACTTATTTAAATTACCACTGAAGTTATATCTTACGTACAACAACTTTTGAATAAAACATCAAGTAATATATTACGTTAAACCAAAGTAAAGATGCAAATTGCAGTTGTAGTTTGCACCAATGTAAATGCTGAATGTCGTTAATACGAAGATACACACATTTAAAACAAAGAAACATTTCCTGGATAATTGTTAGGATGCACTTTCTACGAATGGTTAATGGAAAGTATCTCATTGTGCTTGTATAACCGAATAAACAGAAACACGAAGGATTCAATGGAATACAGCTGACGACACTATATCATTGTCATTATAAAGCATGTGTAATTGCAAGCGGTTACCGTACATGCAATTAAGTTGTTTTATTAGAACACTGCATAATTACCATATGCTTTGTTGCTGAATTCTGCATGGTTCATTCTCTTATGCAAGTCTACATTTAATTACACTAATAGCCATGTTCACATAAAGCTAATAAGCTGTTAGCACATCGTCTTTGCTACAAAGTTGTGTTCGCGCAGGAGCGTTCTGCAAACACTTCACATGCTATTGACATCAAATGTTAATTATCTCGGATATCTGGAGAAATATGATGTGTATCACAAACAGAAATTATGTTCACATAAGAACTTTTAAAGTAATCACGCGATTGTATTTACTATTAAGCAGTATTGTAAACGCAATGCTTGATCTCACACGATAACAATTCCGACTTGTTATGCATGACATAGTGCAATGACACATCTTCTTCTGAAAAAAACCCTAATTCGGTTTATATATATATAAAAAAAATTGCTAAGGTAACAACAATAATATTGATTATTGTTGTTGTAAGAAATCTATTCAGTTAAAGACGCTCGTGATGGTATTCTTCTCCCGACCTGCGTAGGGACAGCAGGAATGTTTAATAATAAATCAATCCCTTCGAAGTCTTGTTTTTAAATGTTAGACTACATTGTCAAACTGAAAAGGTGGGTTACAGCCAACTAAAAAGTCGCCGGATTAAAGGCTTAAGAAAACAGTGGACTTTGAACAATGTTAAGTTTTTTTCTAATATATCAAATTGCTGTTTAATTCTTAAGTGCATTCATCTTTTTTAAGAAACGAGATGGGCTTAGGGATTCCGCCGTGCAAAATGTGGACATTAAATTACACAAATATTGGAATTAGTATATTGTCAACTAAATATACAACATATAGAACAAAGCGTATATATTCGGAAATCAGTTACTTGCCGCTTAATTACATAAGGTAAAAATAAAACTATTCTTAATCCCTTGGTTATGTATTAATATGAAACTAATATTAACCCTACATATTTTGTCAGAATGCGAAAATTCATATGACACAAGTTTATATATACTCGTAACAGTTTTTGTACCTAAGTATTATTTATTCCAAATAAAGTGTACGTTTCTTGAATTTGACTAAATGTCGTGTTACAGTACTAAATCTATAATATTTGCAATGGAATCGACTGGAAGAATTCGGAAACTACGTGAACGTATAACATAATTGGTTCCACACGACAACCAAATCATTAAAAAAAGTAAACAATATACATATTTATTTATAATAATACAAAAACAACAACATACATTTATGCACACCATAGGGTGTTTAAATTGTTTATTAAAATAACATAACAAAGGCTTACTAGTTAACAATTTGGTTTTGTACAAGATGTGTTTCTTATCCTTATCCATACCTTTAAAGGCATATTTAAACAAGTATGCGTGAAATACCAAAACAGACAACAATATATCACCAGACACAGATGATTCGTTTATTGGGCAATTAGTGCATTTAAAACTTGTTAAATTAGTCACCGGTCATCAAAGCGAAATTTGTTCTACTAATAGTCCTTGAACAACTATGAGACTTTCCACATGGGCTCATAAAATAAAAATAAACTGTTAAGCTATCTAATATGTTTATATTTGTAAAAAAAAAAAATATTCATTTTACTTTTCAGATATGTTCCACTCAGACCCTCCACAGATATTATAATAATATTGTATATAGCTGTGTTTCTTTTTTAAGTTGGCGTATGTCCTGTTTTTTGTATTTAACACCAATTGGTATATTTGAAAAGCATGACGTAAAACGGAGTCTTAGAGCCGCCAAAACAATTTGAATTAATATATAACAATGGACTGGGATTATAAGGGACATGACAGTAGAAACATGAGATTAATAAAACATGTCCAGTATATTTATATTTGGGAGCGTATCATCATATAGCAAATTGGATTTTATTTTAAAAAATAAATACAGTTAAAGGCATGGTATTACAAAGTTACGTTCAGTAATTTTTGGATTTGCGTTGTTTCCGTACCCGGGATACATCGCATAATGCTTATGATTACCTTGGTACTTTGAGTAGTCCTTGAGCCGACAACGACCAATTGAGACATCCACGATTGGTCATTTTCGACTCAGGTACTACTTAAAAGTACCCCGGGTAATTTTAACTATACTACAATCGTACCCGGGCGACGGAAATATATACACAAAATAAACCGGGAAAGAGCCGGGTGCCTTAAAGCGTTATTTTTCCGTGCCTGAGGCACATTGTAGTATACTTTAGAGTACCGGGGTAGTTTTAAGTAGTACCTGAGCCGACAACGACCAATTAAAGCAACAATATCATATCAAATTCTGGCGATTCGAACTTATGTCGGGAGTCTCGAGAATCTTCATTAATTGTCTCGATTTGTGTCATGATGCGTATTTTAAAGGCACCTAATATCAGCAATGTTTTACTGACGCACAGAAATACAAAATCCTTGAAGTAGTTACTCCCTTTTTCGAGTACCACTCCTGTTATACTTACTTTTTTTCCAAAAGGGAGATCACTGTGTAAGAGATTGACAAACATAAAACTTGTCGCCGACGAACTAATGCATTCATGTATAATCTCTTAGCAATCGTGAAAATACTGCAACAGGGATGCTGGGTGCAGTATTATATAACATGAATAAATCTGTCACGTATGATACACAAATACAAGTAGAAAACATACGAATATGCTTACCTATCGACACGTGAAACATTCAGGTTTTCGTTGCGTGCTTCTATCCAACAGATCATTTGATGCGTAAAATTACACTCGTTACAGAGATCTAGATGTTTTGTCATTAAATATACGTGTTACTTTGTGATGCATTACCATGCTCGGCTAAACATTTTCAAATCTTCTAGATATACTGTCAATGTATGCAATCTACTTAGCGTTTTAAAGTCGTGTTAAATTGAGAAATACAACGAAACCTAAACGTTACCATTACTGAATGATTAAACTGCTTTAATCTACCCTCCTTCCGACATTTTCGCCTTTAATAAGTGTTTATAAAACTGTTATAAAATGCAAGTAGAATTTAAATACAAATACGTTATCAAATATACCCGGAAGTTCCGCGAAGATAAATCAATATGATAAATAGCTGCCTTTTACTTTATTTGCAAGAGTACCCGGTAAATCACGTTTTTTTAATTTCAGCTAGGTCAGCTCGGGACAAAGTGGCAGCATGTTGCAGCACTTATTTCCCCGTATACATGCGACGTCGCGCTCCCAGCTTCTCCAGATACGTGCCCACAAGGAAAGCGTACCTCAACGGGACGCCGCTTATGATGTATCGTATCTTAGCGGATCTTATCTTAAAACCACACTTACGATTTCATTTACGACCCGCTAATACCCGTTTTAAGAGTGGTTTTACCCAATTTTAAGCAAAAATCTTACGAAATCTTAACCGCAATTTCTTTGATACGGTACTTACGCGACCGACCGAATCCTACGAATCTTACGTAAGATCACGCTAAGATCTGTTGATAAAACGGCCTCCTGGTATTTAGCTCGTCAATAGGTATGTGAAGGTCAAGGGCATCCTGCCCCATGCCTTTCACTGTGTGTTGTTTAGTAGACATACAATTTAATACAATTAAAGTCAGTGTGTAATACTTGTTGAAGCGTCTCATGCATCTTTACATATTACTGGCATTACTTATAGAAGAGGCAAATGACATATGTTTATATGAATGCATATAGTACAAAAAATGCACACACTCTTCGCTTTCATACAAACACAAATGAAAGGGAAAAAAACTCATGGTTGGACTTCCGTCAACTATTATCTCAAAATCTTATTGCGAGACACAAATCAAAGGGTTACGGGTAAGTATTAGAATATATAAAAACAAACATAATTTAACAAAGTATGATTTCAAATCTAATTTGAACTAGAATAAGTGATTTATATTGAGTTTATGAACCACTCTGTGGCTTTGTTGACATCTGTGATTGAGTCATTTCAAACATCCCCCCAAACAAAAAATAATAAATAAAAAAATAATGCATTAACTGTTGCAATCAATGTATCGTATGACATGTAAACGTTCAGGGAGGTCAACAAAATGTGTTTTTAACAGATAACAGTGTTGTATTTATGACAAAAATATTTTAAAAACTTACCCTGAATAGAATGGCCTGGCTGCTGCGTACAGTGAAATTGATATTGTGTAACAGCAAAATTGCGCAATTTCAAGTGTACATATCCCGCGAGGTGCTGACGATGAAATCAGTTGTGTCGCGTTCTGAGAAAACTGGGCATAATGCTTGTGCGTAAATTGTCATCCCTGTTTAGCCTGTGCAGTCCGCACAGGCTAATCAGGGACGACAATTTCCGCTTTTATGAAATGTTTCGTTTAAATGATGTCTCTTCTTAGCGAAAATCCAGTTTAGGCGGAAAGTGTCGTCCCGGATTAGCCTGTGCGGACTGCACAGGATAATCTGGGACGACACTTTACGCACATGCATTATGCCCAGTTTTCTCAGAACAAGACACAATGTAATCACTTGTTTCACTATGTTATCTGAAACCTCAAATTTTCTCTGAAAAATGTGTCTAGATTTTTTATTTGACACGTATGTAATTGGAATTTTTCGACTGAAAATGTTTCTAGAATTTCATTATTCCTTTAATAAGAAATATGATGCTCATGTACGCTATTAATAAAAAAAGAAGAGGGTCTTACTTGCCTGAACCCGCATACTGCTCACCGAAATGAGAGCAACAATCGAGTACAAAGTATGATTTTTGATCTTAAGAACAAGGTGTTCGTCCAAAGAGCATGGTGCGTGTTCGTTGAGCATGATGCTCGGTCTTAAGAGCATGTTGTGTGCTCGTTGATCACGATACACGATCTTAAGAGCATGGTGTTCGTTTAATGAGCATACTGCTCGGTCTTAAGAGCATGTTGTGTGCTCGTTGATCACGATACACGATCTTAAGAGCATGGTGTTCGTTTAATGAGCATACTGCTCGGTCTTAAGAGCATGTTGTGTGTTCGGTGATCAAGATACACGATCTTAAGAGCATGGTGTTCGTTTAATGAGCACAATGCTCGGTCTTAAGAGCATGTTGTTTGTTCGTTGAGCATACATGCTTTTTTGTCCTTTATCAATGCGTGTTTCGAGATTTAGGTCGGTTTGCTGTTCATCGGGACATGCCTTCACATTTTCTTTTTTATTACTTAATATTTCATGACTGGGACCAATATAAACTTAACAACCTTTATGATTAAAACAAACAACTAAAAGCATTCAAATCTGGGATTTTATACTTTTATAAAAAAATATACGCCGCTGATTAGTTTAACTGTTTTGGCTTGGAATTTTGTTATGTACATTGGTTGTGTCAACCTTTCATAGAACATTTCTAGGCCTACGCGCTGGGGCTAGTGGCCATGTAACCGGTTTAAACCTCCAAGCCGCTTTGTCTGAGGAATATGTGTCAATGCTGCCTTGTTATATGTGTCTCGTTCTGAGAAAACTGGGCATAATGCTTGTGCGTAAATTGTCATCCAAGATTAGCCTGTGCAGTCCGCACAGGCTAATCAGGGACGACAATTTCCGCTTTTATGAAATTTTTCGTTTTAATGATGTCTTTTTTTAGCGAAACTCCAGTTTAGGCGGAAAGTGTCTTCCCATGTTAGCCTGTGCGGACTGAAAAATTATAAAATTGTAATATGATTATATAAAAATAAAATATGTTTGTTAGTATTAAAATAACGTAAGCAGCTTAGGGGCCAAACTGCTATTAATAATCAGATTTCTCATAACCTTTTTTTTTAAAAGTTGTCAGGTTTACGTCATGCTAAGTTATTCCCTAAAATTTGAACAGTCTGTTGCGCAATTTTACGTGTCATCAGTTTTTCCTCTGCATAATATTTGTCGCTACAAATCGATGTTGACATGATCTCAGTCATTTGCAACGAAAAAAGTTAATCTTTTCAAATCTTTCGNATGTTTTTTGATAGGTTGTGGTGTTTTGACACTTTCCTTCTACCATAGATACAATACCCCATGGCACCATTTAACAAAGCTACTTACGCTATTTTTAAAAGTATGCACATCGTTTTAATTTATTGCATAGTCTGCACATTATTTATAACAATCAAAAGCAATTCACTATGTCCACAGAGTCATTAGATATTAGATTATTACTTCAGCTATTTATTGTTTGAAATTCTGAAAAATTATAAAATTGTATTATGATTATATAAAAATAAAATATGTTTGTTAGTCTTTAAATTACGTAAGCAGCTTGGGGCAAAACTGCTATTAATAATCAGATTTCTCATAACCTTTTTTTTTTAAAGTTGTCAGGTTTACGTCATGCTAAGTTATTCCCTAAAATTTGAACAGTCTGTTGCGCAATTTTACATGTCATCAATTTTTCCTCTGCATAATATTTGTCGCTACAAATCGATGTTGACATGATCTCATTTATTTGCAACGAAAAAAGTTAATCTTTTCAAATCTTTCGTTTCGCTCCAACGTCCAAGGTCAATAAAAAGCAGGGCGTTGACATAACGAGCTGTGCCTTTGTAATTTGCGAAACCCAGAAGAAGAAAACAGTTATATTAATTTGGGACATCTTTAATAGCATAATGCTTACTTTTTAAACCGCTTATCACTGAACAGTCGTTTAAATGCAGTATTAAATTACGTGTTTGTTATCCTTGTTTGGCTGTATAGAAATATTTTATACAGTCTCCCATATCATGTATGAATAAGTTTAAAATGACCGAATGAATTACTTCTGTATATGGCACGCATACATAGAAAATATTGGTGAGACTAAATTAAGATATAAACACTCTGTACCAGTCGGTTCCCCTCGAATACCCGGTCTACACATTTCCCAATAACGAATTTCACTTCAATAATCATCAAGCTTAAAATATAAACCATTCAACCGAACAACGTGGTCTGGTTACGCGTGTTGATTAACAAAAACATAAACATCGAGTTAAAATTCATGGCGTCATAACTTTACAAGTTTACTAAATTATTAAAAGTTTTCACAAGTAAATAGCACGTATATCGGATACATACATATGTTGTCGAAAGCCTCCATAGAGGGAAGAATTAGGGAATATAAATGAGGAGAGGAGACATTGGTTCGAACCTTTCAATTGGTTGCGATAACTAGGAAGTTATTTGGTTGTCACTTATGCAGTGAAATTTCTTTTTTTATACGGGTGTATTTGGTTTAGAACCGCGACTAAAACATTCAACGAATTAAAATACAGAGGGATTGAATCGATATGAATTAATAATATGTGAATTTCTTTTACTGATGAATTTTTGAAATGCGTTGGGAATGCTTTTATGTCGTGCTCGTCCTTGGAATCCATTTTGCAGGTAAATATTGTACCGTCTTTTTAAAATAGTATTGTATGTTTATGCTTTAAGTGTACATCTAAGAAGAAACGGGGCTATAGTCCGAAACAGATTTTTTGTTATTAATCAGAAAACAACTCTCATATATAACTATTTTTGTCATAATACTAAAAAAAATAATCATAGGCACTGGCTTATGTTCGTGAAAAGTAAACATGAATAGCCTGTCTATTATATACAATGAAGATACAAGCTACGTACATTGTTGGCTTATTGTGTCGCGTTCTGAGAAAACTGGACAAAATGCATGTGCGTAAATTGTCGTCCCAGATTAGCTTGTGCAGTCCGCACAGGCTAATCAGGGACTACAATTTCCGCCTAAATTGGATTTTTGCTAAAAAGAGACGTCATATAAACGAAAAATGTCATAAAAGCGGAAATTGTCGTCCCTGATAAGCCTGTGCGGACTACACAGGCTAATATGGGATGACAATTTACGCACAAGCATTATTCCCAGTTTTCTCAGAACACGACACAATTGCAGCACCCATAAAGATTCAATAGAAATTGTGATAAATGGCAACATTTCAAACCACGCACGCCCAATAATGGATTTGTATTGCCACGTTACAAATTGTTCATACATTGTATCTAAATGATCTACATATTTGTTTTTGCTTAATTAAAAAAAAACATTTACTGTTCGATTGGGGCAATTATATTTACGAAAACATGCAGGGGGTCATATGTTTATATGGGAATATAAATATACATGTACTCCTTAATACACTCGTTTATTGATATCATAGCATGAACAATATACGACTATACTTTACAACTCTAAATTAATATGTGATAATGCATTTTTATTGTCATATGCAAATTAATTTCAAGGTATAACGTCTTGCTAAGACAAGTGTTGTGTTTTTTTTGTTTGTTCAAATTTTGGGTCTGTAATGGGACCTGTTTCCAACGGAAAAAGAGTATATATTTTCCTCAAAGTGGGACCTAGCAATTCCCAATTGAAGGTTTCATATAAATAATTTAAAATAAATAAATTCATCTCAACATTTAGTTCATCTCCCATCCACGTCTTTAAGTTGAACCCTAGTTTATTAATATTGAAATAAATTTTACTCTCACTTTTAAAGTATTTATAAGCAAAAAACAACAAAAATAATTTCCAAATTTTAGTCAAAACGACGCGATTTTTCTGAATCCAAAAGGACCCGACACCATTCCCAAAATTGTGAAAACAAAACACTGTAAGACTTGCATTCCAGTGCCGAGCTGTTGAAAACGTAAACGGATAGTTACGCTCTCGTTTACTTTTGATGTAAATACATTCCATAATACAAAATTGTCAAAAGACCACAATCCATCACAAAATAATGTAACATATTACAAATACATGTTCAAATATACAGCATTGGCACATTTTCATCAGACAGAGCGGTTTGGAGGTTTAAACCGGTTTGATGGCCAACAAACCTAACATGTAAGTCTAGAACTGTTCTGTCAAAGGTTTTAATAACCAATAATGTACATTACAACATGCCCAGTCAAATCAGTTTAAATAATACAATAATACAACCAACGTCTTTATCACATCACACACATTGAGATCGAATTAACGTATTTGTTAAATTTGCGGTGGTTCTTTTGATTCAATACATTGCAAAAAAATTAACAGCTGTTATCAAAACATGGCAATTAAGTTTTATGCAACAAGATCATAGACTGAAACGCGTTTTACAAAATGTAATCGTATTCTCACGACCTTGGTGTTCGCCTAAACAAACAATTTGCACCCGTGAATGCAGTTTGTGTGAAATCATAGACGGTTGGTTGCACAAAATCAATTCACGGTTAATATTTTCGGAAAGCAAACCTGAACATTTTGCTCGTGAGAATAAAATTGCGAAGGAGTAAACTAATGTTGTTGTATCATGATATTCGCACGTGCGTTTGCGTGTATTCAACATCCAGGCACAGTTGTACGATACATTTTACATCTTTTAAACTGCTAGAGAAATATTCGTGAATATAACATTACATATGTGCCGCGCTCTGTGAAAAAGGGGTTTAATGCATGTGCGTAAAGTGTCGTCGCAGATTAGCCTGTGCAGTCCGCACAGGCTTATAAGAGACGACACTTTCCGCTTTTATGCTATTTTCGTTGAAAAAAATCTCTTCTTAGCATAAATCTAGTAAAGGCGAAAAGTGTCGTCCCTGATTTGCCTGTGCGCGCACTGCACCGGCTAATCTGGGACGACACTCTCGTACATGCATTAAATCCCCTTTTCACAGAGCGAGGCTCAATTATTCATCAATCCGAGCATTCAACTCATCCACGCTAAGCTTAACAGAGCAATACATAGCGTTATTATGTATAAAGTGTTTCGATGTCAAATACTCTTAGTAACTACATTCAGGTTTTAAGCAACCTCCTTAAACCAGTAAGTTACCTCCACTCTTCATAACATATATAACAATTGAAGTCCTTCTCGCCTAATGCATCGTTTATTCATGCTCATTGAAAGACTAACAATAAGCTAAGTTTAGCTACCAGGTCAATCCACATATTACTTTGTATGTTATTCATGTATATGCATTCCGAAATAAATATGTTTAAACCAAACCAGTAAGTTCAGCAATCAAATATGCACACATTTTTAAACTTGAGAATTGTTATTAAGTGAATGTCAACCTCCGTTTTAATAAGAATTTTTTCATGTTATGCGAGGTCCCAAACATATCAAAACGAATATTTTACGCAACGTTGACCTGTGTTTGTTATACTAGTATTATTATCTCGACCGAATCTTATTGACTGAGTGAGTGTCAATGAAGAGCGTGTTGTTATATGTAAAGTAGCGATATCGTGATTGCATTTCACGGTTGATGTCCCGTGGAATTCGGTTAATCATTTGATTGTAGTTAAGTGTACTTTAGGTTANATTGAAATCGATTTTATTCTCACTTTTAAAGTATTTATAAGCAAAAAAACAATAACAATAATTTCCAAATTTTAGTCAAAACGACGCAATTTTTCTGAATCCAAAAGGACCCGGCCCCATTCCCAAAATTGTGAAAACAAAACAATGTAAGACTTGCATTCCAGTGCCGAGCTGTTGAAAACGTAAACGGATAGTTACGCTCTCGTTTACTTTTGATGTAAATACATTCCATAATACAAAATTGTCAAAAGACCACAATCCATCACAAAATAATGTAACATATTACAAATACATGTTCAAATATACAGCATTGGCACATTTTCATCAGACAGAGCGGTTTGGAGGTTTAAACCGGTTTGATGGCCAACAAACCTAACATGTAAGTCTAGAACTGTTCTGTCAAAGGTTTTAATAACCAATAATGTACATTACAACATGCCCAGTCAAATCAGTTTAAATAATACAATAATACAACCAACGTCTTTATCACATCACACACATTGAGATCGAATTAACGTATTTGTTAAATTTGCGGTGGTTCTTTTGATTCAATACATTGCAAAAAAATTAACAGCTGTTATCAAAACATGGCAATTAAGTTTTATGCAACAAGATCATAGACTGAAACGCGTTTTACAAAATGTAATCGTATTCTCACGACCTTGGTGTTCGCCTAAACAAACAATTTGCACCCGTGAATGCAGTTTGTGTGAAATCATAGACGGTTGGTTGCACAAAATCAATTCACGGTTAATATTTTCGGAAAGCAAACCTGAACATTTTGCTCGTGAGAATAAAATTGCGAAGGAGTAAACTAATGTTGTTGTATCATGATATTCGCACGTGCGTTTGCGTGTATTCAACATCCAGGCACAGTTGTACGATACATTTTACATCTTTTAAACTGCTAGAGAAATATTCGTGAATATAACATTACATATGTGCCGCGCTCTGTGAAAAAGGGGTTTAATGCATGTGCGTAAAGTGTCGTCGCAGATTAGCCTGTGCAGTCCGCACAGGCTTATAAGAGACGACACTTTCCGCTTTTATGCTATTTTCGTTGAAAAAAATCTCTTCTTAGCATAAATCTAGTAAAGGCGAAAAGTGTCGTCCCTGATTTGCCTGTGCGCGCACTGCACCGGCTAATCTGGGACGACACTCTCGTACATGCATTAAATCCCCTTTTCACAGAGCGAGGCTCAATTATTCATCAATCCGAGCATTCAACTCATCCACGCTAAGCTTAACAGAGCAATACATAGCGTTATTATGTATAAAGTGTTTCGATGTCAAATACTCTTAGTAACTACATTCAGGTTTTAAGCAACCTCCTTAAACCAGTAAGTTACCTCCACTCTTCATAACATATATAACAATTGAAGTCCTTCTCGCCTAATGCATCGTTTATTCATGCTCATTGAAAGACTAACAATAAGCTAAGTTTAGCTACCAGGTCAATCCACATATTACTTTGTATGTTATTCATGTATATGCATTCCGAAATAAATATATTTAAACCAAACCAGTAAGTTCAGCAATCAAATATGCACACATTTCTAAACTTGAGAATTGTTATTAAGTGAATGTCAACCTCCGTTTGAATTAGAATTTATTTCATATTATGCGAGGTCCCAAACATATCAAAACGAATATTTAACGCAACGTTGACCTGTGTTTGTTATACTAGTATTATTATCTCGACCAATCTTATTGACTGAGTGAGTGTCAATGAAGGGCGTGTTGTTATATGTAAAGTAGCGATATCATGATTGCATTTCACGGTTGATGTCCCGTGGAATTCGGTTAATCATTTGATTGTAGTTAAGTGTACTTTAGGATAAACAGGTTGGAGACTCGTTGGACCCTCTAAATGCAATGTGGAAAATTGTTGTTATGGAACTCATCTTTGCAATAAGAAATTGGAAGCTTTGTCGATTCTCAGGCCATTTTTATTAAATTGCAAAATATACCACACAACAAAGTTGAACAGTAACACGAGAAACACAAACACATCAAGATGTAGCTATTTTGAACAGTAACATTTGACACAGGAAGAAGTGAAGAAAAGTCTAAGGTGAGTAAGTGGTTGGAAAGAAAGGTTAGGTGGAGAAGCAAAGAAATGCAAGGGCCAGAATGAGAAGGAATGAAAACAATGGTCACTAGGAAAGGTCAAGAAATTAATGTGCCTCAGAAAAGCAAAGACATCAATGAGCAGTAGGGAAGCAAATAAATCAATGTACGGTTGTGGAAGCAAAGAAATGAGTATGGGAATGGATGAAATCAATGTGCAGTTTGGGGACGCTGATATATACATGCAAACGTATATTTATGGAAGCAAAGAAATTGAAAGGCTAGTTGGGGAAGGAATGAAAACAATGTGCAGTAAAAGAAGCAAATAAGTTGAAGGACCAGTAGGGAGAAATGCAAGGGACATTAGTGAAAGGAATTGAAAAAATGCTTAGTAGGAGAAGCACAAAAATTCAAGGGTCATTAGGAAAAGGAATGGAAGCAATAGACAGTGTAAAAACCAAAGAAATCAATTGGCCGTTAGGGAAGCAAAGATATTCAAGTGGTAGAAGATAAAAGCAAAACAAAGTAAATGGACAGTATGGAGTGGATTAGTAAGGAGAGGTCAAGGTAAAGCAAATACGCGTCAATGGGTAGAAGTGTGAAGCACAGAAAAGTAAATGTGAAGTAGTCAGAATCAAGGAAATTAATGGACAGCAGGGAAAGACAAGAAACGTGAAGGGACAGAACAGGGAAAGCAATGAAAATTAAAGAGGCTGTAGATAAACAAAGAAAAGTAAATAGGCAGTAGATTCGACCAACGATAAGTCAATGGGCAATAGTGGGTAGCAAAGACAGTCAATGGGCAGTAGGGTACAACGAAATGTCAAGCGACACTAAGTGACAGCACAGGAAAGTCAAGGGACGGTAGAAGCAATCTAATAAAAGTAAATGGATAGTATTTGGAAGCAGCGAAAAGTCAAAGGACAGTATGGGTCGCAAAAGTATGTTTTTGCAGCAGGGGGAGCACAGCAAAGTCAAGTGGCAGNCACTAAGTGACAGCACAGGAAAGTCAAGGGACAGTAGAAGCAATCAGATAAAAGTAAATGGATATTATTTGGAAGCAGCGAAAAGTCAAAGGACAGTATGGGGTTGCAAAAGTATGTTTTTGCAGCAGGGGGAGCACAGCAAAGTCAAAGAGCAGCAGGGAGTACACAACCGAGTCAAGGGGCAGTAGGGGTGCGGGTGTGGGGCACAGAAATTTCAGTGGGTAGCAGGGGACGAAGAACAGTCAATGTCAATTAGGGGAAGCAAAGAAAAGTCAGTTGGTTGTAACAATGAACAGTAAAGTCATGGGTAACCCTGTGTTTATTCATTTCGTAGCACCCTTGATATTCAACGATGATCTTAATTAAAACTAAAATACCTCAAATTCACCACGCTTATTTAGCTATTTAGCCGATTATGTTAGAGGACAATTATCTGCATTTTAGATTTCGGACTTAATTAAGACAAGCACGAAACGATTTCTGGTGAAAGACATTCAATCACTTTTAGATACTAGTTATTTGACATCTATATCTTTGCAGGAACTACTTCTGGCCAGACCTGCCTTGCCCTTATTGATTTTCAAAACACATGCGCCACTCCATTTATAGATTGGAATAACAGTCCACGATTTGCAGAAGAAATATGCAAGTAAGTTCTGTAAAAATGTCTATCCCATATTTTCATTTTGAAATAGTTTATTATACTATTCGTATGTATTCCTGCTGTACTTAACGTTAAACGATCTATGTTAAGCAACTGCAACTTAATTAAATTTTCGTTCAATAATATGCAAATATGTCCTGCTGTTACTATTTCACTTAAGCGGATAATTAAATTCTGTACTCTGTATGTTCTATAACAGACACTTAAACTTTACATGGGGCAATATTGTACGACAACACCATTATGTAATAATTATCAGTCTTATCAGTCTTAAAATGCCACAATTTCTTTGACCAGAATATCGGATTGGACTTAATGTGATACACTTTAGCCGGATAATTGTTGTCAGATTGACATGGCATAATTTCCTTCAAATTGGACCCTTATTGTGATAAAGCCTTTTTATAGTGGTGATTACTGATATGTACACGTTTAAAAAGACAAGACTGGGAAAACACATTGATTTATTTGACTTATTATTTTTACTATTTTCCTATAATTAATTAACAGCTGTTTATAAAATTCACAAGAAGAACAACAGCAACATGTAGTCTAGTTTTTATGAACAGGTTAAATGAAACCAAAGAAATTGTTAAACTAGTTTATTATACATCAGTAACGTGATTCTATTAAATGTGTGTGTTTAAATTGTTATGAAACTGCAGTAACTCTAATAATGTTTTTTGGTAATAAACAAAGTGGGGACTTTTGATTGAACAATATAGCATTGAAATGAATCAGCAATTTTGGCAGTAATCAAATATGTCCAATGCAGTAGACATAAGCCCGTATACTGAGCTGATATAATCACCACAACAGGTGGTTAAAACACAGTGTTGACTACTGCTGTTTGATTGATCATTTGCTATTGATATTGTGTTGTGTTTGGGTATTCTTAGAGAGCGGGTGTGGTAAAATACGGAAGGTTTAAAGGAACTTGTTCACGTTTTAGTAAATTGACAAAATAAAAAAACGGTTTCAGATCTGCACATTTTCGTTGTAGTTATGATATTTGTGAGGAATCAGTAATACTGAACATTTAACATGCTCAAAAATATCTGTTTTACGCATCTTTTTGCGATTTTCAAACCTGAAAATTATAAAGCGTTACAAACGCGAAACGATTGAATAATTTGGAGAGTTCTGTTGTTATCGTTATATTTTGTGACAGTACGAAGACTGCCAGACTTTTACTCCAAGGGTCAGTGGTTCGAGTCCCGGTGTGGCTTACTTTTTTTCTTTCTCTAATGTTTCCTGTTATATACTTGGGCATTATAGTTCCAATGTTAACATTTATCTATTTAAACTGTCAATGATACATTTCAAAACATGCCAAAATATGCGAACAAGTCCCTTTAAAATATGCATTCATTTACATACATTTACAGCAACGTGCAACTATTGTAATATATTGCACACACGCATATATTTTAGCCGCAATCGTCCCTGTTTAGCTCAACGAACCGTCAGGTGTTCGAGTGTCTGCAGTTTCACAGGAGCAGCTGTTCTTTCAATGAATCCTCCTTGCCTGTTTACATAGTGTTCAACGAGACATTTGGAACCTTCAACTTTGACCTTGACCGCATGTGCGAAAATTATCTAGGTAGGGCTGTTGGTTATATTTCTCAATATGTGTATCTAACAATGTTTTATGTTGTGTGTTTTTTGTCATAATTATAATAGAACACTCGGTGCAATTTCATTATTAAGATAGAACATTTGTTGTTGGTCCATTATACAGATAGAAAAAGATAGAAACACATTGTATTTACATTATTAAAATAGGAAAAAGCTGTATTTTATAAATATAAGTGTGGTTGTCAGTTTATTGACAAAAAGTCTGACTCTGATCCGAATTGAAATTATTCAACCGCACGCAACTGAGCGACAAACTGTTGTGTAGCCTATTCACTAGATACTTGCGGTTATGGTTACTATTTGATCTTCTGAATCATTTTAGCGAATAATATTTCATAGCCTGTAGATAGTTAACTGTAAATAGTTTATAGCAATTTTAATTTTATCTATCTTTCATTTCGATTATAACATTGTATCTTAATGTATTGAGGTACGATTGTAAAACGTTATAATATTTACATATTTTCGTTTTTATGCCCCCGGTAGGGTGGCATATAGCAGTTGAACTGTCAGCCCGTCTGTCCGCCAGTCTGTGTGTCCGTCCGAAAACTTTAACATTGGCCATAACTTTTGCAATATTGAAGATAGCAACTTGCTATTTGGCATGCATGTGTATCGCATGGAGCTGCACATTTTGAGTGGTGAAAGGTCAAGGTCATCCTTCAAGGTTAAAGAACAAAAAACAAAATCAAAGGGAAGTAATAAGCTTTAAAGGGAGATAATTTCTAAACCTGCCAAATGATAAATAAAATTTTTATTTCAAAGCGGCGCAGTAGGGGGGCATTGTGTTTCTGACAAACACATCTCTTGTTCTATATAGAATTTTAGGCTAGTGTTAAATTAAGACAAGTTTATATGTTGTTGTTGTACTACTATATAATTATATATATATATACTACTTTATTATAATTATTATTATTATTATTTATTAGTTATATTATTATTATTATTATTGTTATTATTATTATTATCATTATTATTGTCATTATTATTATCATTATTATACGCATTATTATTATTGTTCTATTGTTGTTTTGTCTGTAATAAGTAAACAACCCTATTGTATGTAATAATATAATTATACACTTACGTTACCACAGATTACTCCTGCCAGACTTTTCAAAACTGTACCAACATCCTCACTGCTTTTCATGGCCTACATGGATTTTATAAAAAGTTGTGTGGATAAGAATACATTTACAATACAATAACTTTTTGGCTCATAGATTGTATTCCTAAACTGTTCAATAAAGCCAATTTGATCACAGACTGCCAATGAAATGACATGAGCAGAAGCGAACCTTACATTTGATATACAAAGATTCAGTAGTTTGTTTGTAGGGACTTATATCGGTCTACTAATATTATCTCATGTCAAGTACAATTTAATACATTTACACGTAAATATGTATGTACACACGTGTTTACCACTAAACAACAGAAAGACCTTAAGTCAAAAATTGCAAGATTCAGTGTTAATTTGTTGTTGCACTATCTTGTTATCTGTTTATTAATTCGTATTTGATTATTTGATCTTTTTTCAAAGACACCTTCTCACAGCGTTGCAAAACAACAATGTTATTAAACACGCATATTTTCATACATAAAACAACACGTGGGGCAAACGTTTTGCTCGAACTGACATATTTTGTTATTTTGAGTTCTGAATGCAACATATAGGTGTTTACCATGAAACGTATTTGCAAAGTTTTATTTTGTGAAAACAAAAACCCGTCATAATGATCAACAATCTTGTTTGCGAAACAGTTTTTTAAGGTATAATACAAATAAAAATGCCGCATTCTCTTAACATCCTCTTCTAACGAAATAAAAAGCATAATACCAAACCAAAAATGTCATATACAGATAATTAAAGGGACTGTAAACCACGAATGACGAAAAAAAGAAAAGTTCTAAAATACCGTATTTTTTACAATTATTAGTTTATATTGATTTAAATATCACGACTGGTATACAACATTACTTGAAAAAAGTTTTTTTTTGTTTTTACTTTATTTTTGTATTTATTTATTTTTACTGGGTATGTCTACCAGGTAACTACCAATAAACTATAAATAACTCAAGTAGATTGATCATCATCGTCACGTGGTATACCCAGGAATGCAAATTGTGCATGCGTAGTGAATTGTATATATTTTATATATAAAATTGTCAATCTTCTTGCGTTATTTATAGTGTGTTTATCGTTATGTCACCTATTTTCGCGATGTAATTTTAATTTCACATCACGAAATTTTTTATTACCGAATATACTGAAAATATGAACTTTTTGAAAGTAATGTAACATACCAGTCGTGATTTTTTAATCAATATAAACTAATAATTGTAGAAAAATACGGCATTTTAGAACTTTTTTTGTCATTCATGGTTTACAGTCCCTATAATAATAATCATGTAACAACAATTGCAGTTTAGACTCATGGTGCGATAGAACCTTTAAAGAGATTATGTGAATGACATGCTTTTTTAAACAGCGTCTACGACTGCGGATTTGCCGAGAAGCCAAAGTGCCCAAAAACATATGAGCACTGTAGTAGGAACCTGATCAATGTCGAGATTAACTCGACCACGACCCTCCCATTGTTGCCTGAGTTGGAGACCTCTTGTCCAGCCGTCTTAGGTACGCGTTTATCGCATTAAAGTTTCTGTCCCAAATTTTGTGGCAAAAAAAGGTCGTTATCCTTTCAATGCTCAACCATAAATTTCATGAAGAAATCTGTTTTACCAACTAGGCGTTTGCATTTATTGTTTTTCGTTTTCCAATAAAATATTATCCCTTTATTGTTCAACTAGAGCATTAATGGACAGCTGTATGATGATCAATGTGAGTTGAAGTGTGTATAAAACCTACATAAAGTGAAAGTGCTTAAATTAAACAGCGTGTCCTTAAGTAGGGCGTTTTTAATACTTATATTAAATTATATGAAGTTCAGACACTTCCAAGAGAACAATATGGTGATGGCCAATCAACGTACATCTCATAAATGTATCATTCAAAAACTTGTTGTGATATAAATTACACTTTCAATACAAATAATGCCAATCAATTTTTTGTAATTGATATAACATTGTATTATATGTCAAACATATTGTCTCTAATGTGTGTAAATATGGTTCACATATTGTATGTTAAGTGACGGTGTTTTAGTGTCCAAAATTATTTTCACTCGCAAAAGCACAAAAGCTAAGCTCTGATTGTTCGACTGAACTTTAGGACTAAACTTTAATTCGCTTGAGGTACGAGCTTTCTGAACTTCTTATACGTACTTATATGTTTGTCAATAGCATAGTCACAGATCAACGATTTAGCATTTTGCAATGTCTGACGAACGTTTTTCCTGATTTTTAGATTCTGAAATTAATTGTATTGCTCTGAAAGAAGTGGAAATTATGTCTGCATGTGACATAGATGTAAGGTTTGCGAACAGCACAATTGAATGTAGGTAAGCAGCTCTGAAACCATGAAAAAAAGGTTGATTGTTTTGCTTAGAATTTTCAAAAGAAAATGTTATAAGAAAGTAGATCACTTATAGTGCATATTTGTTTAAACAGAAACAATGATGAATAAAATCAACAAATAAGCACAATTACAAACACAAATGATTGCACATAGTTGAATCAGGCAGAACAATACAGTTTCTGTGAACTGAGCATGCTCTTACTATCATTATTAACAATATCTATCTCGAGCTTATTACGTAGATTTTGCTTGTTAAACTATAAAACACGCGAAATCAAATAAAATGATGATCTATTACAAATGAAATATATACGCCCTGTCATTTTCGAATAAACATACAGCACCATATCAGTATGCATTTAGAACATGTCGATTCAATGTTTCAGTTTTAACCATTTAAACGCATGCTCATCACAAGT
The DNA here is from genome assembly GCA_007657795.1 of Dreissena rostriformis. Lineage (NCBI taxonomy): Eukaryota > Metazoa > Mollusca > Bivalvia > Myida > Dreissenidae > Dreissena > Dreissena rostriformis. Next base: position 9,645 of record VMBQ01000601.1, on the reverse strand, counting down.
CAAAAGCGCTATTAATAATAAAAAGCAATCAATCAAAATGTTATCATATATTATAGACTATACAGTTAATATATTATGTGCTACAATAGTGCATCAACCAGCAGCAAGATATGTCTGACCCAACAATGTGGCCCCACTGTGTCGTCCTTCTACGTTGACCTGTTTGCATTCTTAAAATGCAGTCCCATTTGTCAGTACCGTTTCCATTTACTAAATCACTGGGCGTAAACTGTTAATTATGATTTTTTTTAAATCCAATATAGTTAAAGAATAAAATTACAATAGTTAAAACATGAACAAATGTAAGGACATTCTATTTTAACTATTTGAATTGATCTCGATATTTGTTTTCTGTATCTGAAAATGTCATACAATACAGATGATATAATTGTAATTTGGTAACTTGGTAAATTTAAGGTTGATTTCGTGTGAATTGTTTGAGTTTATAATAATAAAAAAGGTGTATCATAACATTTATGAGACTATCATGGGGTTGCTTCGGAAAGTTCAGATGACCTATATCAGCAACTCTAGAATATAGTCAGGCCGGAGTTGCGTTCAACTCAAGATCGTATGATCGTCTAATCGCATTGATTGGTATCGTGTAGAACTCTTTTAATGACAAATTAACAAGTTGTACTGCATTTGTAAAGTTTCAGAAAATTGTTACACCAAACAATGCCTGAATGGGGCCACGTGCCAAATAAACGCTGGATTTGTCACGTAGGTGTGTCCTGTGGGATATACGGGGTCACTTTGTGAAACAGGTAGATAAAAACCATTGTTCTCTTCTCTGGAGGGATGTTTTTGTAACTTGGTGTTACTTGTTGAAATTCGTTGATAATGTGTACAAAACGGACGAAGTGTTACATAGTGATAGCTGTCGAAAATAGATTGCGATTGGAAAAAAAACTGAGTAAGATAATAAATAATACAATTACTACATGCATTTGAATTATTTATCACCGCGTAGATCTATATGGTATGTTCGAAGATCTTAAGCCATGTTCCAAACCAATACAGTTTTGCGCCAAGGCTGCATTTATATGCATTTCGTTATTTAATGAGTGTTAGCTCTTTCAAAGTTTAAGTATTGCCCGGACATGTTTAGATAAACAAATATATAATGTGTGTTAAAATACAACTTTATGTGACTACTCAATTCGTTTTTGTATGAGTAAAAAAAAATCAATACATTTAAAAAAAATAAATCTTTGATTAAACATTTTCAGAAATTCTGGAGTGTTCCTCCAATCCATGCAAGAACGGAGCAACTTGTTCGGAACTGATCGCCGGATATCGGTGTAGCTGTGCAAACGGGTTTACGGGGGATCACTGTCAAACAGGTTTTTAAATNAATATCATCACCATCATCATCATAATAGTCATAATTAGTAATAACAACACGACATGTTATTTTTGCATAGAAATAAGTGTTCATCCAACCCTTGTAAGAACCCTTGTATTTTCCTATTGACAAACAACATATTTCTATTTTGACAATGAGATTAAATGTTTAATAACACATTTGCCAAATATTTCAGATATTTTGGAGTGTTAATATTACCCATTTTTAACATATTTCAGAAATAATGGAGTGTTCATCCAACCCTTGTAAGAACGCAGCCACGTGTTCGGAGTTGATTGGCGGCTATCGGTGCAACTGTGCAAACGGGTTTACAGGGACTAACTGTCAAACAGGTTTTTGTTATAAAAAACTTTGTATTTACTTTTCTCAACTAACACTTATAATTATAAAAATATTGATATTCACAACGCTTTACTGTGCAAACGGGTTATCAGAGACTTACTATAAAACAGCATTTTGTAACTTGAAATGGCACGGCTACGGCCGACGCGTATCCCCACGCCGCATGTTTGACCTATGGATCAGATCGAAATTCCAAATAGTGCACTGTCGCACATATGCTCATAGCTACCATGTGTTTAAGTTTCAAGGTTCTAGTGCTAATAGTGTAGGAGAAGATAGTGACCAGGACGGACGGATGAAAAGGCGATTTTGGGTGGGTGTGGCATATATGGGCGGGGCCCTTGGGTGGGTCATGTGGAAATTGATGGTCGAGATAGACCGTGTTGTCATAAGAGATGTTCAGTATTAATTTGAAGTTAATTGGTGAATAAATGAAGAAGTAATGTTAAAACAAAATTTTGGATGGGCGTGGTCTATGTGGGTGGGGCGCCCCCTGATTGGTAATTGATCCATGCATAGTTGAGATTGACCGTATAGTCATAAGAGATGTACAGTATCAATTTGAAGTAAATCGGTGTAGAAATGAAGAAGTTAATGTAAAATTATCTAACAAAATGAGTGAAAATCTCTGACCCGGCCCCACCCCAACCCCTATAACTTTTGACCCAGGGGTCAGATCAAAATAAATTCCAAATAGTGCACTGTCACACATATGCTCATAGCTACCATGTGTGTAAGTTTCAAGGTTCTAGTGCTAAAAGTGAAGGAGGAGATAGTGGCCAGGACGATAGGCAAGCATGTTGTTAGTAAAATGAGTGAAAATCTCTGACCCGGCCCCACCCTTACCCCATAACTTTTAACCCTAGGGGTCAGATCTTAATTTCAGAAAGTGCACTGTCGCACATATGCTCATAGCTACCATGAGTGTAAGTTTCAATGTTCTAGTGCTAATGGTGTAGGAGAAGATAGTGGTCAGGACGGACGAACGGATAGACGGCGGAGATAACCACATAATCCCCACGCTTTGAAAAGCGTGGGGATGATCATGGCTTTATACTATATATGTTCAGTACACAAATGACACTTTATTTTATTATCAGAATAACGATCTCAACGTGTAAGGACAATTAATTGATCAATTATGTAGTAATCATAAAGTAAAAGAACAAACTGTGCCAAGTCATGACGTGGTCAAATGGGAAAACACTCTTTGTTCTGCAACTGTATTTTTGTCATTAGTAACTTCATCAACAGATACACATATGTCATCAAACCTGCAGGCCATTACCATACCACATGTTTCAATATCTGAGCTGTAGGTTTTGCATTTATGAATATTCATGGATCACAATAGTGTCATATTGCAATTGTACTTTTGTTCAGACATTTTGGAATGTTCGTCCAATCCCTGTAAGAACGGAGCAACCTGTTCGGAACAGATATCCGGATACAAATGTCTCTGCGCAATTGGGGTTACAGGGACACATTGTGAATCAGGTAAATTGCTTGAAAATATTGCTTTGTATAAAAATTGTTTTAGCGCAATGTTTTTTCATGTTATTACATTTTATTTTAAGACTCCAAGCGAATACATATATAATATGAAAAGTTACACAATAACGTAATGCAATCAGAGATGAATGCACTTTTACATTGACCTTTGCTGCAATGTATTGATTCTAGCTTTTATAGTCGCCAAACTAAATACAAGCCAAGGTTAATTCGTGTAAAAACATATCAAATATATACATATTTTTGCTGGATGGCAAACAGAAAAAAATGATGTGATTAAGCATTAGTAATTAAGGCCACGTTAAAGACATATTAACCTATTGACAAGCACCATATTTCTATTTTGACATTGAGATTAAATATTTTAATAACACATTTGTTTACTAATTCAGACATTTTGGAGTGCTCATATAAGCCTTGCCAGAACGCAGCCACGTGTTTGGAGTTGATAGGCAGCTATCGGTGCAACTGTTTAGACGGGTTTACAGGGACTAACTGTCAAACAGGTTAAATCATGAAACATGTTTACGATCCTAGATTGTTTTAACATGTTCTGTAAATACATCGCTTACTGGCTAGTTTAATATATTTGATAGATGGACCAAATATTAACATTTTGCTGTTTAACTTGTTTTTGCATTTAAATCCATATACCAGCGATGATAATTGTTAGTTTTTTTTGTATTCTAAGAAATTAAGAGGTTAAACACACGTTGTTCAATTGACAAGCATTAACATTGACATGAAATACATAAATAACACATTTGTCACATATTTCAGAAATAATGGAGTGTTCATCCAACCCTTGTAAGAACGGAGCCACGTGTTCGGAGTTGATAGGCGGCTATCGGTGCAACTGTACAAACGGGTTTACAGGGACTCACTGTGAAACAGGTTTTGTACATATTTCTTCATAACATATTCGGTAAACTATTGACTGTTTGCTATTTAACCACTTTTTGCATTTATATCTATCTTACAGCGATTATAATTATTCTTTATATTCTTTAAATTAAAGACAATATATCGTATTTACACGAATTATCTTTCTACGTTGACTTTGAAATTAAAAATCTACATAGCCCATTTGTCACATATTTCAGACATTTTGGAGTGCTTATCCAGCCCTTGCCAGAACGGAGCCACGTGTTCGGATTTGATAGCCGGATATCGGTGCAACTGTACAAACGGGTTTACAGGGACTAACTGTCAAACAGGTTTGTGTACACAGTTGTTTCTTGCCGTTTACTTAAAATATTGAATGTTGACTATTAAACTTGCTTTTGCATTAACATCCATATCATAGCAATGATACTTTCTCTTTGTATGACGATGTTTTTCATCAAAAATACATTTTAATGATAACAAATAAATTATATATGAAATGAATAGTGTTTTAATAATAAAACGAGTACCATACATTCCAAAAGGTGAATTTATTTAAAATAAATACCATGTAATTAAAGAAGCTATCATTATTAACACAATTTACCTATATAGTCACTACTATAATTATTCCGGTCCTACTTAACACTGCAAAAAACAGACAAAGACATGCAAAGACAGACAAAGACATACAAAGACAGACAAAGACATACACAGGCAGACAAAGACATGCAAAAACACGCAACGACATGCCAAGACACGCAAAGACATGCAAAGATACACACAGACTGTTAATAGAATGCAAACGGACAACAATTAGATGCAAGTGTACTTTGTTTGTCGTAAATACTCTATTTTATGTTTTTATTATTATATTCCTTAGCAATATGATCAAAATTATCCGCTTTTTTTCGACATCAGACACAGTCAGACGGAAAATACTTGATATTGTAACATAGATATACACAAACACAAACATGCATTTCCTAGCACTCCCACCTTAATAATCTTGACTATTAAAAGTTGTTGCGAATTAATGATAGTTACTGTTTTTAGTTAAACAGCTTATTTAAGCGATCAATATTTCCGTCAGATAACTATTACGGATGCCAGAAAACGGAAAATAACAGCGTAAAGCGAGCTTAGATTTCGCCGCCTACATTTAATTAAAAAAAATAACAACATGTCTCCATTAGGTGATTTTAACTGTGCATTTAAACAAACAGATCGGGCCTTTCGTGTCTTTGCATGTCTTTGTCTGTCTCCGCATGTCTTTGTCTGTCTCTGCGTGTCTTTTTATGTCTTTGACTGTCTTTGCGTGTCTGTGCATGTCTTTTGCAGTGTTTGTAGGACCCTTTATCATTCAATCATACTTAGAAAGTATAAATTAAGCATATATTTTGAAAATGACCCAATCCGTTGCAACCCAACTGCAAATACCACCGTAACAACTATAAGCATATTCTCATTGTATTATGACCAAAAATTATACCATCGATGTATAATGTTGTAGTAAAATGTGCTGTTGATAAATGTATAGCTTCCACGTGTTTCAGAAATCATGGAATGCTCGTCCAGCCCTTGCCAAAACGGAGCCACGTGTGTTGAGCAGAAATGCGGCTATGTATGCAATTGTGTGAATGGCTTTATTGGAACAAACTGTGAAACAGGTTTTGTATTCGTAGTTGCGTATGCACACTGTACAGTGCAAAATACTACAATATATATACATGCACTTAGCTTTATAAGTGAATACGCTAGTCTTGATTCGTATTTGCCAATCTATCATTAGACTTAAGACTAAGAACTAAACATGAAGATTCGTGAATTGTAAAGTTCTGTAGGAAATGTTTTAAATATGGTTAATACCACCCCAATTAAATCATTCGTCATTCATGTTACAATATCAATAATAAAACTATAATACACTGGAAAAAAAGAAGGAAAATAGATCATGGATTTAGAAATTAAATGTTCAAAGTACTTTGTCTACCTCTTTGTAAACGTTGTGAAAACATTTCGATGTATAGCACACGCCAGGTATTTTTTTAAATTATATGGGTCATGCACCCAATCATTAATGCATATTAGAACTCTGAAAGCATATACCCTTTCTTGCGCATGTGTAANCATGCAAAGACAGACAAAGACATGCAAAGACAGACAAAGACATGCAAAGACAGACAAAGACATGCAAAGACAGACAAAGACATACAAAGACAGACAAAGACATACACAGGCAGACAAAGACATGCAAAAACACGCAACGACATGCCAAGACACGCAAAGACATGCAAAGATACACACAGACTGTTAATAGAATGCAAACGGACAACAATTAGATGCAAGTGTACTTTGTTTGTCGTAAATACTCTATTTTATGTTTTTATTATTATATTCCTTAGCAATATGATCAAAATTATCCGCTTTTTTTCGACATCAGACACAGTCAGACGGAAAATACTTGATATTGTAACATAGATATACACAAACACAAACATGCATTTCCTAGCACTCCCACCTTAATAATCTTGACTATTAAAAGTTGTTGCGAATTAATGATAGTTACTGTTTTTAGTTAAACAGCTTATTTAAGCGATCAATATTTCCGTCAGATAACTATTACGGATGCCAGAAAACGGAAAATAACAGCGTAAAGCGAGCTTAGATTTCGCCGCCTACATTTAATTAAAAAAAATAACAACATGTCTCCATTAGGTGATTTTAACTGTGCATTTAAACAAACAGATCGGGCCTTTCGTGTCTTTGCATGTCTTTGTCTGTCTCCGCATGTCTTTGTCTGTCTCTGCGTGTCTTTTTATGTCTTTGACTGTCTTTGCGTGTCTGTGCATGTCTTTTGCAGTGTTTGTAGGACCCTTTATCATTCAATCATACTTAGAAAGTATAAATTAAGCATATATTTTGAAAATGACCCAATCCGTTGCAACCCAACTGCAAATACCACCGTAACAACTATAAGCATATTCTCATTGTATTATGACCAAAAATTATACCATCGATGTATAATGTTGTAGTAAAATGTGCTGTTGATAAATGTATAGCTTCCACGTGTTTCAGAAATCATGGAATGCTCGTCCAGCCCTTGCCAAAACGGAGCCACGTGTGTTGAGCAGAAATGCGGCTATGTATGCAATTGTGTGAATGGCTTTATTGGAACAAACTGTGAAACAGGTTTTGTATTCGTAGTTGCGTATGCACACTGTACAGTGCAAAATACTACAATATATATACATGCACTTAGCTTTATAAGTGAATACGCTAGTCTTGATTCGTATTTGCCAATCTATCATTAGACTTAAGACTAAGAACTAAACATGAAGATTCGTGAATTGTAAAGTTCTGTAGGAAATGTTTTAAATATGGTTAATACCACCCCAATTAAATCATTCGTCATTCATGTTACAATATCAATAATAAAACTATAATACACTGGAAAAAAAGAAGGAAAATAGATCATGGATTTAGAAATTAAATGTTCAAAGTACTTTGTCTACCTCTTTGTAAACGTTGTGAAAACATTTCGATGTATAGCACACGCCAGGTATTTTTTTAAATTATATGGGTCATGCACCCAATCATTAATGCATATTAGAACTCTGAAAGCATATACCCTTTCTTGCGCATGTGTAACACAGAAATCAATTTGCTGAGGGCTAATTTATTCGTTGAGTGGAGTGCATTGTTATATCCGTTTGCATCTGTTTCTAGACATATGAAGCTAAAATGGCTAGATTGCACTTAACCGGTACGCCGCCATCTTGGACTCCAAAATTCGCGCACCTGCACAATAATTATTATGGTTAGGATTAGGGTTAGGCAAAGGGTTAGAGCGCGTACCGGTAAAGTGCAATTGCTTCGCTAAAATTGTCATTTCTTCGTAAGAAGAATGCATTTTTCGGACAGAACTGTATTTTATACAATTGCATGTCATAGATTGTATTAATATTCTAACATGGAGACGAATTCGTAAATTACGTCAGCAAATTCCTTACCAATATATATATTAACACTTTTTGAGTGGGTCTAAGTCTATCCTTTATTCTTAAGTCTAATAATGGTGCGGGCGAATCTTTTATAATAGTAGCCATGCTAGTCCTATTCTATTATAGATTATAGATAGATTATATTATATTATTCTATTATATAAATATGATCCTCTTCTATCCTATTATATTATAGCTACTATTCTATTATATTATATTTTATGATATTCCTTCAATATTGTTTATATTTGTATCGTTAATACTAATTCAAACATCAGAATATGAGATTGAGCTTTTTGCAAATGATGCAAAATAATCGTACATATTTTGAATTAGAACGCACATGCTGGTGTGTTGAATTAAGTGTAAGGCGCTTAAACTAAATTTCGAAATCTATAAAGAAGTTATTTAATATAATTATTACAGTTTATGAAGCTATTTCAAGCGATCGAATTTATAAAATTGTAATAAAGCAGCCTTTCTTAATCATAAAAACAACTGGCAAGGCAGCAGCACAATGGACGAAATAGATCCGCATGAGTACTTTACCGAAATGAAACAATTGGAAACGTAATACACATCTGATTGATCGACCTATACACTAGGGTGTCTATGTTGTATACTATTTGATAGTGGTTTAAAGTTTGGGATGGCAACTAAAACTAATACGATTGGATGGATCTGGCAAAAAGCACTAAACAATAATTAATTTTCAGTTATCGTAACAAGGTGCGAGCGAAGTGAGTGTAGCAATGCCGGCACATGCACACAAATTGGAAACAACATCACTTGCTTATGTGATGAAGGTTTCACTGGCGAACGGTGCGATAAAGGTAGATTCCATTTTCAGATTAATTGGCCATTGTGATGCATTTAAGATTGTCCATTGAAATGTGTAAATACGTGAAGTGCAATGTGTAGATAATAATAACACATTTTTTATGCAGTGGTTTTAGTTCTACATTTAGTTGTTTATTTTCCTATTTTTAAATATATTATTTCAATTTATGAAATTCATTTGAAAGAAAGAGGCGTGTCTTTGTTTTTTAAAACTAATCAGCATATCAGTTTTGACATAAACCGCGTTGCGTTGCAAATTTACAAACAATATGTCCTCCAGTATAGACTGGGTGACATAAAAACGGCAAGTGGAAAATGGGACATTTTAGCGAAAATATTGTGTATGTCTTTACGTAAAAATGTGTGCATACTTATATAGTGTTAGCGACTCTTGCATTATTTTAGTGTTCCAATGATGTCGACCAGTTGCCTGTCTTAGAGGCGAAGCTTGCGAGAATAAGACTGAGACATGGGTCTGCACGTTGAATATTACTTTAACAGGCATAAGTTTGTTCACAATTACTATATTTGTCGGCAGAACTCCAGATAAGGTTTTGTGAAATTCTTAACGTTACTACCACATTTTCAAAAAGAATTCTTAACTCTGAAATTTTATTCTTAACGTTACTACTAAGTTTTTGAAAATAATTCTAAATGACCAAAAAATAAATAATAATGGGTATTTTCATGCAA
>VMBQ01000600.1:193708-250705 GCA_007657795.1 Dreissena rostriformis | reverse complement strand
TTGGTCAGTCACGTGACTGACCAAAAATAATGACCATGAAATTAGAACGATTGATGACGTCATTTACCAAATGTCATAACAATGAGACAAAATGGGGCCTTATTTAGAAAAACAATGAAAAATACAAAGTATTCAAATGGATGTCGAACCTCTAGATGAAAGTTCTGGTGATGTTTAGATTATATAGACACAGTTGTGTACACTTGTCAATTGGTTTATAAGTCACATAATGTCACCAGTATGAACAACTTCACAGTCCATGAGAAAAGGTAAGTGTTACTGTCACCCCTGGGGTGTATCAATATCTGACCTAGAACCCTGTACGACCCAATTCAGCTGCTGAACTACTTTTCTCCAAACTGTTTGTTCGGACTCATTTAATGGGTTTTGGCTGAGTACACCATGACTTCTACCAGGTTCAACTCCCCGAAACTCTATCTCGGCAACATAATGAGAATGGTCTAATTTTACATAGTCATTACCCTGAGTCAATTCAAATCCTATATTTTTGAAAGACCTCTTTTCAATTTTTCGTGCTGAAAATCTTTTAGGTAATTTATCAACTTGTTTCTGAAATATGTCAGTACCCACATGTAAGAAGTCATCAACATGGCAGCAAATAATACATACCAACTTTCGATTTTCATACAATGAAAAAATGGCAGGGTCAAGTTTACATTGTACGAAACCAAGTTTTACCAGTTTCTCTCTCAGACTTAAGTAGAACTGTCTAGCACCGTCTTTTTCAGTCCATACAGTCCATGTTTGAGTTTCCATACTGTATCATCTGATGAACCACTTTCTTTAGGAGGTTGAATGAATACGTCCCTTTCAAGTTCTTTTCCTTGCAGGAATGCGGATTTTATGTCCGTAGTTTTTATACACCAACCTTTTACAGCAGCAACCGACAAGAAAATCCTCAAAGCGCCTTTTCCGACAGTTGGACTGTCACTCTGTGTCAAATTATTTCCTTCGAAACCCCTCACTACCAATCTAGCTTTTATTCTTTTTTATCACTGGGACGATTGGCGTTGCCCAATCGCTTGTGTCAACTTTTTTCAGAATACCTGTTTCAACAAGCCTATCGAGTTCTTTCTCGACTTTCGGTTTAATGGCGTAGGGTACTGGTCGTGCCTTGCAGAACTTAAGATTAGCATCGGGTTTCACTTTTATCTGTGCTTGGATTCCCTTCACTGTGCCTAGTTCATCTTTGAACACATTTGGGTACTTCCCTTTGACGCTCTCTAATATCAACGTCTCCGTAGATGCGTAGTAACACCGTTTGATGCTTGGCCAATCCAGTTTTAGTGCTCCCAACCAGTTTCGCCCGAACAGCGGTGGGCCCATTGAATCAACAACATACATTGTTAGAGCACGTTTCTGTCTGTTTATTTCCACGTTCACCTCCACTTTTTCTTTTGGAACGATCTGTTCGCCCAATCAAGCAATTTCATTTTCAAATGTTTATTGTAACACCGTGTTGGCATAGTGGATACAGCCGATCCGGTATCAAGCCCCATTTTGATTTCCGTTTCGTTTATTCTCGGAGTAACCCAGAATATGTTTTCATGGAGGTTATGTACGTGCCCGACACTGTCGATCGCATCTATTTTGCCAAGATAATCTGCATCTGATGATGGTTCTTCAACAGCATGTACTCTGCCGTGTTTCTTTTTCTTCTTGTCTTTTTCGGCCTTGTAAGCTTTTTGAATGTGTCCTTTTCTATTGCATTTATGGCACAGTTCATTTTCGTAAAAGCATTCATCTGGTGAGTGGTTGCTACCTTTACATCGGTAGTATTCTTTTGTAGTTCTATTTCCTTTTACTGGGTATGATTTGGGTAAGGCTTTTACCTTGTGTACCGACTGATGCTTATGCAATTCGATGACTGCCGTTACATTGCCAACGCTGTACTCAAGGCATTTTCATCTTTCAAATTTTGCTCATTTAACAGTTTCTTGCTGCATTCTTTTCTTTGCTTTTTATTTGGATTGGATTTTCCCTTGAAATATTGGCATTGTTTTATGTCTTATGGGAATGTTGCTGAATCATCTAATTTAGTCAATTAATTGTATACTTCAACTGGTTTTTTATATTTCACTGATTCTATGATACGTTTTATTATCCCCCACCAAAGACGGAGGGATATTGTTTCGGCGTTGTCCGTCCGTCCGGCACTTTTGTGTCCGGAGCCATATCTTGGAAGTACTGTTGACGATTTCATTGAAACTTGGTATAAGTATATATATGGATAAGATGATGATGCACGACAAATGGCATTGTACACCATCTGTTAATAACAGAGTTATGGCCCTTTGTATATATTCTGTGTCAATGAAGCATGTGGGGGTATATGTCACGTCTGTGACAAAGCTCTAGTTTGGCGTGGGATATCAATTCAACGAATTTGCGTGTTGTTTCTGGATGTGTCCTTTTGTATGGATTATAATTAATCTTGGAATTACCATGTGTTTTCACTTGTTGTCATTTGCTCCCTGGTATTCAATAAAAGACGCATACTGCCTAGCCTGAAGTGATTCTGGCAAATTTTCAAACCAACTTACTCTTTTCTTATATTCTTCATTTCCTTTCAAGGTGGTATAATACCTATGTAATGTCACTACATTGTTCCAATCAGGTTGAGGTTGCATAGGTGTTTTTACAATTTTCCCCTTAACTTTATTTTCTACACTAACTACATCATCTTTCACATGTACAAATTTTATATTTGTCGAGCAATTACCAGAATCCTCAAAAAGAAATTTTGTTTTGAAAGTTCTTATCTTAGCCCCATTCCATACACCACAGTCATAATAACTGGCCTTTCTACCAGCCAAGTTGGCCGTAATGTTCCCTTCCCCATTTACTAACACAAACACGGTATTCTTCTTACCTTGGGAAACATTTGGCACAGTTGGTGCATCTCCATGAATTAATTTCAAAAGGTCATGGACTTGAATGAACTTTCCTTTAGGCAGAGTCTGAAAAGGTCCATTGTACAAATCACTTGCATTTGATACATTCTGATATGATTCACTTTCATTTGATACAGTCTGATTTGATTCAGTTTCGTTTGATACATTCTGATTTGATTCACTTTCATTTAATACATTTTAATTTGGTTCACTTTCATTTGATACATTCTGATTTGATTCACCTTCATTTGATACATAACTTTCATTTGATACAGTCTGATTTGATTCACCTTTATTTGATACTTTAATTGAACTATTCACCTTTGACTGACTTTCAATGTTGACATTTGATTTTATTTCACTTATTTCTTCAAAACTGCTCACATCATTTACATTTTCTGAAGTGTGGCACTTTCATTGTTAGATTCCATGTGTTCACTTACTGTAATTTATGGGACAAAGTGATTTGGCAACCAGGTCTTGCCAAAGCGAGGTCCCATCTTGGTCCACATGACTGATACAGGTCCATGGCTGGACGAAGTGTGTCTTGTTGAATGAACCTGTTAATAAACCCTATGTTAGTATTTTATATTAATTCAAATTATTAACATTTCATGTAATGTCAAATAAAACAGATTTAATCTTGCTGTACAAATATTATTGTCCCCTACCGGTTTCACCGGAGGGAACTTATGGTTTTCGCTGTGTTCGTCTGTCAGTCAGTCTGTCACATTTTTCTGGATCCTGCGATAACTTTTAAAGATCTTCATATTTTTTCATGAAACTTGAAACATGGACAGTTGGAAATATTGAGATATTATGCACGTCATTTCATTTTGTTCCTACGTAAGAAATTATGGTTGCTATGGCAACAAATATATGAAAAAAAAATTAAAAAAATCTGACAATGGAGGAGCCGTTAGGGGACATATCGAGGGCTTAGAGCAAAAACCTAGTATCTCTACTTTTACAAAGTTTTCAGGAAAAGCAAAAAACATGTTATTCTTGTTGATATCTTTATTTTGGTTACATATCTTGACAGTAAGATTATAGAATATATAGTTAATCGTGTAGTTTAAGATTTATAATAATATGCCATTAAATCAAACTTAAAAAGGCAAAAATTGTTTTTGCACCAACATTTTAAAATAAAAGGGCTTTTAGTGATTGAGCAAAAACATGGTATCTTGACATCCATGATTTTTGCTGGAAGCATTCACAAAACACAAAGAGAAAATGCATCCTGCAACAATATCGTATCTTCATCTGCAGCATTTGTGCACAAATCAAAGCCGTTTGTTTCTATGCTTTGCATCATGCAACAATATCGTATCATCATCTGCAGCAATTTTACACAAATCAAAGCCATTCGTTTCTATGCTTTGTATTGTGCATCAACTCTTTATATGGAAATAATGGTCTATAGTTCGAATGGAACATAGCAAAAATACAAATGCATAAGATAAAAATGGTGTATTGTTATATACAAGTCCGAAAATAAGGAAGTGAACATTGTCAAGCACAATTATAATGTAAATACAGTATTTTCATTGTGAAGGCATTTTTGTTTCAATTTTATCTTTGAATTTCATCGAAGCAGATCAATCATCATCTATTGAAATGTCACTTTCTTGAATGTCAGGGTCTGGAAGAACATCCTTCGCAGAGTGGCTGGTTGGTAATGTTCGATAATATTCCTGAAATTCTTTTGGAATGATTCCATTTTTGCAGAGCGTTACTAAATCCTTTTTTGTCGCAGAAGTTATTGGTAATTTTGATGTGTACTTCTTCGGTAAGTCTTTCAGTACTGTTTGGTTCTGAGGTAGAAGTAGAATTCTTTCAAAATCCTTATCATTCAAATCGTACTTGAAAAGACATGCACCGGGATCAGTGGCAGTAAACCGCATCCATTTCATCTGAGTCCAGTTCACTTTCACACCACTGTCTGCATTCACCGCTTTGAGATTTCTTGATTTCAGATCCATAAAGTCAATGAAATCATTGTAGCTGAGTGGAACAACATGGTATGGGTTGTGCCTTCTTGCCATGGTAATTACAGTATCCCACTGACTTGGAACATTAATCTGTGTCCTCTTCTTGGCAAACTCAATTGCAGCGTGCATACTGTCACACTCCATGTGTGTGTGTCCTGACTCAAGAAATTTGTGGTCAATACAGTTGATATTTCCAATTCGATTCACTGCATACAGGAGACTTGAAGCCATGATTTGATTCCTGTTTTGGCCTGTACATGCGTCTGAATATAATATCACGTGTTCAGTTGTGCTGGGAAGACTTTTGAGGTAAAGGTGTACACATGTCGCGATTTCACTAGAACCTCTTTTGCCATTTACTTCGGACCAAACAAAACAAGAACCATCACCATTTCCGAGATTGTATACAGAGAGATTATAGCAACATAGTTTGCGCATATAATACATTACACTGACTAAACTGCATGGGGTATAAAGAACCGATTGTAAGTCAAACGTGCACGCATGGATTTTGTTATCTCCTTTTGCTAATTCCTTGTCCTTGGCCTTTTCTTCCCTTGCCCTTATCTTTCGCTGCTGGTGTAGATTGAATTCGTCTTTCATTTTTTCAGTTAATACACCATCGTGGTCAGCTGTGTAATACTTTGTACATAAATTACACTGATCTTTTTTCGGAACATGGAAAGATAAATTAAATTCTTCATTAAACACACGTCGATACATGGATAATTTAACAGGCTGTTGCTCTTCTTTTATACATTTTTCTTTGTACAATTCATACATTTTGGGAACAGTTAGTGATGTTTCCAGGTATTGTCG
The DNA here is from genome assembly GCA_007657795.1 of Dreissena rostriformis. Lineage (NCBI taxonomy): Eukaryota > Metazoa > Mollusca > Bivalvia > Myida > Dreissenidae > Dreissena > Dreissena rostriformis. Next base: position 244,977 of record VMBQ01000600.1, on the reverse strand, counting down.
TTTGGAATCTTTTCTTGTATAATGCCCTTCAACAGTCGGAAAAGACTTAATGTGACTTCGAACACCGTTTAGCATTGCATCATTGATTCTATTAGCAGATGGGCCTTTACCACGTCTTTCCTTTCCCTCGAAGTGTCCTGCAACTTTATTTTCTAAAGCATGAACAACAAAGGCCTCACCTACAGCCAGTGTTTTTAAGAAAAATCTTTTGCAAACTCTAATAATGTCACTGCCAATTTCAAAACTGTAATTTCTAGTTACTTGTTTCCTCTTTGATATTTTGTGTTCATGTTCGTCAAGCAATGTTTTTGTATTCTTTTGTTGAACTCTTGAACATACAAAATCTTTTTGCCGTTCATATGATTCAAGTGCCCAAAATGAAGTNATATATATATTTCAGTTTTTTTCTTGTTTTTGTTTTTCTTCTTTTCTTTCTCTGAACACTGCTTTTTCCAGTGTCAATAACTGTAAGTAGATTTTTTTCATTTGAATGATAAATCGGTTGAGTGTCATTATTAGTATTTTCATTTTCTTTATTTTCCTGAGAAATATTTTGTCTAGCATTTACCTCGGTATCGGTTGCTTCTTGGTATTTCTTTTTCTCTAATTCAGAAGTAATAGTTCCTTGTTCAAGTTCCATAGTTTCCCTTATGCTGTTTTGTGGTTTTACATTTGTATTTGTTTCAACTTTATCATTCTCCTTTGTTTCCGTTTGATTTGTGGGTATTTCTTCACGCATGCTATATATTGTATGTGTTGTGTTTTCTTGTTGTTGATGATCCTCTTGCTCAATGCGACATGGTGTAACATTATGTGCAACTTCTTGTTGTGTGAAATATGTAACTTCCAGTTCGATAACAGTTTTAATCAAGTGGTCATCTTCAGAATCAGACCACATCTGCAAAAAGCAAAAAGAAAATCGAGTAGTTTATTTCAACATCTGATAATTGAAGACAACAATAAATACATACATACATACATGCAGTTATTATTACATAAACAATGTGTCAAAACAAACAATTTTGCCACTTTTACACAATCATCATAATTTAAATTACAATATTTTAATCTATTAATTATTATAACACTTATTTTTTACGTGCACGTAGTTTATTAATTTGTATGAATTAAAAAATGCACTTATCTCGCCGTCTGAGCGGTCATTGGAAGGGCACTTGTACCTGGTTGTTCTGAGGTTGTAGCATCTTCTGATTCAACTGTGACTGTAGTGTATGCCGTTTTGCAGAACTAAGATTCACACTTGACTTTCGTCTCCTTGGCGTCTTTTTCCCCGCAGCTTGTGTGTCATTGAGGACAGGTTTGTGGTAAGAAGGCCTATCATCTTCAGTTGTATCAATTCCTTTCACCTAATCATACTGCTTGTAATGAATAGAGTCATCAGCTAGAACAAAATCAGGTAACCAGTCAAGGAACTCTCTAGGTACTGTACTTGGCGCACAACACATGGTATCTTCACATTTCCTGATTTGGAAGGTGTGGTGCCGTTCTCGGCAATGCTTCTCCATGCATGACTGGTATGATGCAGATTTTGTGTGTGTAGCTTTTGTAACTTTGAGCGATCGAGATCGGGGAATAAATTTTGTAGGTGATGCTGTATCTGGTCAATTTCAGCATCCTGTACAGGTTCAGGTGCTCTGAAGGGGATGTCAGCCTCTGAAATCTCTCTGCCACAATTTGTTGTACTGGTTGGATGGTTGACTCCCATGTGCCTTTCAGTTCTGGAGTTTAACGGATGGCATCTCTTATTTGTGCCATGCTTCCATAGGATTTGAATTTGTCTTCATCTTTAGTTACATTTCTCTCAAGTGCACAGTTATGTAATCCAAGATTCAAGATGCTCATAACCCTTTCTGTTGGGTTAACCCAAATGTGCCCTGGTGCACATCTTCCTAAGATACACATATCTAAATTCAACTCCTTGAAAATACAAATTGTGCCACATTTGACTGATTCTAAAGTGTTTTTCTGATCAGTGCCGCCATCAGAAAACTTCAGTATTATGCTGGGAAAGCTTGGTCTTTGCTTTAGGATGTTGGAAATAGCTACTGCATGCCTGAATGGGGATGAGATTTGGGTAACAGAGTCATTCACTATCACGTTTACCTGCCCCCTGACCAGAGAACCTGCAATATCTGTTGGTGTGTCTCATTCTAAGTACACAGATGGACACAGACTTGATTTTGTCATATCATGGTCGCAGGCAACGAGAGTTTCATTAACAGGTGAAATGGTCTTCTTCCCACGTACTCCAGCGGACACTTGTTCCCCGGGATTCCCAACTGGTACTTTAGCCTTATCACAGCAAAGAAGCAGCCCTTTTGGACCTAACTCAACAAGCTTTGACTTCATGTATTTCAACTGAGCAGCGCAGTAATGTGAATCTTGGTGATCGACTCTTAGCTGTCGCCTTTGAATTTTGTATTGTACTTTAATTCTTTCAGTGAAGTTAAATGCAGCATGTGTGTACCTGTTCCTGGAGTAAACTGCAATCGCACCAAACTCTTTGATGGAATCAATGTACCTTCAGGACAGTCTTTGGCGGTTTCCGCTTCAAGTTCTTTGAGTGATATACACCTGCTGATAAGTGCCTCTCCATGTCGCCTGTCGTCAGCTGCTGTGATATTTTCCACCTTTTCTTGTAGTGTTTGGAAGAACATGTCAAACTTATCATTGGGTTTGCTGGGGTTCAGTTCCCTTAGATCAGCCACTAAGCCAGTCTCCCCTAGGGCTATCAACTCAAGACGTTGTTGCGTGACAGGGTTCGAAACTGCTGATGCATCAAGCGCAAGCTCTTTGTAGATGAAATCCATCACTGCAGGTTTAACTGACGATAGCAGACTCAGCTTTTGTTTGAAGTATCTTCTTTATGCCCCCTTTTAAAAAGGGGGGGTATATTGTTTTTGGCCTGTGTGTCTGTCTGTCTGTCTGTAATTCTGTCTGTCCAAAACTTTAACTAATACTAAAGTTTTGTCATAACCTTTGCAATATTAAAGATAGCAACTTCATATTTGGCGTGCATTTGTATCTCATGGAGCTGCACATTTTGAGTGGTGAAAGGTCAATGTCATGGTCATTCTTCAAGGTCAAAGGTTAAACAAAATCAAAGCGGCGCATTAGGGGGCATTGTGTTTCTGACAACCACATCTCTTGTTGGTATCTAGTATGATATTCAGGAAGTTTGTCATGGATCTTGGACACGACTATCAGAGGTTGGACTTGAAAGTCATTTTCAGTCCTATTTTCTTGAACTCGAGCTGCAAAATAAATCATATAGTTTTGAGAAAACACTGTTAGCGATTTGTTCCACCATTGATTCAATTTTTGTTTTAAAAGTAGATATTAGTAGAGAAGATATTTGTGCCATTGCTTCGTCCGTTAGCGCTATGGTTGGTATAGAACCTGACGAGGCTTCAGTTGGTGTGGTGGGCTATGACATTACTTATTCTGCGTACGAGGGGCGTTCAGAGTCCGTGACTTATTCAGAATCGGGTGAACTAAGTGCTCGTTTTGTTTGCCATTGACGACCAGGTGTTTCCATTGACATTTGTTTCACAACAGCAATACTACTTGATTAAATTGTGAAACTGGATATACAAGCAGAATAGTTTATGTATTAATTTACAGAACCATATCTCTTATGGTCGATTGCACTTTATTCCAAATTGTATGCTACAAGTCCCAACGTTTCGCTCTCGAAGACATACACACTTAAACACGCACATACACTGGACACTATCACAAAGTTTAGCAAAGTTTAGCACATACACTTGCACAGTCTCGTGTTCAATATTTTTCAATGTATAATTTTCTTAGAGAATCATTATTTTCCCCCCATCTTGGAAAATTACGTAAGCCACAGGCATACATAATCGTATATGTCCGGACACATTCGCCACCCAAGTCTGTTTTTATTCCGCGACAACTCAATATGCTCTATTGGCACTCTGGCCTCTCAATTATCTATGCGTAACATTTTTCATATTATTAAGTTTATTGGAAAAAGTTTGGCATTTTTGGGCGAAATTGTTGTCAGATTTTGAGAGAAAAAATAATTGTCATTAGGGGGCAGCCGAATATATTCCGTAATTGAGCAAAGAAACACCTACTTTACGCCATAATTACTAACCCATTTCGGTAGACCAAAGTCATACTTGGTGCACAATGATATAAGCAATCCAAACAATTCGGGTTTCGTGAGTTAGAATCAACCAGACCACTTAACCTGGTTTATGAAAATGTTTCTAAGGTTATTCAAACCCTGCTGATGAATATGTAGGGAAGTTGTCAGCATTTAGCACTAGTGTACCACTCAAATGGTAGGTTCATTAAAGACTTTATTAGAATTTGATATTGAAGGAGGCTTGAAGCTTATAGATACAATCTGGAAACAGTTCCTTGAACCAACAAGTACTAAGCAAGCAGTAAGTTTCTTGCTCATTTAAATACGGCTGGCCAATGACCAACACCTCCAATAACAAGTCGGATGCACTAACATTTCTGCCATTGTGGTTGGTTAGTCAGCCAGTTAAAAGCCAGTTTACATTAGGTAAAAAAACTGGCTCCATATACCCATAAAACAATAATGTGGTTACCTTTTATATATGAACAAAAATGATTATGACAATTTATACATTTGGCACTTGATGTTTGCCTTGTTGTTTTTTTTCAACTGAAGGTGGCACATCAGAATCTGAAATTCATGGATACAATTTGGTTAAATCAACACATTTAGAAGTCTTGCACAATCTTGCTTTATCATAACAAATGCTTCCTTTGCTCAATTGCAGGCATTAAGCTGCTTTTCCAGCAACACACACAAAGAAAAAAGAATCTGCGTTTGGGAAACACATATGCCCCCTGGCAAGATGCTTCATGAAAAGTCTTTGCATCATCTAAACATAAATTTCTGCTGAAAAAAAAGGGTGGAAGCTTGTCAATAATTTATAGATAAACAGGCAGAAAAAAGATTTAACAAATTATCAATAAGTAAGTGTTTGAAGTTTTTTCACTGTCGCTTTTGTAAAAATAGACAAATGCCAAGTTTTCAAAAGATGTTAAACAAATGCTTAAGTTCACAAGAATATGCATTTTGAACAAAAACATATGATGGCAAATACATAAATAAGTAAGTGTATGATGTTTCATCACTGTAGGTTTTGTTGAAAAATACTAATAGCCAACTCGCCGAAAAAGGTTAACCATTTGGTGACGGACGGACGGCCGCAATTGGATTAAGGGCCATTTCCATTGTTATTTTCTTTTAATACAGGGCAAATGACCCCCTATTCTATTGTTACGTAATAAAGTTTTTGTTCTCTTTTGTTCTGTTTACAGTTAGAATGCCCCCAAACCCTTACTGGTTGCCCGGATCGACGGACGGAAGGACGGACGGACAGACGGTGCAAACGCTCGATGCTGGGGGCATAAAAACAATGTTCGTCAAATCATTGCAAAGCTCACAGCCATGAGTCAGGAAAAACACAAACTAGCTCATCAATCATTATGCAACCATTTCTGGCATTGAAATGAGAGCCAGGTTTCACACACTAACTTATGTTTTAAGAGCTCTAAACTGCTTTCCACAGAAATGAAGCAAATTGAAATACATGTATATGCATTTTCTCAAAATATATTTAATAAAAATATTTATTTTATAAAATGTCACTGAATTTACCTTTTCCGGTGGAACTTTCCTGTGGCAACTGCACAACAGATCCTTCAGCCCCTGCTGAATCTAAAACAACTTGTCTCTGATAAATACACACATCCTTAAAGGTTTACATGTACATATGGCTGTGTTTTAACACTTCTAAACTTTAAGTTAATAACAAAGTTATTCGAGTCTAAAAGCTATGCTTCAGAGCTACCCAGCTTCTGATGAATACAATTAACCTTTAAAAGACAATAAAAACTTACACAGAGCACAGTCTGTACACTGTCTTCAGAGTAAATGTACAGCAAAATAAGTTAACAGAACAGAAATTGTTGTTTCCATGTTAAGGATAAAACTTGCTTATTATTTCACCATTGGTTCTTGTTAAATTTGTTCTACCATTTAGAAAAGATTGGTATAAATATAATTTGTCAATAAAACACTTGTATGTCAAATCAAGGGGGCTACGATGGTCATTAGTCGGCAACGCTCCCCCAATTTGCACAGCTCTTAGAAGTGAAACTAATTATTTAAACACCAAACACTAAAACGTCATGTTCACTATGGACAAGGTTCATGTATAGTGTATACATTCCTAATTAGACAGAAGTCAGTAGCAATAGCTCTCATTGAGCATATGCTCAAGTGAGTCAAAAGCATGTTTACCTTGTGAGCAAATCATATGATCCAACTCATCCCAGTCAATTAAGGTATTCAATATCCAAGGATGGACGTCCATTAAAAATTCTCTACCTAAGTCATTCAGCTTGTTTGCCACTGCAGGGTAAAGTTGTTCGTTATAGCTTCTAGTAATTACAGGAAATATCTGCCGGTCCTACATATTTCTCGAGTCTTGCTGTATATTCATGACTACATGACAGGTAAGTCTTCAACATGTTCTTTGACAAGTACAAGTGCAACTTTGCTGGCACAACTGTGGAAAGTGGTCACACAGCCATGATTCGGAAGAAAAAAAAGAAGGTATTTTTAGTGTGAGACTGACAATAAACACAAGTCGCTTCACCAGTTCACTATGCTGTCATTGCAACTAATGGCATTTATGTAATCAATATTCATTAATTGGTATGTTAGAAAATAAAGAACATTGACTGGTGCAACAAAACCCAAAGGGTCATACATATTGTTGACAACTGAAAGTACACCTCGTCTTGTAAAAGGTTTTGAGAGCTGGAGCCGAGAATGTAAAACTGTCAGACTTCAGATACCAAAGAAGAAACTTCTCTGAACTGGCATGCCATCTTTCGTCAGATCAAGGAGAGCCAGATATTTGGCAAGATCGTCTGACGAAAGGATTTAAGGACCTTTTCCTTGTTCGAAGCCACTTTGTGCAAGCTCAGATTTCCATTGTCCTGCAGAGCTCCCTGTGTACGTTTCATCAGGTCAACTGCTTCGTCTACTGAGGCCTTTGAAGTGAGACCATCATCTACGTAAAAGTTTCGAGAGACAAACTCTTTCAAATCTGAAACGAATTCTGACTCGCTTATCGCAGTAGTTTTCTGCAAGCCAAAGTTCGCTACTGATGGAGAAGGCCGATTACCGAAAACATGCATCTGCATCCGATACTCAATCATCTGTTTTGTAGGGTCATTTCCTTCAAACCAGAAGAAACGAAGGAAGTCTCTGTTTTTCTCATATAATAGAAAGCTGTAGAACATGCGCTCAATATCTGCGGAAACTGCAACTGCTTCTCTCCTGAATCGCAACAAAATACCAATCAAACTGGCCGATGCGTCAAAAACACCCCTTACCTGGTCCGGCTTCTTTGTGTGATAGACCCCAAACAGAGGGAGGTACCAACATTTTTGCAGAGGTGGGGCAATCTCAGCATGACCATTGCTGATTATCTTATTCATGAACGCAAGAAAAATGGTCTAGCTTGGTGGGATTCTTCTTCAAGGAAAATTGTAGACTGGTTGCCCTTCTGTCTGCATACTTTCAGTTGTTCGAAAGTCAGGGTCAAATTTGGATAATATATCATGTATTTTTATATACATGCGGCGTCTATAACAAACACAAATTGGCGTTATGATGGACTTTAAATTGAATAACAATTAAAACGATAATATTGGATATTTAACGGTAATATTGACACATCCACTTCAAAGATTATGCATCGGCGTTTGTTCTTGTACGAAATTTATATTACCCCTGAGGTTGTTACTGTACACACATTTGAACCTCCTTGGCTTTGCAACAATCTACGGAAGGAAATTCATGTCTCAAAGGGCATGCACAAACACTTAGGCGAATAATGTAAACACCCATTTGCTCCTAAATTCACTGGTCACATAAGCGAATAAAACTTGTTTTTATTCCCTATCGAAGACAACATATCTACGTAGAGGTTTGAAACACTCACACGCTTCTTGCTATTGTAAAATATTGGTTGCTTACCTAAGATTCCTTGCGATCAGTTACGATGACATTAGGTGACATCGTTTAAATGACAAAGCAGTCATGAAAAAGTATAAATTTACTCGTGCTTAAATCAAGATTGTCACGTAAATGTAGAATTGTGTTCGGCCGAGACTTTTGGTTACAAAGTATTATTTCGATTAATATTTAAAAACATATCGTCTCAAAGGGCATGCACAAACACTTAGGCGAATAATGTAAACACCCATTGGCTCCTAAATTCACTGGTCACATAAGCGAATAAAACTTCTTTTTATTCCCTATCGAAGACAACATATCTACGTAGAGGTTTGAAACACTCACACGCTTCTTGCTTTTGTAAAATATTGGTTGCTTACCTAAGATTCCTTGCGATCAGTTACGATGACATTAAGTGACATCGTGTAAATGACAAAGCAGTCATGAAAAAGTATAAATTTACTCGTGCTTAAATCAAGATTGTCACGTAAATGTAGAATTGTGTTCGGCCAAGACTTTTGATTACAAAGTATTATTTCGGTTAATATTTAAAAACATATCAGTGAAAATAATATAATAAATTTAATTTAATAATTATTAAGGGAGTCTACTTTTCCTCGCTTTCTTTATTAACATTAGGATTCCGCCTCAATAACGCATTATATATTTGTAGTATAAGTATATGTTTTTCCCATCCACAGTAATGAATTACTTTGTCACAGTATTTATGTTTCATAAGTTACTGTACTTTCTGGATCGCATGTATTCATACAAATATCGCAAAATGAATGTTACGATTTTTAAACCCACTTTGTGTGGTATTTTAAATAAAAAACAATATTTTAACCAATTTGTGAACACATATTTTACACTGATATATTACATCACTTATATTCCAATGTTAATATTGAAAGTGCATGTTATTATATACATTTTAAAGGAATACACAACCCGAAGACTTATTGAATTGTATTTACTTCTATATATGGTCGTTAAAATAATAATTAATTCATGACATTTTGTACGGCTGTGATCAACAAAATATAGTCCACATACAAAGTAAGATTCATAAAGCACGGAAAGATGTTGCTGTTACTGGCAGTGAGCCGTTCACGGACCGGACAACACGCTCAAGCAGTTTATAATACGATCTCGTATACATATTTTGTGTCGCAGCCTCATTGTTGGTAAGGAATTTCTGAACGCGAAAGGTTAATATAATATTTGGCATCATAGCTCTTGACAGACCTTACTGACAGAGCAACACAATACACATACGAAGCACATGGCTTTACACCAAAGAACAAATACTAAAAGGTATATTATAACACTATCCCGAAAACCGTAATATCCGAACGTCTCTGGTTCTCTATCAAATTCATATTTTTTAATTGAACTAAATGGCGTCAACACTTGGAATTTTGACGCGCTCATTATTATAATTTAATGCATATTTAAAAAAATGGCATATATTTGAAAATCCAGATCGTCAATCTGTAAGCATGTCTCTTTGAAACAGTTACAAGCATAAACATCACGTAGAGAGAACAACTAACTATACACTGACGAAAAGAAAACAAGAAAAGTAAGGCCAATTACGATCTTCATGGATCATTATTATTGAATAAATACGCGCACGAAAGTAAACTTAACTAAAGAAAACACATGTTACTATATATGATTTATAGCAATCTGTGAATGAAATTGCTCAACCATTAATAGTTTTTAATTAAAAAAAAAAAAAANAAAAAAAAAAAAAAAAAAAAAAAAAAAAAAAACGTCTAGTCTGAATATGGACACCTGTGATAGCAATTTTAGAAGCAATCCGTTTTACAAGCGGTTTTACTTGAGCAGTAAGCAGTCACTTCGTAGAAACGCAGCTGTCTTTACTATGGAATCCCGACCCTGCCATTGTCAATATACGGGTGATCTAAATTTCGATGCAGTATTATGATGAAAATATGATACAACGATAAATGGAATAGGACACAACAATCCTTATAACGCGAAATAACGATAACAAAAACGCGTTACCACGACAGTAATTCGCGATTTCAACATCGAACTGTCAGAACTTTACTATCGTAATACCGTTAATTTCTGTTTTCGAGTTTTCTGTATCATGCTTTCACGTTATCATTATACTTGTACTGTCTCGTTATTATCATAAAAAGCATGACATAAGAAAAACATAATTTATTATATATAACACGAATTATCTGGTATTGTATCATAATATCGTTGATTGTCATTTCTTACAATTGTGTAAGCTGTAATTGCCGCGCAATGCGACATGAGGTCATTTTTTTACAAATATGTTATTGTTGCTTTCATTTTAGATTACAGTAACAGATAAGCACATTTCTATCAAATACAACTTTAGTAAAAAAAATGGATATATCGTAAAGAGAGTCCGATAAGTAACAGACCGCTTACACAAAAAATATCTGAAATGTCATGAAACCTAATATATATTCAAAGACGGCATTAAACCCCATTTCCCCGCAATAATACAATTCATTTAATGGAAGTTTATGACGTTTACTTCTCATTACAACTTGTTCGTTTGTAACAAATGCATTCAATTATGTTAATGCTCGAAACAGCTACGTGCGAATGTGATATATACTGTATTGCACGCTTAGTACAGACCAAACTTCGAGAACTACGGAATCCGAATAGTGTCATCTATAATCTCGCCGTTCTCTCCTCAAGGGCGACACACGACACACGAAGCGATACACGATATTTTGCGCGTCACACGAAGCGACACACGATATTTTGCGCGATACATGAAGCGACGCGCGAGAATGTACCACAAAAGATCGCTCTTGTGTAGGTAGCCCAAAATGCGATATATCGTGGTAAATATCGCGTGTCGTTTCTTGTATCGCGCAAAATATCGTGTATTGCTTCGTGTATCTTGCAATATATCGTGTGTCGCTTTGAGTATCGCGAAAAAATATCGTGTGTCGCTTTGAGTATCGCGCAAAATATCGTATGTCGCGCAAAATATCGTGTATCGCTTCGTGTGTCGTGTGTCGCCCTTGATGAAAGAATGGCGAGATTAAAAATGACACTATCCGGATTCCGTAGAGAACAGGTATGACTGGTGAACACCATATCCCTCTCGCTTTTAGAAACCACGTGATGATAAGCGAGTCATATATAAGAGTATTTTGTGAAGCAAACACATATACAATCAAAACAGTGTACCCAGGCACAGGCAGACCTCACCTGGAGGTCGGCTGGATGTCGGCTGCTCAGTCCCACCAGCAGACTCTGGACAGAATCCAAAACAAGGCTTAGTGCATCATCACCAGTGCAGTCAGATCCACGCTAATAAAAAAGACAGAACAAACCACGTGCTTGCTTGAATAAAATTACTTATAGGCACATGTATTGGGACCTATACACTAGGGTCGACAACAGAGGCAGTCAAGAGTTAAGATAGGGGAAGATTGTGCGTATCTACCATATCCAGACGTCCAATTGCAAGCAGAGGCAAAAACAACATGCCTCCACTGCACAAAATACAGAGCTGAGTCGGATGCATGTATTCATTGTTCAAACATCATCAGCAGCTAAGTAAACCAAGACTTCCAGAAAGTATTCCTAAAGTATGCTTTTTCTATTGATGTATGAGGGAGTTATTGCACTCTAAATCATAATTTGATGCAATGATGAAATTTAATATGCATGTAGGGTGGACATTNGGGGGCTTTTAAAGCCCAAATACGTTAAGCTGCAAAACACACAAAAGCCGTCATGAATATTCTCGTGTGCAATTTCATTAGCAGTTGCATTGGTACCATAAACATTACAAACAGGATAATTTGAACTTATCATGATCTTCTGTAGACGAGTTTGTTTGATTTAACGAGCCCAGAAAAGTGCTGATAATGGAAATACATCATTACTGTTAAGTAATAAAGCTGAATGGGATAACCTAATAAAAATGTCAATCCTTTGACATGACCTTAAGTCATAACTAACAAATTCGATTACATATTTTATATAATCGAATTAAAAATCGCCTTTATAAAATATGCAGATACAGTTACAGAAAATACAAGAACGTTATGCATCTTGTTATACTCATAAAACTTGTTAAAAATTCGATTATTTAGGCACTTGTCAAGTTTTTAAATATTTATTATATTACCTCGGTTTCGGTTCTTTATTTGGTCTGTAATCTGCTGTCGAATTAAACATACTGGTGAAGCGAACGCCGAGTGCTCGGGGACTAATCATATTTTAAAATTAATGGATATAAGACATCTTTACAGTTTAAATGTTTATAAGACAATGATATGAATACATATGAAAAATGAAATTCGACGAACATTATCAGGGGAGCAATTCCTGTCCGCTAGTATTTTATTTATGACAAATGAACAATTAACATGCCTTTAGATACATGAAGATGATATTTGCTCTATTGAATGATGTTTAAAACTTCCTGTTGCGCAGTGTGTTTGGTATTTCAACAGTACCCAGTCACGTTTAAGGTGTAAAATTACGTGACAGTTATCCAGTCTATTAAAATAAACCATTGATTGTCAAAACAGTTGAAAGGGACAATAACATTTAAAACGGCACAAAAGTACAAATGCTGAAACAATATTAATTTAGCAAACATATTAATGGAATATAATAACGAATACAACTTGCTACATATAATTAGAAATAAGTTAATGGATTCGTAGATAATAAATCACTTTATAATATGGGGCCTGGTTATTTGGGTCTTTTTTATTCATGTTGACATCATTACTTTGTGTATTCTATATATCCATTGATTGGACAGAGTTATTTACCGGCCTTTGTAGAGCAATTGATTGAAGCGATGTACACTGTAATTTCTTGTTATGGCTCCCGATTCATTAGTTCGATACCCAATGTTTAATTTCAGACTTTGAATTACATTGTATTTCATTAACTCAATATGTTTTAATGAAAAGCATTTATGCAAACTGAAAAAATAATGTTACTGTATGTACATTGCAGTAGGACTCAGTTTGTTTCCTGTCACTAACCCTTTAAACGGTTTACATAAGTCGTATTTCACAGGTAAACAATACTATCTACAAATATGGGAATATGAAGGGGATTTCAGGATTTTAAAATAAAACATTAACATCAGTAATCGTCATGATTTAACATAACAATCGAAATGGGGAATATAAATTCATCAGTGAAAAATGTGAGATTATTAACATTTTCATAGTTATAATTAAAAAGACAAATATAAATATGTTTACATGAAAGGTTCATTTGAAAAGATATTCACTAGATTATTTCTCGGATTAGTAAACACGATTACGCACAGTTTTAATCTATTAAAAATATATTCTTAACAAGTATTTGTTTTATTTAGGAATCAATACCAAGATACATTAAGAAGTGGAACTTTGACTACAACAATGTAAGTTGATGTTATTGTCAAACAACATAACCAATAGGTTGTTGAAACAGTGTATTTTGCAGCGAATGCCTTTGTTACCCGTCATCAATAACACATATACTATTATGTTGGTCGGGCAAACATTCGTTATTATTTGTTTACTCCTTAAGCTTAATGTACATGGAATTTTTGTATCTTAAAGGGACTTGTTCACAGATTTTCGTATTTTTGAAAAATGTCATTAAATATGTTTACTAGATTTCCTATAATGTGTTGAATAGTCTTCTTTTATTATAAAAGCAAGACATTTTTATCCCCGCCGAAATGTTTCGGAGGGGATATAGTTATAGTATCCGTCCGTCTGTCTGTGAGTCCGTCGGTCCGTCCGTTCGTCCTTCCGTCCGAAACTTTGTCCGAATCAAAACTCCAAATCTACTGAAGGGATTTACTTTAAACTTAGAATATAAACAGATGGCAAGTAGGAGACGTGCAGTGACCAAGAACCATAACGCTATCTACCTTAGTTTTTTAAATATCTTCCTTTATATAATGTCTAAGTAATTTTTTGTCCGGAGCATAACTCTCAATCTACAGAAGGGATTTACTTGAGACTAGAAATATAAACAGATGGCAAGTAGGAGAAGTCCAGTGACTAAGAACCATACCTATATCTACCTTAGTTTTTGAATTATCTCCCTTTATTTCATTTCAAAGTATTTTTTGTCCTGAGCATAATTCTAAATCTACTGAAGGGATTTACTTGAAACTTTACATATATACAGATGGCAAGAAGGAGAAGTGCAGTGACTAAGAACCATAACTGTATCTACCTTAGTTTTTTTCATTTATCTCCCTTTATTTTATTTCAAAGTTAATTTTTGTCCGGAGCATAACTCTCAATCTACTGAAGGGATTTACTTGAAACTTGAAATATAAACAGATTGCAAGTAGAAGAAGTGCAGTGACTAAGAACCATAACTCTATCTACTTTAGTTTTTGAATTATCTCCCTTCATTTAATTTCAATGTAAATGTTTGTCCGGAGCATAACTCTAAATCTACTGAAGGGATTTACTTGAAACTAGAAATATAAACAGATTGCAACTAGGAGAAGTTCAGTGAATATGAACCATAACTATTTTGGCCGTAGTTTTTTTAATTATCACACTTTATATTTTTATTTTTTATGTTTAATTTATTTATAATTTTAAATTATATTCAATTTAATTTCATATGAAATATTTTACCTTTCAATTTTTAATATCTCCCTTTATCTAATTTTACAATAATATTTTAATTTGAACACTGAAGTATTCACTGTAAAATGAATAGATGAGTTTAAGGAAAAATACAGTGATCAAGAACAGAAACTTTTTATAGTATTTTTTTTAACTACCTCCCTTTCTTTCATTTCCATATATTTTATTCTCTACAGCATAACTCCAACACAATATAACTATTTGATCATTGAAATATAAATAGATGACACAGGTACCATGTTTTACAAATATAAGTCTACTCTCTAAAACAAATGTTCTCATACAAGCAAACACATTTCGGCGGGGATTTGGCACTACTGTGGCAATCTCTTGTTATTATTAAAATATTGCCTTCTCCGGGATTCGAACCCTGGGAGCAAAAGTTTATGCGCTACCATTGCGCCACGCTGGTTTTGGTAGCGTTACATAAACAATAGGCAAGTACTTTACATATTTTCTAAATAATCGACGAAAAGCTTACTTAACGCACGCCTTATTATTTTACGAATTTCGAATGATGGTTATCCATTCAAGAACCAATATTTGTTTATACTTTTTTTAAGTTAGGAGTGTTATTTCGCTTATTGAAAAATAATGTATGCATTCGTGTTTTGAATCTATAACTATTACTTTGAAAATCGCAATCTTATCAAACTGCGAACAAGTCCCTTTACTTGTGCATTTGAATAAATGTATGCCATTTACATTGATAATACGGAAATACAAATTATAAAATATTAAACCAATGAGCAATAAAAATGTATGACCAGTTTCATCCATTTACTTTGAACTGCATTGAAATAAGTTTGATTGCTATTGACACGTGCGTTTTGTGTTATGAATCCTGAGCTAAATATGAGATTCAGCGTGAAAATGTGTATTAGGTTAAACAATGTTATGGATTGAATTATCGCGTTAAAAGCACGCTAGATATGTGATATTTAAGTCAGTTTCTGAAGGTTTGCTTTTCGTCATCTCAATTGTTGTCAAGTTTATGTTGGTATATTATATACTCTTCAAGATGATTCTTCACGCTTATTACGTTTGTATTCCCCAAATATTTTGCAGAGACTGGTTCCAGAGCGATGAAACATTAAATATGGTGATGTTGTGTATTGTCCAGTCCAGTCTAATTAAGGCAATTAGTAACTTGTCTTAAATTGTAAATACATGTACAATATTTTTGTGGGTGATATAGAGAATACATGGTTGGTGCCGAGATGGAGAAAGTTTATCCGGTGAGGCTTAGAAAAAGAAAATAGGGCGAGCTTTAGCGAGCCCTATTTTCCTTTTTCGGGCCGAACCGGATAAATTTTCTCCATCTCGGCACCAACCATGTATTCTATTTATCCTGCTTCATTTAAAATTATGCTGCTAACACATTTTATCAAAGACTAATGATAAATTAAGATAACAAAATAATTATTCTGTACACAACATTCCGTACGACCGAATTACTACCGATTTTGTCCTGTCAAAAATAGTTCCACATTAAACTGGTCCTTTTAATATTTTCCTATTGAAATAATGCAAAGAAATAAAAAATGAATCGAGAATGTGATATTTTCAATGTTGGAAATTGAGAAAAATGTGCAACAGCAAAACAAAAACTGATTTATATTTTTTAACATTAGAAATATGCAACACCCAAAATAAAGATAATTTTGTTTACCTCAATGACAGCTTTATAACAATAATTCGTATAACAATAAAGTTAAAAATATATGCACTTACATGTTCTGTTCGTCCATTCCTTTTTCGAAATGTTTTTTAAAACACACAATTTCTTCATTGCGTTTGTATCGAATGCTAATCATTCTAACCTAAAACACGATTTACGAAATCGTAATCCTGTCGGAGCGAGTTATTTTATTCCTATCGAAATTAACAAATATGCATGACAAACACACAATCCGAAATACGTTTTGTATTTGTTCAATTCTTTAAAAATATTAAATATTAAAGTGTTACAAAACCACCACGTCCAAATTCTTGTCCCTAAAATCCACAGAGTCTTGCTTAAACTAGATATGTACCGAGAAATGACGTCACACGAGAAACGTCATAAATTGCGTCATCAAGTGAATGCAAATAAAAATACGGAAAACCGGTTCTGTAATATGATTTAAAGAAGATGCAAAGTAGGATGATATGTATTGTAAACGATAACATTCAATAATGCGTTATTCTTGTGTAGTGTATTAGAAAGGTTACACTCAACTATTTGTCACAGCGTGCGTAGGAATACACTACTTCCTGTTGACCGGAGATAGGAAAATTTATCTGACCCTGCTTTATTTGGTCAATGTTTGCAACAGAGGCAGGATAAAAGAGTGTCCATACTTTTTCAATTTTTGTATAGTTTCTCTACACACGTCGTTGTCGTGTCTTGCGCATCGTGCATTGTACATCGTCAACATTTAGCTTGTTACAACTCCAATGGCGAATGTTTTTACATTAATTTACGTTGATCCGAATGATCGTCTTAACAATATCTGCACCGTTCGAGTTAAGTTTGGCAAAATACTAAGTCACGAAGTCAAATCTTAGAAAATCAATCGGGCACATTAGAGTTACCACTAGGTCAACAAGTCAAATATGGGGGAAACACATTACTTTAAGAGTCCACAGTTTGTCCTCGCTCTTGATGATACTTGGGCTTTATAATAATCTTGGCAATAAGATATTTCAAGTCAAAATTAGGGTCAGTTAGTCAGGTTCAATCTCAGCGAAAAAACGTGTACACGCCAAGATGCCTCATTTGAGATCTATCTACGATGGTACTAAGGTTTAAAGGTCGACTTTGGATCTTAAAGTAAACTGTGGAACATTGGCAGATACAAAAACATGAGAAGATCACAAACTCTGAAGAGAATCATAATCAATGGTAAGCATATCTCAGCTCAGGTCATCATACAATTCCAAATAACTGGGTAGTTCTCTGCATTTTTTTTTTGAAGAAAATGATTTTGGGCTCAGATGAACTATTTTTGACAATGTATACTTATAACTAGTAATACATCTTACTAGAAAAGATGTTACGCGACCATTGTTTACCAGTGTAGTAGCAATCAGTAGTCCAGATATAATTGCAGCGTTAATTTGAGACATCACTTATAACTTACTTTTTAACCTGAATTTTGTTAAGCAACACAAGGTTATATAGCTCATCGTTTTAAATGTGGTATAACATTCTTTTGTGCGTGGACATAGACGTATTCGTAATTTCGAGTCATTATTCACATCATTGGAGCAGTATGCTACTTTCACCCGGTGTGCGTTTGTTTGATTTAAACTTAATTAACCAGATTAATTTGCTAATGTTTACTGTGTGTTCTTACCAGAACGCCTAATAGTATCATGCTAATCATTCAGCGTTTAAAGGCGAGTTAAAGTTATTGTACTAAGTATAGAACGTTTACGACAAATTCATCTGCGCCGTGCGTAAAGATAGTTATGACGGTTGTAAAAAGCAGACGGAAGTTTGAAGTTAACGAAATGTAAATGTGACCGAAATATTGTCTTTTTACTCAACGCACTACACATAACTCTCTATCTGCATAAACCGCTCTTGATCTTTAGTAATATGCCGTATATTTACGACTTTACCCGCGTAATGCGAAATGAGTCTTATGTCATATGTAATCGCGCAATCAGGTCAGGAGCTACCCCGTTTCTTTAAACTTAGGTAAGTTTTCTTGCTCTCATTAGCGGACAATGTAGCTGCTAACGAGACTGTGCTATTGCATTAGATCCATTTTTGCATGACACAGTTTACGTTATGTAATAGCATCCTTAATTTCAGATAAATCATATGCAAACTACTTCTTTCCTTAGATAACTGAATTTCGTCCTTCAATGCAAACTTCACTGACTCTTGTGCGAGAACTTTTACTATTGCAGGAAATATCACTGCTGACGGAAGCTTAAATGGTATCTTAGGAGTCCAAAGACTCCAAATGCCCACAGTCTTTCTTATCGGGCAGGTTTTGAACATATACGTAGACCATGATAATCCGATAATTCACAGTATAGTGTATTTCAAGATTAAATGAAGAGTTCATATTCAAAGTATGGCGACCTTCACATGGAAAATTTAGTTCAGCAACGTGTCCTGACTCGTTACCAGGCTTCATAATGAACATTGTCTCTCTCCCTGGTGAACGTATACATTGTAAATTAAATACAAAAAAGCACTTGTACTAATTGATATACATTTATTTTGAATTTCCAATTATACTTTGCTATGATTGAGATACTTCATGTGTAACCGAACTCTTACCGCAGTTGGGTTTGGATTTTTGTTTTGCTTGGAAAGTGTTCAATGACATTTTTAACAGTTTGTATATAATTTTCTGTTGAAATGCCTGAAGACATTGTTCAAACTTAAGTTTTTTTTACAGATTCATGTGTAAACACAATGTCAGTTTGCTTGCTTTAGGGTATCGATACTCTTGATATCTGTATTATTAATTCGCTTTCGTCTTTGTTATGCTTAAAATTCATTTTCGCCGACATAAATGTTTGTTATTTCATTTAGACTTATACTTGAATAATGTGTTTCAATAGTTGGTATTATGCAATGTACTGGTGAACGTGTGTCACATAAAGATAATTCCTGTGATGTGTCCTTAAAAACTCACAGCGGTGAAGGCAAGAAGTCGATATAATACACAATCTAACACTCACTTGTCGATGTTTCCTTCAACTCCTTGTTGAAGTGCGTTGAAGGAATCACTGAACTCAGTGTTCAAATGTTGAACACTTCAGCATTCTGTAAACGTCTAAACTGACTGAACAAAATGTCAATAATTTCTTAGCACTCAGCGAGGAGTGCGTCGTTCCCCTTCCGATGTTCCGAACACAAACTCAGGATACAAACGGGTCGACATTGAACGAGAAAGAAAGTTTTGTGAGTATTGCTTCGCACGTTATGCCATATTGGTAGGGGGTAAATGTCACGATTTGTTTGTATGTCCATTAAATGAAACGTTCAAAAAGAGAAAGCTCTATTCAATTGATATATGGAAAACTTGGAAAAATTTAGCGCCTTTGAACGTGCACTCTTGTATGAAAAGGGCGCTATATAAATCCGGTATAATAATAATAAAAACGTGTGTGTATAACCAAACGCCTATTTTCTTCGATTATGTAGGATGTAAGAGAAAAATAGTATAAACACTGCTCTTCGTTTTATTAATAATTGCGGATCAGACGTAAACGTGCGATGTAAGACTAAAAGGACGCAATTATTGATTATGCGAAAAATTGAATATTCATAATCATATAATCATCATATCGGTATGTTATTATTGTTTAATTAGCGATTTAAAATAGTTTTCACCAGTCTATAAATATTGTTTGTATAATTAATTAACAACGCATATTATTTCTCACATAAAACATCTTCATGTTTTTGCTATAACTATTGCAATGTTAAAAAAATTAAGGATCGTATTTTGGGCTGTTGACATTGAATAAAACTATTGGTATTGGTATTAAACCGCAAAGCCTAGGGTTTTCATATTTGACACTTACAAATGTTGTTCCAATAATGTCTCTGGGTTCAAAACAAGCCATACCCCATGGGTCACCAGTTTAAGATATACTCATACATTAAAACCCCAAAGCATATGGCCTTCATATTTGATATGAAGCGTTCATATAGAAAACTGTACACAGTTTGTTAAAATACTATCTATTGGGTCATATTTTGCCTCGACGCGAGGTCAATAGTTTTACTTTTTCTTATATAGAAGACCTTTGAAAATATTTTCATCTGGGAACGCACATCACAAGGCTTTCAAGTTAAGTAAATAATACCATCTAAAGGTTTTCTACAAATTCACATAAAGCTCCTTGGTTCAAAGTTGGCCACATCCAAGCGTTGGTGTGAAATGTTTTACATATATTTACAAATATTCAAATTATGCCACTATCGTCAAAAGTAGGCACAAACCAGAATATTATACAACAGAGGCTTAGTTTCTAAAGTGAGCTTTCATTATCATGATCCTTGTTCCATTATATCTTCCACCCAGGAGTATAATTTAACAAGGTTCTACGTCTTATCCTCCGGCCTTCGTTTTTTTTTCAGGAACATTCCTCACCATCCATAAATTATCGATAAAAAAGGTAGATCATTCTCCCCGGGGAAAGTGTTATGCACAAGGGCCATAACGTTAGCCCTCATATGTTTATGGTATGGTTTCGTTCGTAATCTTTCTTAAATTCGATAAAAATGAGATAGAGATCACGTTGGTTTTGCAGGTGTTTCGCAAAAAATGTCTGTGCAGTTGAAGATCTGAGCAACTGTTCTCCGCCCAGGTCTGAATCCAGCCTTATCTTCCGGCTCCAGTTCCGCTACCTTACTTTTCGATCGGTTGAGGATGATGACTTTGTTGGGATGACTGATGATGTTGTTAACATGGTAATTGTGATACAGATTGAAGTTGTCCTTTCTCAATAGGGGGATGACGAGAGACTGGGTCCACTCCATGGACAACTTCCTCTCCTCCCAGATCGTCTGGCATAATTTAGTTATTGCTCTCCTCCATTCTTAATCAGAAGGGACGGTATTCTCACGCAGTGTTCCCTGCCCTCAGACTGCTCACAGCCTCATTAACCACTGCCTTTAGTGCGGCCGGACTTTCGTCGTACGCATCTAGTTTGGGATCGTTCTGAAGGAAACTGGGGTCTTGTCGAAACAAGTAGTTACAAAGGTCGTCGCAGAACTCAGTCCATCTGTTCAGAACTGCGGCACTCATGGTCAGGAGTTACCCGCCAGCGTTTTGTTATAACACTGGCCTTGGACTGACTGGTCTCCTTGAGGGTCTTAAGTGTAGTTTAGACCTTCATAATTGTGCCTGTAGTTATCTATCTTTCAACGTTTTACATGGCTCCTCAATCTACTCCTACTTAGCCTCTTTGATTTTTGTCTTCACCTCCATGTTCGCTTTCTGCTAGTCTGTTCTAGAGTCCTGGCTGGTGTACTTCTCATGCCTTAGTTATCATCTTTTGGCGCAGACGTTCATGATCTCAGTCGTCACACATTGCTTGTTCTCCCTATCTGTCTTCTTAGAACTTCCTCGGTCGATGACAGTAGGACAAAACTTGATGTTGTTGGTGATGGGGTCGACTGTTCAAGATGTGCAGGAATGCTTACTTTTCACCTATTTGTAATAAAATGCCTCTGCTATCTTTGGAATGTTCACTTTCATTTTTTAACCTAAGCCTGATGGTAAGCACTAAGTCTTGGTCAGGTGATGTCTGCTACATAAAACGTTCTTATGTTTGCCTTGTTGTTGATGAACTTGAACATTTGCGGCGTTAGCATGAACCCGATATGGTTGTGTACTTGCCCGTGTGGAGCATACCAGGTATCAACATGAAATTTCATCGATATATTTAGAGGAAGTTTATGTGTTTGCATATATGTTCATCACTGTGAACTCACTGTCACAATGGTAAAACAAGGTTTACATTTTCTTACATAAAACATACCTTAGAGTCATGTGATAATTCCACAGGTTTCAAATGCGGCATTCTATAAAGTTAAAGGAATTGACAAATTCATCATGATGGTTATCATTTTTACCAGCTGTTGCTTATTTTCAAAAATAATTTTGTTATCTGATACATTAATGTTTTCATGGTCTGTTGTAGTTTTATTTTTTTCTATTATAAAATGTGGACATTCCTTACCGATTTACTGTGGATTTTGTTTCCATTTAAGCCTTAGGACAATTGTGAGCTGCCAATATAATACGCTTTGACAGTTATAAATATAAAAAAACACTTAAGTAACGAATACTTAATGTTGCAGCGTTCGAACAACATAACATGTTAAAGAATATATCTCATTACATGGACTTGTTCATAATTGTTTTTTTTTTTTGGAGGGGGGGGTGTGCTCCTTAAGTACATCTTTCGTCATAACTGCAAAGCATTAAGCATTGAAACACCGAACCAAAAAAATGTAACTTTAATTATCCTATGTACTTACATCAAGGTTCGGCTTCACTATTTTAACCCTTTATCAGTTACTATGTTATCAATTGACAGTTTTTGCGAAAGGATTCGTAACGGTGAGCATTTGTTGTTTATTGTAGAGGCCAAGAATCAAATCCAAACTGCCGTCACGCATTACATGGCAAGCCTATATGGAAACGCCAATGAATAACCCCTTTCACGCATTAACTATAAGACCCGACTCTTTATTATAGGGTCTTGTAACATATAATTAGAAAAAAATGGTTCTGGCATATAATGTCTCGACTCCAAGCAGCACGGGCCACCTGCGAATATGGCAAGCCTAACTAACTGCAAATAACTAACTGCACACATAAATTGTATATGAGTGCTGACTCCTGGTGACGGCCATCAGCACTCCCAACAAAATCATATTTTCCCCAAAAAATGTGCCAAATAAAAAGCGTCCATCCGGCACTGATCGCCAAGGAACTGTTATCTTCACGCGACTGTCGAAGAACCCGAGCCGTACAACTGCCCGATAGGAAGTGGAGTCGTGACCGACCTCTATCCGACGTTTGGTACTTCTGCTTCTCCACCGCACACTTAAAAAAGACAACACAAACCAGCAGAATATGTAAATTACTAAGGGCCGATTCTAGTACCCAAAACAAGCAGTTCCCTTTTATGGTGGTAAAATTAATGTGGACAAGAAAATAAAACCTAAAGCTTGCGTTGAAATGTTAACTTTATTTACACTAAGCCTAACCAATTTTAAATATATAACGGGCACATTAATTTGTGACAGAACAGATATTTTGAAATAACCAAATCCATGGGCTGGGAGGGAGGTGATAACAAATTTGACCTGTTGCTTGCGAAGCTGAAGTGAGAAAGACATTTTTATTTCGTAAAATTCGCTACTTTAACATACGGTTACAAAACACCAACAACAAGGAAACTGACCAAACCGGCCCGGCAGAGTGGCCCAACAATAAACAGGTCTATTATTTAGAAATAGACCAAATTATTGTAGAGGCCAAGAATCAAATCCAAACTGTCATCACGCATTACATGGCAAGCCTATATGGAAACTCCAATGAATATCCCCTTTCACGCAAAAATATAAGACTCGACTAAATTGTTTACTCTTTATTATAGGATCTTGTAAAATATAATTAGAAAAAAAAATGGTTCTGGCATATAATGTCTCGACTCCGAGCAGCACGGGCCACCTGCGAACATGGCAAGCACAACTTACTGCAAATAACTAACTGCACAAATAAATTGTATATGAATGCTGACTCCGGGTGACGGCCATCAGTACTCCCAACAAAATCATATTTCCCCCAAAAAATGTGCAAGATAAAAAGCGTTCATCCGGCACTAATTGCCATATGGCCACCCAACAACGCTGTCCCAGCGGCCCATATTTTCCCCCCACTCGAAACCGGCTGGACCAGCGAATGATGGGTGGCCACTGCCAATGAACTTTGGCAGCAGGGCGGATTGACGCATGCTTGGAGTCGGAAGCAGTAACTGTAAACACAGAGCAAAACAATAGCATACAAACTAACTGCAAATAACTAATTTTTGACTCGATAGAACTTCGGTAATCAAAGAGCAAAAAGATAGCGTATAACTTCGGTTATCACAGTGCAAAAATTGCGTACAAACTAACTGCAAATAATTAATGTTTGACTCAATAGAACTTCGGTTAGCACAGAGCAAACAAATAGCATACAACTAACTGCAAATAATTAATGTTTGACTCCATAGAACTTCGGTTGTCACAGAGCAAAAAATAGCGTAGAACTTCGGTTATCACTGAGCAAAAGAATAGCATAGAATTTCGGTTACCACAGAGAAAAAAAAAACGTACAAACTAACTGCAAATTACTAGTTTTTGCCTTAATAGCCACACCAACATACCAAATGGTTTCGTTTAAATTTGTAAGAAACCCCTCAATTCGTCCATCTAGAACTTCGGTAATGGATTGGCCCATTATGCATTACAAATCTCTCAAGCCCTGCAGCCATGTTTGTAAGAAAAACACACCAACAAACTAACTGCAAATAACTATTGTTTGAATCAATAGCCACACAAACATACATAATGGTTTGGATTTAAATCGGCAAGAACCCTCCCCCTCCCAATCCAGAACCCCAGTAATGGATTGGTTTATTATGCATTATAATTGTTTTAAGCCCTGCAGACATATAAGTAAGACAAATATACCCACACACTAACTGCAATTAAGTAAAAGCCCTAGTTGATTTATTACTATTAAGGCGCTTTTTTGCCTTGTTTATAGCAACTTTATTAGCAGAATATGTTTTATAAGACCTTGGAAGCACTGCAGACCATACAATGTTAACACTTGAAAATTTAGCCAGTATAGCCTTGAATAGCCCAATTGCCTACCTTTTTAATGATTTTTACTGAATAGCCTAGCTGGGAAGCTTTAGGTGCAGACAATTGATAACAAGTAATTGGTTGTTTGTTAAAGTGCAAAAACAAGGGGCCAGGCCCTTGAGGACGAACATGAAGATACTGGCTAAGACACACCACTGGGCGCTACCCCTTTGCCCAACTGATTAGTTTTTGAATGCCAAAGAAAAATTATTACCCCATTTTGATTTAATTGTAATAATGTTTTTATTGCTAACACCGCTGCCTGTAAAATACTATTACCTTTTTTTTAGGAACAGCTAACTTGCAACTTTTAGATAACCGAAGAACGCTTACATAAAGCAGCTTGCAATGAAAAGCTATACAGCTTAAGTATGATTTTGCTGAATTGTGGAGTAGTGTTTGTAGGAATACCCATGCTACAAAGTGAACCACCTGTTTAGCTGTAGGCGGCCAGGCATTTGACAGCCATATTTTGTATTTGTTTTTTTTTTTTTTTTTTTTTTTTTTTTTTTTTTTTTTTTTACCCAACGATGTATGACTTTTTTTCATAAGCAGAAAGGGAATTGTTTAGTAATTTATTAGCCTTTGTTGCAGATTATTAACCAGAACTTTGCGGGACTGATTTTGGGCTTGCTTGTGCCTTTGGTGCTAACTTTTGTAACCTGTGAAACAGTTTACGAGACATTTAATTAGCAATGTAAATGGACTTTGATGAAATATGCACTGCTTTAAACACCAGAGTATTTTATAACATATAACACATTTTTTTTTTAATTATAAACATTAAACGATTTAAAATTATTAAATATGAAACTTATTTTTTTCCGTACTTTAAAAAGACCCCACAGAGCCATATTGCCAACAAAACAGGGACCATTTTTGTAAATGTTATTTTTGATAAATTAGGGTGGCCTCGCCATTGAACAGGCCATGGACAATAGGCCCAATTACCTTTAAAATAACAACCACAGCCAAGAGTAGCACCACCTGCAGTATAAGTGTAAAGGTGAATGACAGTTATTTAACCATACATTATTTGGAATATGTAAAACACCATTAAAAACTTGAATAAATTGAATTTACATAAGGATGTTTTCCTTATTTTAACACTATAAACCCTTATCTTATGATATGACTTTATTAAGCCACACAAAGCATTATAAAATTTGCATAAGAATGCCCTGTTTGCTTTTACTGCTTGACTACAAAAACTTAACTTTTTAGTAAAAGACAGCATTTAGCAGGTACTTTAACAGTTATTTTGTCAGTATTTAATTTTAGGCCTAAAAATGTAAGTACTGTTGTGGGACCGACCGACTTTTTCACCGCAACTCGGACTTCCATTTTACTACATACTTTTTTTAAAGTAGAGGCTAGCATGTTACAATTATTTGACTTAGCTGCACTTTTAAAGAGAAAGTTGTTTTGAAGTTTGAATTACCGTTTTGGAACTAACATGCCAGTGTATAACAGTGGAGAATGATTTGAACAATGCTGGAGCACTAGAAAAACCCATTGGCAAACATTTGTTAACGTAATAATGGTTGTTGAACTTAAGACCCATTAAGTGAAAGTTCCCTGGGTATATAGGCAATAATTGAAAATTGCAATAAGTGCGGACGTACCTAAACTAAATAACATGTTAGCCACTTTGTTAAATGACGTGTATTTAACCGAAATGTTTTTTTACACTTAAATCATTATTGACACTTGAACTAGTGGGGTACGGCAGGTGTGTGATTAACCGCCGTCCCCCGTTTGGCTTTTTTTAATGCCTAATGGACGTACTTTTTTAATTGGAAATTGGTGGGACTTTGAAAGGACCTGAAATTGTATACAAAAATGCACTTATGTTGAAACCAAATTATTTGCTGAAGAACCTAGATTTGAACCCTTATAACCCAGCTTAAAATCTTACTTGAAGCGATTACTGAGCACCGAAGCTACTTTTTTAATTTGGATATAACTGAAGATATGTAGAATTGTTAACATTGATTTGCGACTTGCCACGAGACCAAACTGAAGTATTAGTTTTTGCTAGATGGGCCCCGGATCCCCTGAATTGGGCATTAAGGCCAAAACGTGTAGGCCCTAGGCCTGTACTAGGTTTGAGTGACAGCCCACCTGACAGACCCTATTTTTATGGAAATGTTGCGATGCCTGAGCTGATATGCCCTGGAAGCATTGTTGGAACCACAGATTAGACAAGCATGTTTTTAATTGCAAACCGACCGTAATCATTTGCTAAAATTGAAATTGTTACATTTTTTTTATTTTTTTTTTACTAAATTGCCTGTATTAACTGGCTGCCTTGATTGCCCCATATACAACAGCCAAAGCTTTATATAAATTAGAGCCCACGAGTTTGCTGGGTTATTACCCCTTTTTTGCCTAAACTGTTGATTGTATGATTGTTAACCATTGGTGTGTTTTGCTGCCCCCAGCCTCATTAAATGCATATACTTGAAGGGATTTTGCATTTCGACAGGATGATCCCTTAAATAGATGCTTAAGAAAATGAGAAATGCATTAGTTAATTTTTCTATATTTACAATATTTTGTTTTATATTTGGCTTTACCACCAATTTACCCGAATTGCTTAAAATTAAATGGTTTTCTATATTTTTTGGAACTTTTTGGAACTTCAGGGGCCCTTAAATCTTGACAGATTTACATATTGGCCTGGTATTATGTTATGTTTAATTGACTGAGGATCATGATTTTCTCAAGCCGACTGTTAACTAGGAAGCATGCATGGATAAAAATAATGCGTATTAACTATTACCCGATTGAACAGCAATATTACCAGATTAAACTGCCATATTTGGCTGGCTTGCTGCAGGCTGCTGTATAGGCTGCATTTGGTGACCCGGTTGGTTGCTGTTAGGCAGCTGGTTGGGAGGTAACTGGCCGGGCTGTTGGTTTGGAGACAGCTGGCCGGGATGTTGGGTGGGAGGTAGATTGCTGGCTGGGTTTAACTGATGGGACGGCCCTTTTTCAAGTTTCGCGTTTTCATGTATGTAATAAAATGAACAATAAGATTACAAGTACATACCGAAAAAAGCCGTAACTGGCTAATAGATAACCCACTATGATACTGCAAAAAAACCTTGTTTGGATTTACTACATATGAACTAATAATTGTCCCAATAAACTGGCTTGGTAACGAAAAAATAAATGCGCCATAATACTACCTCTTGACTGCACCAAGTACTGACTATTAAAGCATTGTGTTAAGTACATTTTACGATTGCTACATAAAAGACCAACATTCATTTAAAGTTGAGTTTTTATTCTGATAAACCTGATCATAGTGCCCACCCTTATTAAAACTGAAGCAACCCACTCTGCATAAATTGAATAATACAGCTAAATATATTTTGACATTTTTGTGCTAATCAACAGGAAGAAAATGTTTAACAGCCAAGGAAATTTATTTAGCTTGAAATATACCCTCTTACTGCCACTAAGGCAAACATTAGACTATTAACAGAAAATATTATTATATGGTTATTTCACTGAATACTTGAATACATATAAACTACGTTTTCTCATAACGCTTGAATTGGTTTTTGCTCTTAAGAGTGTTGCTTAGGTCAGACGCCATGTGGCAATGCCACCTTTTACATACCATCGAATCCACTCTACAGAAAATCCATAAAATCCAGCCCCGTAAATTCAGCATCCATCATGAGGATCACAAGCATTGCAAAGAACGACACTTCAACTACCTGCTTCTAACGTTATTTAACATATTTAATGAACGTTTCCTTGATTAGATTAGAAATAATTAAAAAGTTAAAAAAAAATTGACCTGCTGCTTGCGAAGCTGAAGTGAGAAAGAAATGTTAATTTCGTAAAATTTGCTACTTTAACATACGGTTACAAATCACAACAATAAGGAACTGACCAAACCGGCCCAGCAGAGTGGCCCAACAATAAACCGGTCTATTATTTAGAAATAGACCATATTATTTAGAAATTTTGATTTTAGAAGATATAAAATTTACACAGGAATGATCATCAGTATCGTGTTTCACCAAGCAGTATCTCTAAACAGTGAGAGATTGGCATGACGTCAGTCTTTGTAAGAGCCGTTTAAAGACAAGATGAATGTATTTTTTTAATTATCTTTTTCTTTACATTCTCCAGGTTGATTTGACCTGAGGGTATCACAATACAAATAAACCCTGCTTATGGGATGAATTTATTGAAAAGAAAATTGATTTACATGTTTTTAATTACAACCTTATGAAGACCAACATACATTATACGTTATTGAAATGGTGAATAGTATTGCGCGATAAAGTTGGTAAAACGTGATATGTGGATAGAGGTCCACAACGGGGGAAAATGAACGTTATTTCAGTTTTTGTTTTGACAAAAAAACAAGTGTGGTTGCTAGGGTTACATATACTATAACTCTTATAATAATTAATATTCATCTACATCACGCAATCCAACATTTGATTTTACCGTTACTTAATTAACCTGATGCCTTTTGGAATAACGTGAATGGTCTGTTTACTTGCCAACAGATTTATTAGTTCTTGTAGCAGCAATACAATTGTACACACCACTAATATAATAGTACCATTAATTATTATAAACACTCAATCCCACTTGTACCAGTCTATCACACTGACATTGACATTATTTAAATAGAAAATAATTCAATACATCCTTTTGAGAACTTTTAAATAGATAAATAGATTTACCATTTTGTGTAGCATCAACACTGCTTGCTACAACTAGTTGATACGTACGTATGCGTTGTCTATAACCAGTCCATAGCCATCAATATTACAAAAGCTTTACTTTGACATTGATCTTGTTTAGAAATGAGCAAAATCCTAAATTTATTAAAGCACAGCTGTTTTTAAATTTCGAGTTTGATATTTGACGATCAGTTTATAATGACAACCATGTGAATGCATGCATCGTCTAATTATCTTTCCTATTTGTTTCCAAGGACTGCCCGGCTGGTCTCAACTTTGCCGGTGTGACGGAGACAGCCGATTTCAAGAAGATGGTGGAGGGAAAGCTCACCAAGACGGAACATCATCGTATGGGTGAGGAGAACTACAGTCACAATCAATCAGTAGGATTAGGCTAAACACAATAGGTTGTTTGTTTCGACTAACGTCAAAATAAATAGGGTAGGAAGACCAGCAAATTGTTTTGTATTTTTCTCCTATCAATGAGATATGTCCCACACTGAAATTATGTTCAATGACATAAATCTTCCAAATCTCAATGCAAAGTATATTTCTTTATTTGTAAAAGTAAATTTTATGAATGTGATAAAATGTGGCAAAAGAATCCAAAATTAAACCCGGAATACCTAAACAATTTTGAATTGGCACAAAAAATTAAGATCGGGCTGTTTATTGAAACAAACAACAAATGTTGTTCTTTACATTCCAGTGAAGTTTTGTTTGTCTGAAACATTTTGCTACATTTTATTGAAGACTACAAAGAAGTAATTTTTCACGTTTTACACAGAAAACTGAAGTAAAGTGTACATTAATTGAATTCTTCAATTTTTCAGAGCGACGAAAGCAGCAGCATGGTCACCGTGGGAAAACAGGCGGAAGTAAGCAGCCTTACGGCACCATCAATGTTGGTAGGTATTTTGGAAACCTAACTTAAGTGTGCAAACCTTAAACATGAATATAGAATGTAAACCAAGCTGTAGCACTACCAATAGTATTGCTCGTTTTGAGAGGAAACAATTTTGATTTGTATGCCCCAAGCAGTGGAAGTCATTAAGAATTACACTTGTCTGTCCGTATGTACGTACGTATCTACTTCCTAAAGCTTCTTTAAAAACAGGGTGAATCTTGTTCAGACTTTTACAGTTTCATGAACTAAACTTGTATAAGATTGTAAAGAAAGGACATTTGGCTGTGGCGAGTTTATGCAGAATAATGGTCCTTTGTCTGTTTTTCACATCACGAAGCTTGTGATTTCAACTCCTCCTTAGCTACTGGGTGCTCAAACTGTCAAAGATAAATGGACGTTATGTGAAGATGCTCTTAAAGAAAGGAATTCGGGTGAGACGATAAAGTTTGTGTTTGTTTTCAAGTCATCTTTGACTGCTTGGCAGTTTTTACTGAAATACGCATAGCTGAATAACCAGGATGTTCAGACGACTAAATATAAACATACAAAGACATGCCTCGCAAGATGTTGAAACCCTAATATACTGTTGCCACGATTGGTTGTATGTATGTATGTAAAAAGCAATTGTATGCTTAAAAGCTAATAAATGTTGTTGTTGTTGTTGTTGTTGTTGTATGTGGAGTCGTTTATTTTTAAGACATTTCTTGATATCATGTTATCAATGTTTGAATGAAAACTGTATGTTGTGATATGAAGAATACCAAAATTCGTGTTTGAATATTCGGTCAGTTTAGCATTCAAATATTTGAATATTTGATTGTCTGGTATTCAATATACGTATATGTATAGTCAAGATGTAAAATTTTGTATTTTTATTTGTACATGGATGCTTCAAGTATATTGCGAGAGAAATGTATATTGTAATCATCATTTAATGTACATCATAGCAATAAAAAGATAAAATACATGTTTGGTTTTGTGCTGCGTATGGTAGAAGATCGGCACGCATGGTACACCAATCAGATGACGTATCGCATGAACTAGTAAAATGCTTCCAAACGCCCCCACGATGCAGTGGGATGCATTTGTTAACACTAATAAAATATCACTGCGATACAGGAATACTCTTAAAGATACAGGGATACCAAGACTTAATTATGTGGACAACATAACTCTATGTATATGTGGGATAAGTTAAACATAGCATAATGTTTTCTTAGATCTTCGTCGAATAATTGATGTTTATAGCAAAAATGATAAAAGGTATATGCCAAAAAAAAAGATTTAATTGAACTTAATCGTGCTTTATAGACCTGATAACATACCTATTATAGCCTATGTTAGCACTTTGCGATGAACAACAGCAGTTATTTGTCACCAACACAATATTAGGGTGATAAATTGATTTTGATACCTATCCTTTGTACTTGAGAACCTTTGGCGGCGTAAAATGTTCGTTACTAGGGGACAATAGTAACACATGCTGATCTGAACCGAGAATACCGATTCCGCGGCATATGTCATAAGCGGTTCGAAAAATCGATGTTTAAACCTCCTGCATGTTAAAGTGGCAGCGATGTAAGAATCGTCCTTAATCACTCTCCTGAAAACGGAGTATTGTGTATTAATAAGAAAGGTAAATAATTATAACACGTGCTTAACCTGTCACTCATGTGAGTAAGAGTAAATGGTGTTATCAGTTTCTTGTGTCAGCAGAGTATAGGTCCTTTAACATTTCCCCAAACTCTCCCACTAGTCGAGTCAGGTATAATTTGAAATTGGATCAGGGCAATTTCTGATTATATTTGGTTTTGTTTTATTTACATATTGTAACTTCTGGATTACGCATTGAAGGTAAATCGGGTTTTGTTGAAAACCAAATATAACTTTTATATGCGAATATGTGTTTGTCCCGTCTTATAATCAGGTCAATGCTTAATATTATCAAATTGACGCTAAATTTGGGACCCCGTCTTACAGTAAAACTTCCTTATCAATAACGGATAATGGTAGTACCTCGAATGTTGTGTACCGAACACCTCTTTTACAACATTTTTATACTTTAAAAGCTGAATAACCTCAATGTGTAGATGAATATAAAGGGAGAAATTTTGGCTTCTATCAGTTTTGGCTGAATGATGGCCCCTTGTCTTTCAGTCCCTTTGTCTATTGTTGAATATAGAGCGGATTTTTCTGTGACCAAACATGTGTCGTGGGGGCTTAAGTGTCTGTGACACATTTCTAATTAAGATAAGAAAAAGCATTTTCCAGACATGATTGTGAGTCAGTTGATTGTACTGCAAAATGATTGGTTATCTATTTTGTTGGATCAGGAACGCCACCTTCCCAAGTCAACTTGACCACTGTGAACCCAAACAACACGGTGAAAAGCGACCCGCAGAAGAAAGATAAGGAGACAAAGGGACGGAAGAAACTCACTAAGGAAGACATCAGCTTGCCTAGTGACTTCAGAAATGTTGGATGGGATTTTGGATTTGACGTATGTAGATTTGCGCCTGTGTTG
Source organism: Dreissena rostriformis (assembly GCA_007657795.1). Taxonomy (NCBI): domain Eukaryota; kingdom Metazoa; phylum Mollusca; class Bivalvia; order Myida; family Dreissenidae; genus Dreissena; species Dreissena rostriformis. The sequence continues at coordinate 211,708 of VMBQ01000600.1, read as the reverse complement.
TTACGCTTGTTTAGATAGTGGACTGCAAATTGTAAAGAATAAAGAATTCAACAAATGCCAATCATATGCAGTTTTTTAATGTTTATGCACTTTATTGGTGAAAGTGACTGAAAACAGGTAGATACAAAACTATTTAAATTTTGATATACTTATATAGGAGATGAATATGTCATAAAAACACAATACTTTTAAGAGTGACTTGCATGGAAAACAAAGTAAGTGTAGGCTAGAACAAACGTTTACAATTTCAAGTGCCAGAAAAAAACATTCTACGATAGAACAAAAACATGATTGTAGGATTTAAAGGTGTAAACCCTGTATCTACATGTTGCAGTACTGTAATGAATATGTTGTCTGCAGTGAAATCAGAAAATTGTGCATTTGAGCTTAATATACCCTGTACGATTTGAAAGCAACAACGTTTGATTTTATACATAGCCAATAAATAAAATTCGGCAAGAGCTCAGCTTGAGTCAGAAAAAGTGCAATTACAAACTTCAAATTAGTAACTTATTGATATGAACAGAATTAAAAAAAAATCCTTCAATACAAAGAAATTGTGTTTGCTAGTAAAAATATTTATTGTCTCAATTTACTGAGAAAAAAAATCCACATCAAAACTGGCAAGAATACAAATATCCAAATGTAATAATACATAATGGAACCCCTCTGTACCGGAGGCTCTCGAGACCATGTGAGAATGTCTGTTAAGAGGGTAAATAAAGTATTGATATACAGGTTAATTACACTGTATATCGTGTAAAAGCACACAAGTTTAACATATTTTTAAATATATCAATATTTATCAACCACATACATTGTATTACACAGCAATAAATCGTGTTGTGTTTATCTGTCATTACGATTGTTACATCATTACATTATCAAAACAAAAGCAATATCTTCGCTAACAATTGCGAGGCTCTTTGATAAGTTATATTTTGTCTTCAAAGGCCATATTACACGTAAAACATCTTCAACCGTTTTAATATGATTGCTAAAATTCGATTTAAATAGAAATACTGTCAAAATTCCTATTCGTCCGGCCCTAAAAAAAATAGAAGTAAACAATGCGTTATATAAAGGTAATTGCCTAATTAGGATTTTCGCGGCATTCTCTACACACATAACGCATTACAGATGTTCGAATGTTACAAGTAAAAAAAATAAGTATCATCACTTACATTGATGCGTGTACATGAACACCACAACTGTTATGCCCCTCTTCGAAGAAGAGGGGGTATATTGTTTTGCTGGATGTCGATCGGTCAGTCTGTCTGTCGGCGGTCTGTCGGTACACCAGCTCGTTTCCGATCAATGACTTGTGAACGGATTGACAAATTAGCTTGAAACTTCCCATGTGCATTGGCCCTTGCCAGTAGAGGACACATATTGAAATTGGGGTCACTTGGTAAAAGGACAAGGTCACTGTCACACTAAGAGTGAAATTTGTTTCCGATCAATAAGCCGTGAACGGAGGGACCGATTGGCTTGATACTTTCCATGTGCATTGGCCCTGGACAGTAAATGACCCCTATTGAAATTGGAATCACTAGGTCAAAGGTCATGGTTACTGCCACAATAAGTGTGAAAATCGTTGCCGATCAATAACTCATCAACGAATTGACCGATTGGCTTGATCCTCCCCATGTGCATTGGCTGTAGATGACTCCTTTGAAATTGGGGTCACTAGTTCAAAGGTCAAGGCCACTGTGACATTAAATTGTTAAATTGTTTTCCGTTTGATATGTCATCAAAGAATTGAGTGATGGGCCTCATACTTTGCATATGCACTGACATTTAACAGTAGATAATCCCAATTGAAATTTGTTTGTTGCAAAAAATCATGTGTCAAGGCCCTGTTTGGAGGAAGGGGGGCATCAGTCTCCGACGGTGGAGCTCTTGTTAATATGTTTTCTTATAATTGTGTTTTGCAGTTTCTTACATTCTCGAACAACTCCGATATTATTTTATTATCCGCAATTACCAAGGTTTGAAAACGCGTCTTCTATGCAATAAACAAAGCCCTGAACAGTTTAGAGGGGTACAATTACGTTTGCAATTAACTGATTAAATCCAAAATATATCCGATATCCGAATTTGAGGGGATTCTGGTTTTGATGATTGTTTGTGTGTGCATGTTTATATAGGGAAAATGGGACCGGACCATTGTCCGATTTACAGGGGAATTTCAATTTAGATGATCCCTCTTAGAGGGTTTCCACTGTATCATTATTTAAATTATTTACAATGTGAAATTAAATTCCAGTATATTTTGTATTTCATCATACCAATATAAAGACTGTATGTCTGTCAACTACCTAACAGTTGTTGTACACGCTCACAACTTTATTCTTACATACACTTTACATGTAAGCCGTGTAAATCCCGAGTTTGTAATAAAAGAGCGCAACACTGTTTGGTGTCGTTGACAAGGTCCACACATCGAAAGACTGCATGTAGCGATAGACCATGTGCTGTAGTTAAATATAGTTGTGTAAACTCAGTGCATATAGTATTTTAGAGTGATTCAAGGATCGCAGGTTGAATCTCAGCCTTTGCCACATAACTTAATAGTCATACAATTACCACCCATTACCTCGGCAGTTCGTTGCTGAAATAAGTATTTGCACAAAGTATTGGTAAACCACAGGAAAAGTTAAATTAAATTAACTGAGTTCCATGATTTGACTAAAATAGATTTAAAATGACAATTATAATGATGCACAGTTAAATTTTCATTAAACATGAGTATCATTCGCGCAAAATATTTATGTATTATAAGAAGACTTGTATGAACGTATACGCTGGTATTTCTGAAAGTTAATATTTTGTATACACATAGAATGTGCTTATTGACGCCGACATGCACATGCCGCTGGATGAGATGGACCAACCTTCTGTTGAGGAAGACAATGACGAAGTTTGGGTTCAAAGAGATGACAGTGCGCGTGATAGCTATCTGAAACCGGAACGTTCTGCTAGGATATGCACAATTGTTACAAAGGAAACAGTTTTGGCTGGGGCCGGATGGGACAAAGTTGTAGATGAATCTGCAGATAATGAATACGACATAATTGGAGGCATGTTGAAACTAACATATATAATATTTTTTTCTAAATTAAAAAATTATGTGTTGATATAAAAGTTTATAGGGCTTAGAATGCTGTTTTGGCACAAACCCTTACACAGATATATCCTTTTGATGTAATGTTTTTTTTTTCAGATGTGCCATATGGTTCACTGGAAGAAGTGCTTGCATTGGGACGATTTCAAATGAAACTAACAGTGTTCAGAAAAGTAATAGTTGCGATCATTGATATTTACAAAATACTACCCCATTTGTCATTTGTGGGTAAGTGTAGATGTTAATAGGTTTTACTTACATTAAGAGGGCAATTATAGCTTAGCCAACACATCGGAAAAACTACTCCTACAGTAGTGTTGATATTGATCTTGCATCGAAAATTGGCACCACATAAAAGGCTATTAATTAGTTCGTTTATGATAATATCTTATTACAGTTTACAACAATATTGCATTCAATGATATAGATAATAATAAAACCTGCTTATAAAATTGATAAAAGTATTACCGGTTTGTATCGTTCTATATGAAATTGATTGATTTAGTTATAAAAAGACTATTGCTTGAAAGTTTCATGAATCCATATTTCTATAATGGCAAGTCGTTTATAATTTAAGATTTTTTTTTAAAGTTCACTAGTATTGTTATGAGTTCAAAGAATATTTTCTTTACATATGGTATACTTTATTTCAGAATATCCGTATCAATTTAGACAAATTGCAAAGCGGAACCACAAGGCTGCCATAGAGTTGTTGATGGAACGTCTTCTAGAAATAAAATGTTTCCAGCACGGAAACATGTTCATATTGGGACTTCAAAGATGTGGTATGTTGTTTATTTGTATATTTAATAATAATAACTATAAATGTTTAATATATTTAGATTATAGTTGTTTCTTTCCGGTTAATACCGACCATTATGTTTCCGGTTTAAGGAAAGAATTACTACTATGAGAGCTTACGCGTGTAAAGGACCGTCCATTGTATCACCTAAAACAATATGGTTCGCAATTAACGCGAAAACACCCCATTTTTATTTTATTTACTGATGTCGAGTGTACATTATGTATTGGTTGTTTTGAAAGGCTGTTATGTCCGTCTATTTTATGATTGATGAGTTGTAATTCGATTAAGAATAAACAGTCTACCGCCATGCTGGAGCACATTGAACATATGAAGTGGATTTAAATAGTTACTTTGTGTAGCTTCTGTAGCTTCCACTCGGCATAACTCTAAGAGACGTAGTATGCGCTTTAATCTTATTGACCAAATCAGATGCATGTATGAACAAAACAAAGATTTTAATAATATTTCAAATGAAAGTAAACTACTAAGAAATTAGTCCCAACCGCATAAGTATGGCATAATGAAGAAAGCTAAACAAGTTCACGGTTATCGTGTTGAAAATATATTGTATTATATAACATAAACGCAGGACTTAATTTCAGGATATCAACACTTAGCTATGATTTTGGATGTTAAAGATGAACTCGACAACCGTTATGCAAAGAAGTACATCTCAATAATGGCGGATACAATAAAGCCGCTGATTGTACCATCAAAGGTTACACGTTATTTGTGGAGAAATGGAGTAGTCAGTAAGGAAGAGGTACAGCTGATAAACAGAGCTGAAATGTTAAAAGGAATTGAACATGCGGTGGACACACTACTGGATAAAATCCAGCACAGACATGTGTACTGGTATAGTCATTTTGTAGACGCACTACGATATGCAGATCTGACTGAAGCCGTGGAACTTCTAGACATTCCTGAGCTCCTCACAGGTATGATTATATATATGTATTATGCAATGGAAAATAAAGTAAATCAGGTGGGGCATGAAAGCTGAAAGAGGGCCCGCTTAAGCTTGCCATATTTCCTTAAACGTATTCCATCTCGACACAAACTATGTTTTGTCAACACCAATTATACCATATAGTGTTATGTTGTTAATGTCGATGATCCAATACATACGCAGGGTCGATGATTTATGCATGCATTCAATGTTATATGATTTATATAACAACAGAATACAGTGGATGTCACCGATCTGGAGGCCAAATTCCTGCCACAGCATCGATACATAGTTTGACTGCTGCGCCACCACCACCGACAACCGGGATTACCCGACCCCATTCAGAACAGAACAAGATAGATTGGAACGACGACGATGAAACATACGAAGAACACAATATTTCCAGACCCCATGCAGTACAGAACACGAAACGTTTGAATGACGACGAGGAAACATACGAAGAGTTTTTTCTGGAGTCAGACATGGATAATCATGGAGAATCATACGACGATACTGCTTTACCGCAAGGTTTAATCAATTGAATTCACAAGCTTTAGTATTTTGTCCTATTGTATGCAATACACGATTTCGATGTAAGTATATATTCGAAGCTGATTTCGTAACAGTGATATAAATATTTCGTACACTTACCGATGTTTTGATATTTCATACTTCCAGGGGAAATTATCCCACAAATATCAGAGAATACATTGACCAAGATTGTCTACGTACCGGAAGGACATAAAATGCCTCTTAGCTTTGAAGGCGAAACTCACGACACGGCCAATTACACTAACGAAAGCGCTGACAGTGACTTTGTTTGTGTTCATGGGCGCGACGGACCGATCACAGAAATGGATGATCACTCATCCATTGGTTTTCTACAAATAGACGGGATGAGGAACAATTCACTTGTTGTGACTGCGTCTCAAGTTTCATCTGGTTTGTAAAATAAATCATATTACTTATATAATGTAGTTGCCTTTCACAGGGAATAATAATATAAGGTGAGATACAGATTTAATCTCAGTCGACTCCCCTTCATTTAAAACGTAGACCACACAACCAAGCTTTGCATAACGTGTTGATAACAATACGTTTATACTGAAACTGAACTTGGATTATATATATATATAATTCAAATATGGTTTCATGCTTGTAAATAAATGTTTATGTATGTAAAATTGTCTATTCTGTGTATGTAAAAAAAAAAAAAATCCCACGTCGAGATGTGTTTCGGTGTAAGGCTGGGGTATATTACTGTGAATGAACCATCCTTTTTTGGGGATGGGGATTTCATAGTATGTATGCCCTATTCTGCACCGTTGCTAGGCGCACACGCCGAAGTCTCAAATGGGAATATGTATGTCTGTTTGTATGTATGTGTATCTTGTTGTTCACACACATCTTTCTCCCTATATATAGTTTCATAGTTTCATAGTAAGAAAGTAACATATAAAGCCTATAAGAATCCACATACATGCACGTGCATATCTAAAGCATACGTTTGTAAGTAATCAAAACCCATTAAAATGATGTGTTAATATAGATGAACGACGAATAATCGAACCTTTTCAGGCAACAGACCGAGGTTGCCACTTCCAGAAGAGGTGTCCATACAACCTCCCCCTCTTCCTCCCAGGATCAAGCTGAAAGGTGCGTTGATACAAACACGTTACTTTATCTATTGCTTAAATTGCATAAGAACACTAAACACACAAAACAAGTAAAGATACCGCATGCTGGCTCACATCATTAATTAAAACATAAATATAATTGTGTGCATTTCATCGTTGGTTGTATTAACAGTTGATGTTGTTTGAATTTCTGAATGTTTAGCTTTACGTGAATACTAATCAGCGTACAGTCAGTGAATGAAAACATTACTACGCTGGTATTGGGCTTTCTTTTTATATGTTTTCACATAACGCGAACTAACCATCTTCAAAACAATAAAAATATTAAAATACTAAAATCTCTTGTAAAATTGCAGACAACTGAATATGCTTATTTATTTTCAGGAAAACCGCCGTATCCACTTCCGCGTACATCGTTCAGAAATTATCCTCATCCTCCTCAGAACGATCTGACTGCCACAGGTGTTTTAAATCTATCTTATCCATTTTATATATATATATATATGTACACTATAACAGCGCAAAAAACACCGATATACTACAAAAGCCGAGCTATGATAAGCGTAGTAAAAAAAACAAAAAAACTTGTAGTTTCTTAAATAATTAACCATTGGCAATGTTGTAGTTTCGTTAATTGAAAATGCCTATTTACAAACAGTTTGTATTTATGTATATACATTTAAATAACTGTGCAATAGCCATCATTCATGTAGTGTAAATAGAGAATACTAGGTCGGTGCCGAATAAAGCGAAGTTTATTTGGCGAGGATTTAGAAAATCTGAACCACGAGCCTTGGCGAGTGCTTCAGATTTCGGGCCGAGCAAAATGAACTTCGCTTTATTCGGCACCGACCTAGTATTCGATTTATCCCATCAATATTCTATTTATCCTACATTTGTTTATTTAATGTGTTTCTTATGCAATCAAAATTGTAGTCTTTAATTGCTAAAACAATAGCAAAATCAGATTAAATTAACTGAATCTAACCTTGCGTAGTAATATTAAAAGAGTTTGTGATCTTTCCCGTTTACGCCACTCGAAATAGTCCTTAAGAATTCCACGCAAAAGCAGAGTAACAAGACAAACTATCGCTATATGCCTCAATTAAAATTTAATCAGCATTCCAAATGTTACACACTCAAATAGAACACAAACGCTTTTGTTCAAATTACAATTCTAGTTTCGCCACTGCAATAAACAAAAGAATGGCTGCCATTTTGAACTAACGTCAGGCATGATTCAGCATTTATCCCCGCCGATCATGTAAATTTTAGTCTTTAAACAACTCTTCTTTTTACACACTTTTTACTTACTGGCACTACAAAGTCAAACAATTACGTCTTCTTGTTCTACTCACTAAAGTTGTGTAATTACCATGTTTATTTTCGTCAGTTTTGTTTGCTTTTATGGCGAGTTAACCTTCACGCAAAACAAAATTGATTTCTTCATCGCCATTTGGTATAAAAACACGCTTTCCTCAATGACAACTGTAATCCAATCCTTATAACAAATACAGTTACAACGATATGTACTTCAATTTTCTGTTTTTCAATCCCCCTTTTCGACATTTATTTTAACCACACTATTTTTTAATAACGCTTGAATTTGTTCTGACCCAAAACACAAATTTCGAAACCGTACTTCTATCGAAGCGAGTTATTTTATTAATATCAAAATTAACAATTATGCATTACAACCACACAATCCGAAATACTGAATGGATTCGTTCGATGCTTTAACAAATATTTTACTGTTAAATAAATTAACATCCGACTTGTCCATCTTTAAATCCAGAGTCAAAATTAAACTGGTGTGTTTCAGAAACAACGTCACACGAGGTACTTCATAAATTGCGCAATCAATGGAATGAAAAATAAAAGTACGGAAAGCCGGTTTTGAGATAAATTTAAGTGGAAATTCGGCTTATATTTATATACGTTATATTGATTTGAAAAATAAACATTTATTTCGTGTATAAATCCGAAAAAGTAGTCCGCCGCGCGTGACAGCTATATTTCAGCATTGCCGAAATAAAAGAAAGTACATTCCACAGTGGTTTATTTCAACCATGCACGTCTGAAGATGGGATGAAATACAAAAAGCATTTACTATAGAACTTAAATTAAAACATGCTTTGATAAAGGATTTAAGAAAACGCACCATAGTATTTCTCAAAGTCACACTAGACAACTTCGCAACATTTCTACATAATAATAAGAGTATTCCGTTGACGATTATAACATGAATCCGGCGACAGAACACTATGTGGCGCATGGTTTTTATAATATTATGATTTCATGTGTTTGTTTTAATTTTCGAGCACTTTGTGAGGGTTGTCTTATTAAAATCATTTGTCTTCTTGTCTTTCCTACAAAAATGTATAGTATAGGGTTATATTCATTTTCTATTTCAATGATTTAATGCTGTGAAACATTACCTTGCCAAAGCTTTCTGCAGAAACAAACTAATGCTCTACAGCGGCGAACTTCACATACCCTTAAAATGATATGATAAAAAAACGTCAATTGGGAAAGTAAAATGTCGTCATATGATCTTATTTACATTGAAAATACTTTCAAGTCACATCTTTAAAGTCACTAAATAAATATTGTAGTTTGAAATGTGTTGGGTCTTATACCGTATTAGGGATAAACAAAACCAGCCATGCAGACCGTGTTCATATTGTGCATAGCTTGGTTTGCTAACATACACATGTTTTATCTGTAAATAGACAGTTATAGACAAGCAGACCATTCACTCACGGAAAAGATACAAGTCAAAGTAGATGACGTTCATTACGAAGACGATGAAAACCCTGATGACGGCTCACTGTCGGACAACAACGTCGAGAATACCCATACAGGCATCAGTAACGATCTTTCAAATGGGTCTTTTGAAATGGCGACATCAAATCAGATTCAGAAACACCATACAAGCCTCAATGCGTTAGACATTACGTCCATTTATACATTTGACAAAGAGATGCTTGAACAACGTATTGAACAGTTAAAACACGAACAAACAGATGATATTGGGAAAACGAAATTGCTCAATAAAATGGCAGTAGAGATCAACAAGTTAAGTTCTTGCAAAGTTGAGAAAATAGGAGCCTTAATAAACGTCAAAAGAGCAGATGAAATATTGAAAATGCAACATGCCGAACTCGAAAGTAGGTATCGCATTTGTTATATTTTGCGTTGTATGTAAATGCTAACAGCTAGCCTATTTATTATAAGCGTGGTAATCTGTTGTGTATGTTTATATTGAACAATAAGAGTTGTATTGTATACACATCGTGTTGTTACAGGAATAGTGACACCGAAAGACACTTCTGACACGAATGATGAATACCCATGCGAAGGCCTGTATTCTGCCAGGCAACTTGAAGCAGAGAGAGAAGATGCTGCAAACATCATGCGCACTCTTCTAATGGCTGTCATCCTAGACAACACCAAAACCATTGAAATACCGACGCGGTCTCCTATACCATTACAGAATAACAATTTTTGGAACCAATCATTGCGTCGACTGCCAAAGACAAGACGATCATCCTTTAAAGACTCTGCCGTTTACAGCTGCTCAAATATTGACACTATCTACGAGGCGCCTGGGCTGGATTAAATGTTTTGCTAAACATGTTTTGAATTGTCATATGGTCGCCCATGCATCTACAAAAATAGATATTCCATGATAAAACAAAGTTGTATGTTTTCCTTGTTGAATTTAGTAAAGAAGCTTTTTGTGTTCATATGCATGAAATCATGTGATTGTAAAAGTGTTTTATTCAAACATATAAGTGTGTTAATCCCAAACAAAATCAAGACATTTGCGTTAATGATGTGGTAGATAGAATAAATACAATATCAAATTAAGTTCCACGTAAATAATTTATTTTAAATCATTTATTTTAAATATACCGAGTAAATAATCTCGTTTGGAAAAATCAGTATCAATATGTTCCTCACCCTACTGCTAATTCACCTTATCATAAGTTTTGAAAGTAAATTAGTAAATATTAGATGTGCAGTTGCAATACAAGATGACATTATTTATTCCCTTTATAATGTACCATGTTAACCAGTTCATAACACTATTGTCCAAACTTCTATCTTCTACCATTAATTATAAATTGGAAAATGCAAATATAATGTAGCTATGAGCTTGTATAAGATTTACAGCTAAAAAAATGTTGTTGTTGTTGTTGTATAACGTTTTAATGATGTAAAAACTATTACATATATTGATTAATTAATCATGTACATATCCATAGTGTGATGAATTGTATGTACGTAAATGTTAAAACTGTAAATTGTGAGAGATCCTTTTGTTCACGCACTTCGTAAATCCTTCGCATGTGTATAAAACAAATAGTTTAATTTATTCCTTTCCAAATATGTATGTCAGTTTAATAAAACTATTATTATTCAATATGTTTGTCTAATTGTGAAATTGCAGTGTTATCAAATGAAATTTTACTTTATTTTTCTATCACATTATAACCTTCAGTTTGGAACAAACTGTATCATGACAATGGCGTTTTGAAGATTAGTACTCAAACGAATATATCAACATCCCAAAAAGATGCGCAGGAAACGTGTATTATTCCAAAAAAGGTTTTATTCCGCTTGCTAAAGTTAAAATAAATTGGTTGATCTTTACTGACCTCTAAACAAGGGATGCGAGACTCGAGACCGTCTAAATAAACCTGAGGCTTTCGATGCAATCGAGCTAAACTATCTATGTGTTAACTTACAATGAAGGTAATTCTTAAAAGCTGTATTTAGTCAGATTAACTGAATATTAATAGTGCATTGTTCTGTTGTTGAACAACGACGAGGCAACATCCACCTACAATCAGGGATATATATTAGGTAACTTAAGCTTGTATTAGCTTTTGACAGATTTTAATGTGCTATTTAAAATAATTGAGCATTAAGTTGTTAAAACGTTTAACCGGAAATTATGCAGTTTATTAAAATACAGGCAAAGATTCGTTAATAGTTTATTCCTAAAATCATAATTGGTAGAGGGATGATACTCGTGTCAAAGTTACTGATCAAGAACGCTGTATTTGTACAGCTAAGGCTAAATGTATGTATTTGCAAAGTCTTTACTTGATTACTGCTTTACGTAATGCATTACGTTAAAGCTGTGTTCTGGTTTGCACAAGCCTGTCGCATGAGTTAGTGATTATTACAGTGCGTTTGGTCACACTCATATAAGAAGGAGACATTTATTTTACGTCTGATGTTTCAGATCAATTATTTAAAACCATGTCATATGGGTGCGGGTTTTATTTTGTGTGGTATGCTTTTTCAGATTGAATTGTTCAGATTGTGTGTTAAGATCTCTATCGTGTAAAGCGTTGCAATAAAAACATTACAAACTTCCTGTTTTGTGTTAGTTAAATCATTATTAAGATACATAACACTTCTTTAGTTGTTTTTGTTTTATAATTATTTAAGTAAAAACAGCTTCCCTAAATGGGTGTTAAGTAGATTGTTATCACAACAACACATCACATTAACCATTGTGAGATACAAAACAAAGCATAGCTGAATTCCTTGCCATTGTTAATGTCTGATTAAAAGATACAAATAAATGGCCTAAACTTATAGGTAAAAAAACAGCGATTCTCTGCCAAAAAAGATCGTGTCCATTCTTTAACTTCACAATCAATTGAAGACATTCACGATTCACTCAATTTTCTCACAGATGTTTACCTTTATGAGTATGTGTGTTAAGTTCAATAAACATATGGTGAACTTCCAGTTCAAGGTCATACTAAAAGGTAAAAGACCAGCACCCGATTGTTTAAACGCTGGTTAAAGTTACCGCTCGGTAACTTTCAAACCTTGGTAAGTTTGCGGTTATTCAGGTTGAGTAACCGTCAAGGTAACTCGATTGTATAAACACGATATTCCGCAAAGTTACCTAACCGCGTTTAGTGGAATTTAACCACCGGTAACTTTAACCAAAACATTCCCACAATGCACTTTCTAATGACGTAAATTTCGCGCGAAGTGTCACGCTACGATTTCGTAAACAACAAAATAAACATCGACATGTATTTGTTTTATCAATTTCATTTACAAATGACTTCACAAGTAATAAAGTCATTCATTTTACAAAAGTTATTTAATTACTATGACTGCGATATCGACAAAGGCCCTCAAAACATTTTGCGGTTGTATGTTTTGCAAAATGGCGCTGTTGATATGTGAGAAGTTTTTGAGCGAAATAACTGGCTTTGTGTTAATAATATGTGCAATACACGGTTTATAAATGGAAGGATACATCACAAGAAAGGTAAGTGTTGATTTAACGGCAGTTTTCACGTATTTGTTTTGTCTGAATTGTATGAAAACTTAGCATAATAAATAACCCGGAAGTGAAATTCTGACAGTGACAGTGACATTTTAAGGTCAAATGTCTTTGTTTTCACATCCATAGCAGCATCGTAAAACTGGTAGTTAATTTAACAAAAATATGACACAAAAAACAATATACCACATTTCCTTATGAAAGTATTCAATACAATAATTATTAATATCATTATATGTAATTCATGAGGTTGAATCCCTTGGCTTCAGTGATAGTCAAAATATAGACAGACAGACAGACAGTTTATTCAGACATATACATAAGTACATCGTCTTAATACATATATACATCTTTTCAATCCATTAATTTCTTTCATTAATTACTTTCATGTAAATAGTGAAAGTTACCGAATTATCAATTTTCAAAGGGTCATTAATTACCGGTTGTCAAATTTTCCATATTTTTTGCATTTTTGATTTTTTCTTATCATACATGTGCCCTTTAAAATGACACGTTACAGTTTTGTTCATTAAAGCAATTTTCATCAAGTTGGGGCAAGTCAATTTTCTACTAAAACTGTTCCTAAATGCCGATTTAAACAACTCAGTGTTTATTATTATTTAACAGTGCAAGCACATTGTACCTTTTATATCTTAAATATATATTCTGATTTACCAAAAGAAATGTGCTTATTATTTAATTGAAAATACTACGATCTCATTGTACATTAAATAATAAACACTAAACTGTTCATCTTTTAAACTTTGTACATAGATAAAAACAGTTTGATAAGGTAACTTTACTCTCTCAGCCTGAACAGAGCACTGTTGTAACTATAAGAATCTCTGTCCTCAACACTGCTACAGATACGACACATGTATGATATTCCAGATAGAAATTGCAAGTCACTTTCATTTATTCCTTCACACTGGGCATGTATCCATTTAGAGCAAGAATCACATTGAACAGATCCAATTGAACAGTTCACACTACACACAGCACAAGGCCAATTTTCAACTTTGACTTTTTTGCGCGGCATTTTGAATGACTAGAAACAGTTATATAATATAAATATATTTCCATATATTTGTTTTCATAATGATGATACAATACAAAAAATCACCAGCCTATATACACACTTTAACAATTGAGCAACAACACTTACCTTGATTACTCGATAACCCGTGAAAACCTTGTCTTTATCCTCCCTTTGATTTTTTTTTGAAAATGACCGTGATAATTGTATAATTACATACTTACCTAATTGCTTAATTTATACCACAAATAAACATCCTTTGATGACACCGACAGTTCATTTTTTGTAAACATGATTAAAGAATGAAAATGTTTGATTTGTTCACAGTTTGAAAATTAAGCTCATTCTCTAAACATGATTAAAGAAGGAAACAAATTGATAGTTTTCTCAGTTTAAAAATGAAAGTCATTCTCACAGAATCCCTCTTTTTTCAAAGTATCACAATTCAATTATACAATAGGAAATACAAACATTTTAGACTTCATAATTAACACAACAGTTTTTCAGAATAAAACATTTTTTCACCAACAATTTTTTTTTTATTTTAAATTGCTGGTCAAGAGAAACACAAATATATATCCTCATTACCCCCTTATCACTACAAATGACATAAATGTCTTCTTAGTGGTCATTTTGACCTCCTTAGTGGTCCCTGAGCGGTCCTTAGTGGTACTTAGCGGTCCTTAGTGGTCCTTTGTGGTACTTAGCGGTCCTTAGTGGTATTTAGTAGGACCGAGTCAAAATCCTGCCTTCAACTTTCAAGTTACAATTTCAATTATCAAATCAAAGCCTTACACGAATATTCAGATGGTATAGTGAAAATGATGAAAACAAGTAATGTAGGCGATGAGGCGGATTATTTATTTATAAGTGATGTAATAAGATTCATTATTTATTTCGTAATGTCCAAATTCTTTCAGGCTTGCATATGAAAATTGAGTCAGCATGGTGATAGCTGGAAACACCGAATTTAATCCAGATCAGCACTTAAGCATTCGGAAGAACAAGTAAACAAACATGGATGTAGAAATTATGCAGGTATTTATGCCTCTTTGAATTATTGGGTAAACCGTCAAAATGTTGCGCGTATTTAAGTTTGAACACGTAGTACAAAGACACACATTTGTAATTAACAAATAAAAATGCGCCTTAATACAATTTCTTTACAACCCTTGTCTATCGAATGAAAATTATAGCAATTTTTAATAACTGTCGTAATCTGATATATTGCAAGGCTGTTTTGCTCTATTTTTCACTGTAAGATCACCATCAAATGATTGTTGCAGTTGTTTACAGTTTTGTGGACTGGGTTGTTATACATATGGAAATAATTATTTTTTATGCAATTATTGCAGGAGTTGGCAAGCAGCGTGGAAAGATACCCATACATGGTCACACCTACCCACATATTGTGAACGAGATGTTTGATTTCTGTGACTGGCGGCTGTTTTTAGCAAGTTGTTGGTGCCATTGAAGGGACTTTTTCAGAACCACAAGGTTGTGTTAAGTTAACAAAATCCTGGATTTGTTACCTGCAGTGAACATTGGTGAGGAAACGAAGTTAAACATATTGATAAAAGGTGTCAGCATCAATTACAAACTTCAGTTACCATTGTCGGTCACAATCTCAGGACTGGGTTTTTCAGCTCAAAAACAGTGGTACTTATATGATAAGATACAGGAAGCAGGAGACATGTGCCGAAAATTTTTACATGCCCATTGTCTGATGTTGAAAGGCCTGGTAAAGAATAAAAAAAAGAGCAATATATTCAGGTTGGGGTACCGTAATATCACATGTTCATAACTTGATTTATGTTGCTTTTCCTGACAACCCTCAGATCATGTATACGTATGGGTCAGTAATGTACATGTATATGTAAGAAGATTTTCCAGCAATCTTTAATATTCATTATGAATAATCAGATAATTTACTTGAAATACTATTAATGTGATATTGTAAGTTTATATTTGTACTCGGTATGAATTTAACAATTTTGACAGAGGTTTTGTCATGCAAATATGCATTCATGTGCTTACAATTTAGCAAAAAATGCCACTACATGTACCCATGATGTGAAAAAAGTGGTTCTTTCAGGCTTAATTATTTATAAAAATGTCGTCATCTGTAATCAACTTTCAAAAATATATTTCACAATGTGAGGTGAATGACATGATGGTCAGCTATAAATAAGTTAAATGTTAAAGTATGTTTGTGGTGTTATGGATAACTATTTGGATCAAGAATTTGAATAAACATGATTTATTATCACTGTGTATTTGCTATATGGTAAGCACAGTTTTTCTTTAACATTACAGAGAATGCTTTGGGATGCAGTGTTAATCACGTTTTTGAGTTTTTATTTTGGGAAAATCGTTGCTTATTTGATATGTTTATATTTGTTATCAGTCAATATTGACTACAGACTATGTAAATCCATACAATTTGAATTGCATTTTCATATGCATAATTATAAACATTACAATTTAGGCAGTGATTTTTTTTACCTGCGAGTCCTGCGTCCTGGACTCACAAAATCCTCTGGGGATGCAAAGTTTCGAATTATGTGAGACCCAAAATGGCATTGAAATTTCTAAAAAAAAATAATATAATTTAATATTTGGACTCGTTCTTTAAATTCGGGGACTCATAGATTTGAAAGTAATCCAGTCCCAGGACTCAGATGAGAAAATTTGTAAAAATATCACTGATTTAGGTATTGTAATTGAACAAAAAATCATGTAAAGCCAAAGACCAAATTTTTGTTTAATTGTCCTTTTATTTATTAGTTTCCATGACAACCAACAATACTTTTTATTTGATATTCATATAAACTGGTGCTACATGTTTATTGCGTGATGTATACAAATGTGGAATATGTTTAACTAAATTTGCAGTGGCAACGCTATAGTGCACATATCTTGAAAGGTGATGTCATGTATGTATTATGGTATGTTGGCGCTTTTACTGTCCACACAAAAAAAAACACCTGAAATATGAATATTTTATTATCCCCACGCTTACGCTTTAAAAGCGTGGGGATATTGTATTGATCTCCGCTGTCTGTACCTCCGTCCGTCCTGGTCACTATCTCCTCCTACACTATTAGCACTAGAACATTAAACTTACACACATGGTAGCTATGAGCAACAGTGCGACGGTGCACTATTTGGAATTTTGATCTGACCCCTGGGTCAAAAGTGATGGGGGCGGGGCAGTTTTCCTTATATGGCTATAGTAAAACCTGGCCACTATCTCCTCCTACACTATTAGCACTAGAACCTTGAATTGCCTGGTTTCCATACCAGTACATCTCTAGTTGGGTGGGAAACACTTGAAGCATTTTTAGCTCATCTATTTTTTGAAAAAAAATTATGAGCTATTGTCATGACCTTGGCGTCGGCGTCGGCGTCGGCGTTGGCGTCGGCGTCGGCGTCCGGTTAAGTTTTGCGTTTAGGTACACTTTTCTCATAAAGTATCAATGCTATTGCATTCAAACTTGGTACACTTACTAACTATCATGAGGGGACTGGGCAGGCAAAGTTAGATAATTCTGGCTTGCATTTTGACAGAATTATGTGCCCTTTTTATACTTAGAAAATTGAAAATTTTGGTTAAGTTTTGTGTTTAGGTCCACTTTTTTCCTAAAGTATCAAAGCTATTGCTTTCATACTTGCAACACTTACTAACTATCGTAAGGGGACTGTGCAGGAAAAGTAAGGTAACTCTGACTGGCATTTTGACGGAATTATGTGCCCTTTTTATACTTAGAAAATTGAAAATTTGGTTAAGTTTTGTGTTTAGGTCCACTTTTTTCCTAAAGTATCAAAGCCATTGCTTTCATACTTGCAACACTTACTAACTATCGTAAGGGGACTGTGCAGGCAAAGTTATGTAACTCTGACTGGCATTTTGACAGAATTATGTGCCCTTTTTATACTTAGAAAATTGAAATTTTGGTTAAGTTTTGTGTTTAGGTCCACTTTTTTCCTAAAGTATCAAAGCCATTGCTTTCATACTTGCAACACTTACTAACTATCGTAAGGGGACTGTGCAGGCAAAGTTATGTAACTCTGACTGGCATTTTGACAGAATTATGTGCCCTTTTTATACTTAGAAAATT
>VMBQ01000600.1:0-192312 GCA_007657795.1 Dreissena rostriformis | reverse complement strand
CGCATTTTTTTTTTTTTTTTTTTTTTTTTTTTTTTTTTTTTTTTTTTTTTTTTTTTTTTTATTTTTTTTTTTTTTTTTTTTTTTTTTTTTTTTTTTTTTTTTTTTTTTTCATTTTTAAAAGATAATGTAATAAATGACCACACCCCCACATTTTAGCTAAAATTGCCATAACTTCTTTATTTATGATCAGATTTGATTCATACTTTGACAAATAGATGAGCGGTCTGCACCCGCTAGGCGGTGCTCTTGTTTAAATTTCCAGTGCCCTGGCCAGGGATTGAACCCACCCAAAATTGCCTTTTAATATAACATGATTAACATCTTTGCGGTGTGGGGATACACGTCAGCATCTGCAGCGCCATTTCTAGTAGTATTATTTTAATTTACAAATGCAATTTTTATTCTCCTATGGTAAATTAAATAATATCAAAAAAAATCTGTGTTTAATTGATTAAAACATTCTGTTACCATGGAAACTATATTTATAAAATGGTATCAGAGGACAAAAATAAAATGTTTGTTTGTGTCGAATTAGGTATAAAATGTACTTATGGAATTAAGTATCATAATATTGCTGTATATTGTTCATTTACTAGTGTGTGTCTTATGTTCATTTTTTTGTAAGCATATTTGTGAAATATGAGTCATTTTGTACTAGCCGGTGGTATTACGTAAATGTCAATACGTCAAAAACTAAAAATTATAGAAGCCTACTTTTTCTTCATTTTGTTTCTAAAGGAAAGTAGACATGAAAATGATATGGGATCCTGATACATCAAAGGTACCAGTATGATCCTTTGAAAAATGTCTTATTATTCTTTTAATTTGAAGAGCATTATCTAAGTTATCACCCGTGAATTAAAAGTCCTTGTTGAATATATATATATACATGACAATGTGATTTTTGAGCCATAAGACCCATTTTCCCTGCCACACATTATTTAAAGTGTTTACGAACAGTATACTTTTGGCATTTTAGAATGTACAACAAGCCATACAAATATCGCACAATTCATAAATAATCTGCAATAGTTGCTTTCCGATTTAATTAATTCACATTAGGCATATGATAGAGATGTGTAAAGTGTTTACAAACATGTTAAAAATAGCACCACACTGGAATTCGGAATGTCCCATTTTGTACACGGGCATTATCCTCTCATTCATCTGTTGTGTACTGGAACGTTTTCCATTCTTTGTTTAGTTATATATTAAATTATTGTCTTGTACAATTAAAGCATTTACCATAGACAAATAATACATTGTGCAAGTTTAAACATATGTTTTTATGCAGAAATCTGCAAATTCAACCGATTTTATCAACGGCTATTATTTGATAAACTGCTCCGGTTCATTTTGACAGCAGTACATGTAGAGTACATGACGTTATTTTACTTCCTTTCAAATGACATCTACCCGAAAATAAATATGTAATGGTTTCAATGGGAGGATTTGTTACGGTGTTAAAAATAAGACCACGTTTGTCATACGGAAGTTAATATTCGGTGATACAATGATCAGCTCAGACTTAAAAAAAAACAAGGGTTGTTTCAAAATACTCGTTTGAATACATATTTGATCTTTTGAAGATCGTTCAGTATATAAACCATGTTGTTTTATTTTGTTCAAACGGCATCACACGAGGCGAGACAAATGTGCGACCAGTCCGGGACTCGAACCCAAGACCTCGTTATCAGGCCGAGTGCTCTCAAAACTGAGCTGTCACAACCTTTGTCCTAACATGATCAAGTTTATACCCTGGCATACACCCTCTCTCCAATAAGTATTCGTCCTTGAATTCAGGGATTAAAGGTTTTGTATAATTTACCATGGGCCTCTTAGAGTATACTCCAGGGAAGAGGTTGTGTGGCAGGACGGCTCGCTCAGTCGAGAGACTTAACAAATTCACAGGACGAGAAAAGTGTGCACCCAGTCCGGGACTCGAAGCCGATACAGCTACCGTGACAGGCATATCAACACATTATTTTTATTTCGTGCCGTTTATAAATGATGATGTTAAAATAACACAGACTTAATTGTGTACCTCCTTAAAACAAAATAATATATTAATAAGTTGGCACTGTTTGGAAAATGTCTGTCAAGGACTCAACTTTGAAATATCCATCACGAATATTTACAAGGTCGATGCAATCAATAAGCATATGCCTTAAAGTAAAGTACTTATAGCAAGTTATACTATAAGGTGCTTCTTCCAAGAAGCTACGAATTTATCAAGTTATGTACACTTAACAAATTGAAGAGAACACAGTTTATTGATATTTATTGTTATTGCAACCTCAAAGTTTAGTTCTCAATTATCATTTAGCACGTGTGATAATTATATTTAACCATCTAGTTGCCTATTATCATATAAAAATGCTGCCAGTGAATTTAAGAGCGATTCCTTAGGTAAGCAATAATCCTAAGAAAAGGGCTTTATTTTATAAAGCTCAGCATTCAGGGATAAAGAAATAATTAAATGCTTTTGTCCGTCTCGTGGTACGAAAGAACTTTAGGTTCGATTGATAAAATGCATTTATAAGCATAAAAGCACCTGCAAATGAGTATTCCGGTAGACTTTTTATCAAACAAGAACTATGTTCCTTGGGAACAAACATTGAAATTTGAGAAAATTCAGAAAATGTTAATCTAATCGTAAAACTACGAGAGTAAAATGTAAAGCTAGCGCTAAATGAGGATGACACAATTGTATGATTTGTATTTTGAGCGACAACATTGGACATATTTCGATAACCCTTATTGTTGAAGTAAATAAGTGACTTCTAAGCAAATCTTATATTAGTAATCGGGCATTACTTTGCATGGGATTCGGACGTTTGGCTGTACTTTTCAATTTTTAGATGAGAAATCGAATTATTTATTTTTTATGTGTGCATGCATTTTTTATTTCATTATTTGAGTTTGATGCACAACTATAAGCAGTCCTAGTATTTTTTGTACAACCCTCTTATTCGGATTTTGTAGGGGAATTTCCGAACGTTGAAATGATATAATAAAATACAACACTGCCAATGTGAATAAACATAACGTACAAGATGGGAAATAGGAATTCATCAAAGAAAAAGGTTGTTAATATTTCAGTTTGATCGCATTCATTTAAAGTCAAATATTAAAACTTAAGTATCAATACTAAAGCACAAACGCGTTTTGTGTGATATAACTTTGGATTTCATTTAAGTTAAGTTCATTCAAACACATTGGGCCAAATCTTAAGGCTGACAAATGTTGTATTTGCAGGGGGCAAGACCACCGAAACAAGTCAACAGGTGGAGAATAGGATACAAAGACGTATGTACAAATCAAGTTTCATTTTTATTTAATATTTTATCAAGTAATAGCCGAATGTATAACATTATAAAAGTTGTATATGAAAAAGATAAGGTGCTCGATTCAATTTATGTATAGTATACAAATGGTTAGGTAAATTCATAGTTGATTGAAAGGACCTTTTTTGATTTGGTGGCATGATTTGAGTTGTTAAAAAATACAGCACATATATAGTTCCACTATATTACTTTGAATCGTCTGATCGGAATAATGGCTTTTATTGGTGAATGAACCATGTTTGCCAATGGCAATAACTAGTTATTTACGCAAATATATTTAATCGATGTATTTGTTCAGGAAAATTTAAAAAAACGAAACGTTTCAGAAATTACGAGCTATAAATATTCGTTAAATTTGATGCATTAGAATTCGGTTACTATACATAAACAATAATGTATGATAAGTCGTTGATGTTCAAACAAAACCCGATTTGGCGAATTTAAATGTAATTTTAGACCCATAAATAACATGAGACGCAGTACAATGTCATAACATTTATTCTAAAGCTTTATCTTAGACATTTAGCAAATAGATAATCAAAATCCAGATATATTATAAGGCATCATTTTATTCTAAGTCATACATTATTGCAAATTCCTGGGGAATTATTCATGACAATGTTCCCAGTAAATTTGTTCCTAGTGTATTACCTCCCTTGATAAATTTTCCACTGTGTTGCCGCCCTTGATTTTACACGAGACATGATACAAAAATCAATTCTGGATGTTTCCTCCCACCACAAATGTTGGTCTGGTAATACTTATTCTTGGCCCTAGACAGTTCAGCACTGTATATCGTTCAAACAATATAATCTGGTTTTGATAGGTCCAATTTGTTATTCATGTAGATCTTCTGTACAGTTCTGTTCTACTTATTCATTTGTTAATGCACTCGTTGTGACAAAGAACGGTGGGTCTACACACATTTGTTCGTAGTTTCATTCGGGTGATTTCTTTTCTGGACAATATCCGTCGTTGTTTCTGTTAGTTCAGATACACGAGTGTTTCGCAAGATGGTTTAATTTGTTTGAGATATGCGCCTAAAATTTCACTAGTTACAGACTGCCAATTTCTGGAATGTCTTTCTCTTTTTTTTATTAAAAGCGAATTACTCTGTTTAATCTTACAACAGACAAACCAGTTGCCTTTATATCGTCTATATTCGTGTAATTTCACTAATAAAAGGCAGTAATGAATGATGTACGGTTAACGACCTCATTTTATATATTATATATATATATGTAAAATTAGGTAAATAAAGGTTTATAAAATATCATACATACAGACAATGCTTTGAAACAACATGTACCTACAATAATATGAAGTAAAAAACAATCATAATCAAAAAGTACATGCATATAATGCACTATGGCATGCACACCAACGCCAAGGATTACACAAAAAGAGCAATATCCCTTATTTCCATTGTGGTCCTTGATGTTGGTGGCACGACATAGAGAAGCACTAGTAATAAATAAATACTATATACAATGTAAATAATAATAAATACATGAAATATAATACTGAGATTCAAATCAATGAACACAAAATTAATATCACATTGTAGCTTTGCAGACATGTATCATCACAATAAAATTGAGTATCACCTTAAAGCAGAAAACAACAAATATATCAATTATGATCATTATATCACAGATTAAATTTGGATGGATTAAACATTTAAAGGTTACTACAACAAACAAACATTAAAAAGTCACATAAAGTATGCATGTATTATAAATCCGAACTGAAAAGACATTGGGTAAAGGAAAATGTAAACATTTAACAGCATTTCATAGTAACTTAAGATAGATTTATCTACTCTATTTAAAAGATGTTGTTCTATAGTGGATTTTAAACTAGACAATACTGACATCTGGGTTATAAAAGATGGTAGTTTATTCCACAATGTGCAACCTAAGGAACTGAAGGATTTTTTCCCATTTCCTTTTACCTTTGGTACAGAGAAAGCACCTGTATTACTTTGTCTGGTATTATGGGAATGGATAGAATTCTGGGGAATAAACTGGTCTGACAAGTTATCAGGAGATAGATCATTTTTGATCTTAAAGACATTGTAGAGCATTATTTTCTCGACACGTTTGTCAACTGGCAACCATGGCAAAGAAGTATAATTTTCCGGGCTAATATGACTTCTAGAATCAAGATTGAGCACAAAACAGATCAATTTATTTTGGATTACCTGAAGTTCATTCTTCCAAAACTGAGTAAGACCATTGTACCAAATAGAACAAGCATAATTAAAATGACACTTAAGGACATCACAAGAAGTTTCTTGGTATGCTGGGTTAAATACTTGCTGTACGATATACAAACTTTAACCTAGAGTAAGATTTCTTTACAACATACTGAGTCATATTGACAAATGATAAATTCTGGTCAATTCTGGCCCCAAGATACTTGACCGCATTTGAAGGTTCTATAACTGTATCATTACAGATTATATTTAACCTGGGTTTGACCTTAGCTCATGTTTGGTACCTAAGGGAATTGATTCAGTTTTACCAAGGTGAGGAGATCAATTAACCATTGGCTCACTTCATAAAGATCCTGAAAAAGGGCTTGCTCTATTCGACACTTGTCTTTACCTGAAACTAAGATGCCATACTAATCAGCATTAAGTAAAAGTGTATTCTTTGTTGCTGACGACATATCATTGACATCGATCGAGATAAGGAGAGGGCCGAGAATAGAACCTTGAGGTACCTGACATGTAGTGTTGGCCATAGTAGATTTAGCACCTGATACGTCAACACGTTGTTGTCTATCAGATGAGTAGGATGAAAACCAATTCAGAATGTCATCCCCCAGACCCAGGGCTTTTAGTTTCATGAGAAGGATAGAATTCAACAAGTGTCGGTGGAAAACCCACATTTAAAACCTGATTGTAATTTAAAGAGCAATTGATTACTTTTGAGATATGACTCAACTTGGTCATAGACAACTCTTTCAAAAAGTTTGGATATAATACAGATGATAGATACTGGTCTATAGTTACCAACAGCAATTGTATCATCTTTCTTGAAAAGGGGGACAACTCAGGCAGATTTCATATCATCAGACACAGTACCATGGCAAGGGATAAATTAATGATATGGGCTAAGGGACTAGCAATTATTGGGGCACAACATCTTTTATAAACCGAGACGGAATACTATCAAGACCTGTTGATTTGTTAACCCCTAACTGTGAAATATATTTTAATACTTTGTTCTCAGAAACAAGAGAAAATGAAAAACTGTTTGGTAATACACCTTTTTTGGCATTAAATGATGTAACAAAATCCTTTCCAAATTTACATATACTAGTTTGGGACAATGTTTTAACAAATTTTGATTCTACACTTGTTTAAAAACAATTGAAATTTTCAGCTACAGTCTTCTTATCAAAACATATCTAAAAGTCAACCTTAAGACCAATGTTTGATCTTGATGAACTTTTCTTGGAAGGTTAACCAAGATTTTTTTACAACTTCCACAGAGACTTAGAGTCATCTTTATTTTGCTCAAGAGACTAAATAACGAAGCTCTTCTTGGATATGTCAACAAGAGACTGCACCGTGTTTCTCAATTGACTGAAAGTGTAAAAATTATCTACAGTTTTATTTTTCCAGGGTTCAGTTCTCTGCTAAAGCCGCACCTCTTTAACATGAGCAATATTATTAATAACAGACAACAATAAGTGTTCAAAATTGAGCCAAACCTCAGACACATTAGCACATTAGATAACATAACTCCAGTCAGTAGCTTAAATGTTAGCTTGTAGATCATCCTTGTTATACTTTTTCAAAGAACGAATGGTTACAGTATTATGTTTGTGAATAAATGATTTATGAACTGTTCTGGCACAATAATTTAAAGAATTATCACTTATACATGTATCAACAACACCAGATTGAGAAATATTGTCCTTATCAGACACTAAAATAAGATCAATGGTGGTAGCTGCAGTGTTACAGACCATAGTAAAGACACGTATAAGTCGTTTAAAAGGAAACATGTCAGTAAATAAATTCAAAGCTGACAGCAGAGCACTACTTGTGGCACAAACACCAGTGTTAAAGTCTCCTTATATTACATTTTCATGTTCAGCTATGGTTGCAGACGTAGATGATAAAACACTGTCCAGAAATGTGTTAAAGTGCGACTGTTTTGGGGTCGATAAATTACGCCACATAAAATAGGTTTGGTCTCGGCAGGAGTAGATCTACTCAAGTACCTTCAATATCTGAGTGGTCCAAATCAGAACGTTGGTTAAAAGCAATGTCTGTGTGTATATAAATACAGAGACCGCCACCATGACGATTACGATCCTTGCGCTGTACGTTATCATTTGGAATAGAGATTTCCAAATTAAAAACAGATTCGTCCAGTCACGTTTCAGTAACACAAAAACAAGCGGCTCTGGTCTTCTGTGCAAGCATACGTATATCGTCCATTTTTGGTAGAATACTTCTTGCATTAATATGTATAAAATACAAACCACATTTGTGAAAAACACTAAATTCATTGGTTTATCACTGTTGAAAACATTGGAATCATAATGGGTCCTGTGTCAGGTCCTGGACACGGATGAACATCTCCACATAATAATATGCATAGTGGAAGGAAACTATTTCTTCTGTTAATAGAACACCATGAATGTTTACTTTTCTTGCTTATGTCAGTGTTCATATTGACGAAATTATTATAATAAGCAAGTTCACCAAATGAAATGGCAGGAACAGTGAAATTATCCGAAATTAATAACGAAACCGGATACTGGTACACTCTTGAAAGTTGTTTTCAATGTCTATCTGATAAACGAACTAGAGAAATTACCAGAAGTATAAACATCTTCAGAAGTTCCATATTGCACAGCAGTAGTGTTCATAAGATAAGATAATGAAATAAAAGTCAAAATATAAAGAGTTAATAAACTTCTAAAAAAAGTGCCCCACTACGTCAGAAACCACCAACTTGAGACATATTTTTTAACGTTAGTTGTAAGTATGAATGCAGTTTTATTCAGAAGAAGGTCTTTTAGATGTAGTATATAAGAGATTAATGTAGCCCTGGTAGACATCTTGCTATTAAAATGCGATAGTAGTGGAAAATATCGATTGTTGACGTCAAGGAAGATGATTCTAGTATTAAGTTTGGGTCATATCGATCATTATTATGTTTAAGGACACTTATGTGAGGGTTCTGATAGGCAAAGTTTAAGTTGCCGTTTGTTAAATGATGTTTAACATGGAAAATCACTCACTAGATTGAAAAGTTGTATTTTTGTCGAACACCTTACGATCGTGTTCGCATTGTGAAGTAGAGCCTGTAGAGAAAACGAAAGAAATGGAATACGCACTGTTGGGGTTAACATAAATCTCAGTCTTGGTAAGTAATTCTTCTAACTAATAAACTGTATAATGCATTGTAAATACATATATGTATGTTATTGTTATTTACTATTTATTCTAAGTTGCATTAATGTGTAAAAAAACAACATTTTAAATCTTGTTAAATAGATGTTACCAGAGCACATCTAGCGTTAACATTTTGGCAATTGAAAAAAAAGAAAATTTATTTTACGAAATACTTAACGAACTATTCGTTGATTTTGAGCGTTATAGGGGCTTTAAGTGTTCATGCCTTTTATGATACCATGCAAATCTTTCAATTGATATATTGCTGTCTATTCTTGCCATCTACCAAATGAGATAACAAGCAGTAATTGCACGTCATTTGTGCACGTCTTTTTTATTTTAAAATTGTATTAAGACCGCAAAACAGTTTAAGATATATACAAATCATGATATGATAGTAAAATAAACATATGTAAAGATTAATGTATTGCAACTGTTAGTATGAGTAATTAATTACAAAATTAAATATATCAAATGTAATACCTACACGTATTCATACTAATGTTGAAGCTTCCTTTGACGTAGCTTAATGTAAACTTTTTAATGAATGCTTCTGCTCGTCATCCTTTGTCGCAAAACACAAACCAACCCCTTCAATCATTACTTGAACAACTTATCACAGGCTTTTAAATATCTCAATATCGCCTAAGCATGTTATAGATGCAATTCAGTTCATGTATCCATCCTAACCCAGTGAAACTGATCTACTAAGCCCAAAACTCATACGCGAAGGTTGTAACGAAACAGTACTTCCGTGTTCCAAATATTGTAATTCTCGTTTTAAACGCATCATTTTTTTTTTCACCATCCTGGAAGCTGATAAAAGTTACAGCAATTTATAAAAAAAACTCGATCCATCCGTTTGAGCAAACTATAGACCAATTTCTACTCTTACTGTGTTGGTAAACTTTTTGGAACACTGTAACATGTTTACATTTTTCTTACTTGCAACACTGTAACATGTTAACATTTTTCTTACTTGCAACACTGTAACATTTTAAAAATTTCTTACTTTCAACAAACTACTTACTTCTCTTCAATCCGGTTTTATCGAAGCTGATTCCGCTACGAACCAATTTACGTATATTTAAAAACGATATATGCATAACAATGGAAACCGGCAAGGAAATATAGACAGTCTCTCGTGATATTCAAAAGGCATTTGACATATAAGTTTTTATTTTGAACATTTTTCCATTAAAATCAAAATAATTCCCTTCAATAATATAACCCCAAAGGGCGCATATAGGGTCATTACATTTGGAAACTCTTGGTTCTTGAGATGAAAAGTAAGATTTGGTTAACAGACGTTTTACATTAGGTGGCTGTCGCTTACATTGTATTATCTTCTGATCTGAAATAATTTTATTCAAAACCAGGTCCGTTTTTAAAATGTCAATGTTTTTTTTTTTAATACGCCAAATAGTTCTTTATTTTTTGGATTTTGTGTTGAAATAACTGGAATTATATTACTCTTGTCTTTTTGTGTTGATTTTGAAAGTAATTCATGTTAAGGGATTGAAAGTGCTTTCTTAATACCTGTATTTATAATAGATTGTGGATATTTTCTTTGTATAAGGGAATGCTTAAGTTCATTTAAACGTGTAAGATTTAGTGTATCATTCGAAACTATTGTACAAATCCGTTTCGCTTAAGTGAAAGGAATATTTATCTTTGTGTGTTTATTATGACACGAGGTAAAATTATGATATTGTTTAGAATCAGTTTCTTTGTAATATATATCAGTATTAATTTCAGTATTGTTTTATATCATCAATATATCAAGAAATGGTAGCACAAGTGTGCTTGTTTGCATTGTACACTTGAGATCCGAATGTAAGTTGTATGTTTGTTATATTGCTATTGACATATTTTACAAACAGTTTTAACAAGATATCCAATAAAGAACTTAAACGACTTGTTTCACAGTTAGTTCCAGCGACTTTTGGGCGAAAGCTTAAATCGTCTGGATCCATTAACTCGATATATTCTGAATTACTATTTTTAATTGCACCCTGAATGATTTTACTTTTATGAACTTTTGGAAGACCATAAAATAGACTTGTTTTCCATTCGAATGTTAATGAGAAATCATTTTCCTGTTAAGTTAGTTTATTATTTTCCTTTAGTAAGTTGCGTATTTTTGAAAGTGTTATTTGACAACCATTATCGGGAATTTGTTTATAATATTCAACGTCATTTAACATTTCTAATAATTGTCTTTTATAAAAGTTTGTATTCATTATTACAATTCCACCACCCTTATCTGCTTCCTTAATAGTTATGGATTTGTCTTCTGCTAATGAATCTATAGCTTTTTTTTTCTTTTAATGATATGTTATGTTTAGTGTCATTTTCCATTTGAGAATGTTGAAGGCAAAGTGTTCAAGTAGCATTTATATATTGGTCCAGTGTATTATTTCTGTGTTAAGATGGATAAAAGGACGCTTGATTTTTTACAATAGAATTATTTTTATTATTATGATCACTATTATTAAAAAACTCTTTAAGTCTAAGTGATCTATGAAAATCATCTACATCTTATACTTGATCATAAGAATCTCTTTATATTTAGGTGATGGTGTAAATTTAAAACCCCTCAATACGACATCAATTTCAGTCTGAGTTAATGTTCTTTTTGAAAAATTGTAAATGTTTGTAAATAATTTTGAATTTTCAGCTAGGTTACCTAAAGTTTCTATGTCGGACTGCTCCACTCCCTGCCTTCTTCTAAAAAATCAACGTTAATTTCGCTTGGTTCGTCGTCGTTGTCTTGGAATATGTCGTCGCTTGTATTGTTATTGTTTCTATAGTTTATGTTGTACGAAGACCGTGTGTTACCTCTAAAATTGCGTCTGTTTGAAGTGTAATTGTTTCTTTGTAATTGGTTACGTAATTCGTTGTCGGTATTATTAATTTTCAAAAAAAATATTCTTTAACAATACTTTCCACATCTCTATTTTGTAAATAGCTAGTTTGATTTTGTTGCAGGTTTCTTCTTTGCGAATGTTGTTTATTGTTGTTTCTTTCTTGACTGTTATAGTTGTCTGTTGTCTTCAGATTTTGGTAGTTGGTAGTATTTTTTCGTACATATGAGAAGGGTTGATTTATGTTTCCGAAGTCTTGTTTCTTGAAGCATGGATTTTTATTTTCATATTATTTTATGAATTCGTCTTCTTATTTTGCTAGCCATTTTTCATTGTTTCCCCATCTTTAATGTGAAATTTTTTCATTGCGTTGATTTTCAGTTTTCCAAAGTTCTATCAGTGTCCGGGCTGTTCTTCCGTTGCATTTCGATCGGATCATTTTGAATATTTCTTCGTCGATGCGCTTGAATTTTTCACAATTTAAAGATGCACGTAATGACTGTAATTCTGTTTGAATATTGAAGTCATTCCAGACGGCCCTTTCTCGTACTGATTTTTGATCTCCAATTTCATTTGGTAATTATTTTTTTCTGTAAATGTTTTGGAATTATAATTGGAATTGATCTTAGCCATTTCGAATATTTTTCAAAATGGCCTTTCTCTTTTATCATTGCCCAGTACGCACCTTTCCGTAATTCCATTTTGTTGTGCCATATTTGATAATTGCATTTTTTTTAGCGCTTCTCTTTATTTTTTTTTATTGTTTTCTCGTTATTGTCTTGGTTCACGTGTTTTTACTTTTATTATATACTATTCACAATCTGGATTATGAAATTTTACATATTTAGTAATAGGCATATNAGATATATATGCGGGAAATTTAAATGGAATTAATTTTGTCACAAATTAATAAAAACGAGCATTTTGTATCCACACAAATCCATGTTACCAGAGCACATCTAACGTTGAAATTGTTGCTATTGCTTTAAGGAATTTAACGAAATATATTACGAAATTGTCGTTGATTTTTTAACATTATAGAGGCTTTATAGGCTCATTACAGGTGACACATCCAATTATTATGCATATAAACTGGTCTACTTTTTACCGGATTTTAGTTACTCTTGCATAAAAAAATGATAATAACACAGCTTAGGTGCAACTTTGTCAATTATGGAAGATATACCCGTTTCATAATTGGAAGAAATGTTTACAACTTTGCAACTAACGTGGTGTGTAGCCTCAAAGCGGTGACGTATGCTTAAAATAGCCGAAAGAAAATTCAATTTTAATTATATTTTAAACAACTTTTAACCAGCAAAAAATAACTTATTAGATCACTTCAAACGTTTTAAGCATTAAGAAGAGACCTACTTTGTGAGTGATACCGAAAAACGTTGAAAATCAACGATATATTTGACCTGAGTCACCGGAGCTCTTGCTATATCCCGAGTAAGCAGCGATGTAAATAAACTAATGTTTGTTAACGCAATTGACTTGGAGGACACAGTATTTTAAGCTCAAAACAAGTTGTATTGATAATTTTTATGGTAATCTCCAATAGCATATATATATTGTTTTTTTATAATCTATACAAATAAAATATGCAAAAAATATTTAAACATCGGTAATAATTACGGATCGTCACATGAGCCTTTTAGCATTATGATTTAAACCGGTTAAATGCACATCTTTGTCTGCTAGTTTTCATCCGCAAATGGGTTAAGTAGTACAATTTATTATGGTATTGCGTATGAAAGTTTGCTTAATTTTATACAAGCCTGACTTTTACATTCATTATTTCTCAGGGATTCACAAAGCATTATGATCAGCATCTTGTTTTTCAATATGGTCAACTAAAAATAGGAGTATCATACACCCATCCAGCTTAACCTTGCCTTGGAGTCCAAAACACACATCTCAATTAAAAACACGTTAATCTGAAGACTGAATGCATCGACGTTTCTTAATGATCTTGAACAAATGTATACACTGATGGGGAGTGCAGACTTGTGGGCATTTGAAAATGTAAAAACGCAGGACAGCTGTGCATTATTTATGTAAAAGGAACACTGTTCAATATATTTTATGTTTTGTGTATATAAAGCTTTTCATGAACATATTTATACGTTACATTATACGTATTTTAATACTTTGATAATGATTCTGATAATACAAATCAGTATTGAAATTTGGCATCGGATTTCGGGACACAGAAAAATGTACTTTTATGTTAATGCAAGCACGTTTTAGAGCAAAAAAAAAAGATCATTGTAATATGTATGCATTTGTAAACATATAATGTCATATATATGAAGAACAGTGTAACTATTGTGTTAATAATAATCATGGTGTCGCGATATAAGACGTTAATATTGTTCAAACCCATTGTTATTGTACAAGAAAAAATACAACAAAAACTGCATGGACTATGTAAAAAAATGTGAGCTTTAAAAGTATGTAAAAAGGAGTTGATTTCATACACCTTATTTTCTTAAATATGTGCAAAACATTAACTACTTGACATTGATTTAATTGTTTAAATGGACAAGCAGATTCTGGTCGACCCCAACGCAGTATGGGTTCCACGAGATGACAGTGTCTACGACCCGTACAACGACACGTACTTGACTCCGGAAGTTACGACGATAATTTAAACGGTTGTAACAGTGTTCGATGGTGCCGGTAGAAACAATGACTCCGAAGAAAGAGCTTATGACGAAATAAAAGGAAATATTTGACTGAATATATGACATATATTAATATATAAAAACATGTAATACTTGAAGTTGCCTCATTTTTCATCCACCTGTTTGCCTTTAACTCGAGTAAATGCTTAACCAAAAAAAAATCTTATTTCAGTGCCACAAGAGTCGGCTGAAGATGCAATTGCCGTGCAACTGTTTATAACGAAACTTATCGTATTCAGAAAAGTGATTGTTGCGGCAATTGATATTCACAAAATACTACCCCATTTATCCTTTGTTGGCAAGTTTTCATTAGAATTTGTAAATAATTAAAAGCGCAAAGCCGAGATGCATTTTTCTTTCTTAAAATGATGAATATACGGTTTAATATATTCAAGCTTGAAAATTTTGGATAAATAAATATGCAAATCCATACAATAAAAGAACTTTTATCATTTTATCATACTTTATATATGAATAAAATTAAATTTATTTTCAAACAGAATTCCGGTAATACATTATGACTAGCTGGCCAATCCCTACTTAATTGTTAAAATGGTCAAATGCCAAGACGATTTTCATTAAGTTTCCGTAAAAGGTCTAAATAACAACTAGAATTACGAACTGATGGCACTAAATTAACAAATAACGATCAGTTATATTAAACAAACATATATTGTTTCGAAAGAAAAATGATTCATCGGATTCTATTTCTACAAATATAAGTTGAACATGGGAGTATTGTGTTTGCAGCGATTCCTTATACTGACCTGGTTCACGCACAGTTACCGATGTTACTTTTACTTAAATTGAATTATGTTATGAACAAAATGGCCCCTTCTGACCCATATACTTAGTAAAACTAAAACGACGTTGCTAATGTTAAGTAAATTAAACGGGAACAGTCTTAAGGGTCGATGTAATAGGTCGACTCGAGCTATATTTATATTTAAATTATTTACAAAATTATGAATGTTTTAAATACCCGTATCTCTATGTTCATATTTACTATAATACTAAATCTTATCGATTTTGATCGATAGCGCCCATTCGGGCTGCATTCAAATTGTGAAATACATGTATCAAAGAAAATAATTTCAGAATTAAAATCATCAAGCAAGAAAGTAATCTCTTTTTCAGAATATCCGTCGGAGTTTAAACGTATTGCTAAGCGAAACACAAATGCTGCCGTAGAATATTTGATAGAGCAACTAATTGGGATAAAAAATCGAAGTCACGAGAGAATGTTCGTCTGTGGGCTGAAAAGATGCGGTAGGTATTCAATTTGATCAAATTAAGTAAAGTGTAAACAAAGTGAAACTTGCATAGCATTAATCAAGCTACAACACAATCGCTAGTTAATAGAACTTGGATCACCCTTTTGGAAATGATATCCATAACGTTGGGAAAAAATACCGGTTTAAGGAAACCTCACATCTGGTCCAGATTTATTCACAAAATATGAAAGAATTGATATTATGAACCTTAAAGTGTCACGTCTAAGTATTTTTTTAATATGTCGCCATGTAGTGCTGTTTGCAGTCACCTGCGTTTTGTTATCTTTAATTATAAGCAAACAAACAATAACACATGCGTAGTTAAAACTTCGGGAAGAATTGAAATGAAAGTAATATGTCAACGTTTGTCCAGGTTACAGACACATCGCCATGCTGTTGGATGATGCAGAAGGTGATATCGACCGACATTATCCAAAGAAGTACATTTCAATAATGGCTCCTTTAATTAGGGCTTTGATTAAACCACGAAAAGTTACTCGTTATTTGTGGAATACTGGTGTACTCAATGACGATGATCTAAATCTGATACACAAAGCTGAAGTGTTAGAGGGAGCTGAGAATGCAGTAGAAATACTTTTGGATAAAATCCAATATAGACACAATGACTGGTACAGTCACTTCGTCAATGCTCTCAGGCAAGCAGGTCTAACTGACGCAGTGAATATTCTTGATATTCCACAGCTCCAGTGTAAGTTTTATAAAACCATTATTACGCCCTTTCAAGATTTATAGCGTCTCAATAACTACTATACATATAGTTTATGTCAATGTCAGCTATTATCTCCGCGTACTCGTTATACATAAATACAAAGACGTGTGTGTGATGTATTCAAATGATATATACATGTATAGAACCTTGAAGTATGGTGATATGAGAGCTTGTATCAGTCGAGTTGGTTGTTTGCATGAAAGACTCGAGAACGACGCAAACTGACACTACAGACGAAACTGATTCACTTACACAGACCACCGTACTAATGTTATGTTCAATTTATTATATACATGGTCAAGCATTTAACACGTTAAGTACAAAACAAATCACAAGACATTGTATGTCAAGTTCTTTTTGCAAAAGGACGTAACGACACTTTATTAAGTTAGTAATGCTTTTCGAGGCCTAACGATAATAAACATAGTCGAACGAGCATAGGTATTGATTGCTAAATATCATGTGTAGTGTTGGCAGAAATAAGAAAAAATACATAATACAAAGCAATTCGTGCCGCATGTTATCTCTAACATTAACCTTTCTAAACAGCAGGCGGCGATGAAGGTCATCTACATTCTAGGCCTAGTCCACCTGAAGTTGTTCCTCAAACATCGGAGAACACGTTTGTCAAAGTTGTATATTTTCCTCAAGGACATCAAATGAATGTTCGCCTCGAGAGGGACGTCATAAACACTGCTAAGCACAGGAACAGACAGATAGACAGTGTTGTTACTCAAAAGCTTGGTGTTGAGAAACTCATCGAAGAAAATGGCGATAATACATGCGATGGGTCTGTCAAAATCAAAGCCGTATCAACCCATGCATGTAAAGATGATTCTGATGATGATTTGTCCCGCACAGGTTAACATTTAAATTACTGCTTTTTATGTGCAAACAGGACTTGAAGTGCTGAGAAAAACACATACTCAATTATTAGTATAATTACTTTTATAGTTATAATATCAACACTCATTATTATTATTTGTATCATTTTTATTATCATTATTATTATTGTTATTATTATTATTATTATTATTATTATTATTATTATTATTATTATTATTATTATTATTATCACTATGATTATTATAATTGTTGTTTTTATAAGTAGTAATAACTGATATTTAAAATTCGCATGATATTTAACAAATGCATTTTTACTCGTTACTAAGCGTATTTACCAGTTTATAACAGACCTTTAATGGGACAACACAGTATGTAACAAATACAACAAGGTAAACGATTTATTCAACAACCTTAATTCCAACCGAACAAACTGACTGTATTACACTTATTATTCTTGTGTAAACTTTACATATTTTTAGCAGGCTTAGACTTTGATGATTCGTCGAGTCTATTGGCAGAGTATGATGAAGTTCCGCCTCCACGCGCTCCACGTTGCGCTCAGCCGCCTCCACCCCCTCCTCGTGACTACAGGAAAGGAAATGGTAAGTTGGAAATGCAAATAACGTGTTTTAGATCATTATTTCTTATACAACTATGTATATCATAATTAAATAAGTTTAGCATGTATTGGCGCATGATGAGTTATAAGCATTGTCGAACAACAAAAGTAATATATAAGCTGAGTGTTTTGTAATGTTAAGCATCGTAAGGCTTTCGCCCACAATAAACTGTTTTTTAATATTCACACCGTTATCACGTGTTTTTCAGTCAATATTTTAAACCATATGCTGATAACTGTTCAGACATTGGGAAGCTTAAAACTCATCGTTTTTAACCTCAAGTAAAATTGCTTTTAAAACTCGATTATTTGCAGAATTGCAAGGCTGCAAGTCATCTATTCATGCGAATATATCACCTGCAATATCTGCCCCTAACAATGTGCAAGTCGACGGTACGTTAAAATTGCAACTCTTTTATAAACATTAAAGTTAATTTTATAATTAATAATAACATCAATGTTTCTATGTAATAACCGTGTGTTCCAAATATGCATGCTAAGTTTTGCTGTGTTTTAAAAACGAGGAATATTGATGCACTTTGCGTCCTTTGGTGATTCGTCGAGTCTAATGGAAGCAAAAAACGTGACCTTTATATATATATAATATATGGGACAACACAGTATGTTACAAATACAACAAGGTAAACGATTTATTCACTTGTATATTTTATAATAATAATTTACATTATTATAATAACTTATATATATATTATATTATATATAATATGATTTATTATAAATATAAAGCTTGGTGGTTTGAAACTCATCGAAGAAAATTCATAGCAGTGTTTATGACGTCCCTCTCGAGGCGAACATTCATTTGATGTCCTTGAGGAAAATATACAAGTGAATAAATCGTATATATATAAATATATATAAGCGCGTGGAGGCGGNATATATATATATATATATATATATATATATATATATATATATATATATATATATATATTTATTTATTTATTTATGTATATATATACCAATAGTTTATGACATAAATTTGCTTAAATATCATCACAATAATGAATCATTTACAATACTAAACATGATAATATGCGACCATGGGTAATATTATTGAATATGCATACATATCTATGTGTAAAAATTATTACAAAAACTACCCGATACCAGATAGATTTAAGTGTCAATGAAGCGTATGGATTTCGACGTATAAACCTAAAGGTGTCTCTTTTTACAGAGCAGAACGACTGCGAGAACACTCTAGTTAAAGAAGTGGTAGATGAAAATGAGTACGAGTGGATCGAATCGCCTCAATCTAAATCGCAAGGCACAGTGAAGATGAATGGTAACTTGGGAAAACATAATGTTATAACTTCGTAACAGCCCGGTGTTGTACACGCGTATTGTGATAAATAGGTTCACCTCACATTGTGCAAATTTGATTAAGATATATCTATATTGTGTACATGACTGGAATACTTTTATTATAGGATACAGGTATAAAAGTGGTTTGTTCGAATTTCCGAACGTCAAATTCTTAAACAAAAATCATTACCAACTGTGTTTATAATCGCGATTAATTGTCAACCATTGTTAAGAAAGTTAACGTTTAACTATTTTCTATTAACATATATTTTGCTTATGCCCGTAAATACAGTGTTCGGCGTTACAGTTTAACAATTTCGTCTTATTTATTTTAATCGTGCGATATAAACTTAACGAATATTACCCAATATGATTTTTTTTGTCGAATTGCAAATATACCAGGTGTAAAAACCCTTGTTACGTTGTGTACCGCCCTAAGCAAACTATTTGCTCAAAACTAAAGTAAAAACAATCGTTTTAATAATTGAGGGACAGTAGTGTTTGTTGAGGATTTCGAAAGTTGTTTTTATAATTTTACAACATTACAGACAAGGCAAATACATGCAATTAATTGAACGTATTCTTTCAGACAGTATCTGGATTTAATCTGTCGATTATAAATGTAAGTATGTTTGCAGATATAAATGTTTGCAAGCAACCTCTCATGCCAGAACAAGCTACTTTTGAAGATCTCGACGAGTTGAAACCTGCTGTTGTTCCAACACAAGATTCTTGGGCGGTAACAGAAAATGGTAAGAAGACCAATATCCTAAATTTACTGTTGATTTTATATAAATGTAATCCATTTTATCAGGCGTATGTAGATTTCTAAACAAAACAATAGCTATGAAATTATTTATACCATCCGATATTTCAATATTGGAGGCGACGACAAATAATATTTGCATTGCAGGACGATAGCTACAACACAACAAAACATTCAACCAGCAAAAACACGTTTTAAGCTAGGTTACCTATCGAAAACCGTAAATCTAAGGCTAGCAGAACCTCACAATGAGATCTGTAATACTTCCTTTAGAGGACAAATAACAATAAACAACATACCGATTGTACGTATAACGTTATATTTATATTATACCATATACCAAATATGGTAAAACCTGCGGCAATCGGTTTGGAAAATGTATCGTAAAACATATTAGGCGTTTCAGTCGGTTTAAACGCTAGCTTATCCGTCAACCTGAGAGCCAGACAACAAAATACCAAGCCGGATCTGTCGGGGCCCGGAATTACAACGACCGCGTACTCCACTGTCAGTCTCCAGGGCGGATGCGATCAAGTTAGCTACTGGAGTAAGACACCGATCAATGTGCCAACAAAGGGAACAACTGTAGGAACATTGAGCGTAAGAACACTCAAAGGGTACGGCAATATCAATGAACTTACGCACGAGCTTAAGCGCTACCGCTGTGACATCATCGGACTAGCCGTAGTCAGGTTGCTAGGCTTCGGTGAAACATCAACAGACGAAGGACACAAGATATGGTTCGGCGGGAGGATTCTAAACATCGCTAAGGGTCTTATTTATTGTTAGAAAGGAGGACTGGTTTTAAAAGCGTCATCAGTTCCTCCCAGTCACCAGCAGGCTGATCTCTATCCGTATCACGACGAGACCTTCCAACACCACCATCAACCAGGTCTTCGCACTAACATCAGACTACGAAGACGAGGAGATTGAACAGTTGTATGAAGAGTAAGAGCGCATTGTCCTAGTTTACTGGTCGAAGTAGACGCTTACCTAGACTGGTCTAGGACATAAGCTAGATTTGACATAGGAGAGACCAATGAAAGAGACTTCTTGAGTTTCAAAAGCCACGAACCAACCCTGGCAAATACGTTTCACCCACGCAAACCGTCCAGAACAGCGGCCTGGCATGTTTCAAACGGGCAAGTACACAATTAGGTCGCAACGGTTCAAGTCGAACAATAAGGCCAACACATGAACGTTTCCTGGCGCAGAAATTGGCAGTTACAAAGACTTAGTGCTCACCGATATCAATTAGTAGCTAAAGAACAAGCGCAAGACAATCTGGCATTGGGTTGGAGAAATGGAGGATATTTGTTCATGTCAGTGTAAGATCGTTTTTTATTTCACGAGTAATCATAGAAAATGTATTTTCACGAGTGGCGCAGCCACGAGTGAAACTATTATTTTTCTATGATCACGAATGAATTAAAAAACGATCTTACACTGACATGAACAAGTTTTCTGTTTCTTTAAGGCCCCTTTTTCAAGAAAATAATTAATTATAATTTCTCTTTCGCTGAAAAGTGACCCTCTCTCCCGTGGCGCGCCTCAATACATTGAAATGACGTCATTTTGTTGACGAAAATACGTCATTATTCCAGGGAAATTCTTCAGTTAAACTCTTTTACAATGTAAATAAACGGTAAAAAAACATAAAATTAAAAGAAAATTTGTTGGATTCGGTGGATAATCCATTTTATTTCACTCGTGATTATAGAAAAATATAAACAAGGATATAAACACGGGAAGTACATCTTGATATGATGATCTAAAAATAGAAAAAGGAATTCCGAAAATTTGTTCTTTTCACCGGTGAAAAGAACAATTTTGTTCTTTTCACTGCTGTTATTTCACTGCAGAAATGTCATATTTTATCATTAGGTATAAAAGAAACTGAACGATCCAGATATATCATAGGCATTTCAGGCACAGAAAGGTGGCAAGTTTTCAGCCCTGAACATCGTAGACAGTGACATTGCCAAATTATCAACAACAGTAAGCGATTCATTATTTCATCGGTCGAATACGTTCTAGTGAGAGAGCGGAGGAAGAAAAAGACACGGGTTACGACCGAGATCATCGACCGCGACGGCAAAAGAAGAGAGCTGATGCATGATAAGTACATCAGCCTGGACTCTAGGGCGGAATACCAGAAATCGAACAGGGAGGTGAGGAAGAAGTTGAAATAAGCAAAGGAAGAGGAATGTAACAACGTTGAGATGACCAAATGCAGGAAACAGAATGCAAACAGCACCCTCAAGACCCTCACGAAGACCAGTCAGCCTGTGGTATAACAGACGCTGTCGGGAACCTCTTGACCTGATTAGGTGGACTGAATACTGTAACGACCAGAGGGGAAGAAGTGCACAGTCAGAAGGCATGGTCTTCTCCGGGAATTGATAACGTCTTTTATGAGCTGATTAAGCACGGATGAAAGGCAACGATTGTAGCAATGACGACACTCTGCCAGACGATCTGTGAGGAGAAAAAGTGGTCCTAGGAGTGATCCAGTCTATGGTCATCCCACAACAGAAAAATGGGCAACCTCAAGCTCTGCCAGAATTACCGCGCAATCAGCCTCATTAGCCATTAAAGCAAAGTCATGTTATGCATCATCCTCAACCGATTGAACAAAGCCACGGAACTGCTGGCGCAAGAGCAGGCTGGATTCAAAGCAGGATGGAGTGGGGCTTTACCTCCTGCTTATAAACTAAAGCTTCACCGTCTCTATATTTTTATATTTACATTTAAGAAACAACTTTGAACGTCACCATCAAATGGTAACCTTGTTGCGTAGTGTATACGTTCTTACGTAAAACGTTTCTATAACATTGGATAAATAACAAACGTGAATAAATGATCAGAACAAACAGTACAAAAATATCGATGAATTGACAGGTGTATGCAACTGAAAGTACGTTTCGTTTATTCATTCAAAATACTGTCATGTAAAAAGTCTCAAAAAGGCGTAATTCTGTTTTCTTGGCGAAGTATGTGGTCAGGCTACCAATCCGATGATATAAACCCATTGCTTCGTATTGTTTATTTCCAAGAAAACGCATTTATTTATAATTTTGGAGTTATATTTTACTTAAGATGTTACTTTGCGTATTTGTCTCGATATACAAATGGCACTTGAAGATTCTTATTAAACAATTAAGAACTTG
Organism: Dreissena rostriformis; assembly: GCA_007657795.1. Lineage (NCBI taxonomy): Eukaryota > Metazoa > Mollusca > Bivalvia > Myida > Dreissenidae > Dreissena > Dreissena rostriformis. Next base: position 169,255 of record VMBQ01000600.1, on the reverse strand, counting down.
ATTGTTACTAAAATGTTATGGTTTTGTTATAAACAGGTGGTGTTAAACAAAATAGAAATAGATAGGACAAAAACGCTGCTTACTATCGCGTTTTATTCAATATAAAAAAGAACAGTAAAAAAATATTAAACATAAATCATGTTATATGATGAGCAAAAGGAATCTGTGTCGATTAAATATGTTGTTTGTTGATAGTCAGGAATACAAATATAAGTATGCACAAACAATGGCTAACATTCTATATTGATATGAATAAAAAACAGTGTTCACCTTTCTCATTGCAGTGTACATTTAATGATCCATTTTATTTTGCAGACATAACTAATCGCCAACCACATCGCGAACGTCCGACATCAATTTCCGTAGACGCCAACAAACCACAAGGACTTGCAAATTGTAAGTGAAAAATGACCGATTACGTATGTTGGTTGTATATGCATTCATAAGTAAAACTCATAATTAACATTTGATACCCTTGCTATGCAATATCATTATCCATAATATACAATATGTTTTCTTAGATGATGAGAGCTATCGCAAACCAACTCATGTCGCCAGTCTGGAAATAGCACACGTCGAGGACGTCCAATACCCAGAGGAAGGCCTAATAGACAGTGAAGTTGTTGCTGAAGACGTACTGGGCAACCACCAACGACGAGGTCACAGTTCCACAAATGTGAATGATGAAAGAGAAGTATTGACTACATGCGATAAAGGGAAAATGTCATTTTGTTCACAAACATCCAATGACGTTTTGGCTAATAAAAATGACAGCATAGAATCGATACATGCTCAGATACAAAAGAAGAAGAAAGCATTGGATGATTTACTCGAACGCAAAGAAGCAATTAAGCAACTCAGAGAATTAACGCGACAATTTACTTCTAACTTTAAAGAAACCTGTATTGAAACAAAACTGTTGCTTGAAGATGAACAACACGAGGAAGAAGTGAAGCTCAGATTCGGTAAATACAACTACTAATTATAAGTGCATATGTTCTGATTTTATATATAGTACGTGCATGCAACTGTTCTTCTTTCATGTTTCAGGTAATGGATCGGAAATACAACGCGACATTGATTCAGCTTCATACAATGATACTATTAATCAGGACAGAGATAGTGCACGAGACACAGTTGATCCAGGAACAATAGTAAGCAAACGCTGTTCTGGAACCAAAGATCAACCATGTCATTCAAATATGTCGAACGATTCCGCGTTTTGTAGTTGTGCGACCATTGATCGGAATCCACAACTTTATTCTGTTGAGTATGACTTAAGATAACTGTTTTATATAGCGATACGTATTTCAAACAGTGATTGTGTTGTTCTTGGTTTCAATAGAATATTCGAAATATTCTAAATATTGGTCCTAAGTGGATTTACAAGTGTATCACATTCTACTCGTGTGCACCAATAACACTGTATCGGCTTCATAGCATAAAGATTTTTAAATTGATAAAACTAGTTGATGTATGAATGTATTGTTAAGTATATGCCTTTTGAAAGGAATTTCAATTTAATTTATAGATTAACATAAAAACGGTTAATACCGTTATACAAAGTGATGACGTTGCAATAATGATAGTCACAAAGATTATTATTATTTTCTTAAAGATCGCACACATTACGTTCATATATATTATTTATTTATTCAAGTTTGTCTAAGAGTTTAAATGCATGTTTTGCATTTTAAATGCAAATTGGAAAAAAAAGAGTTTAATTTTGTGTATTTGTATTGTTACACCCCGTGTATTGCCTAATGAATTTGATTTATTATTTTTAAGATTAGCACCGTGTCTCGAATTCCTAATGAACATATACTTACAATCATACGCTACCTTAATTCTAGTTGAAGAAGTTAGAATGTAGCAATGCAAACATACTTTACATATTCATCAAGAATATATTGCAGGTAGTTTGTGTTATGTACGGTAGTATGCCTATACCATTCAACTGATGTCTTTAAACTATGTCAGCAACTATTACACGCTCTTATTCCGTACACGTACTTGTCAAGCCACAGTTCACGAAATAAGCCATTGTAGTTTAGATTGGTATCAGTTGTTATGAAATTAAACGCCGTTTATATCCCTGACATTACGGTTATGAGAATTGCATGTATTTATGTTAATGATCAAATGGAATCTTCATGGGTATAAATTTATTGTCTTGACGCATGGCACGAACGTGTTTGACCTATTATATTTATTGAATTGGCATAATCTTTGATTAAGAATGTGGGGCTTGAACGATAGCATACGTCGGTAGTAATTTGTTTTGTTTGATGGCGTTTTTGTTGGTGTTATTTTTTTAATTTTGGTAATTGGTTGTTTGTTGTTTTTTTTTGGTGGGGCGGGGAGAGGGATGGGGAGATTTCCTTTTTTCCATAGATGCAGCCCATGTCGAATCAATTATGTTTGAACCTTTATAGATTCATGCTCATAGATCTAGGTCAGATCAATGTTTACAAGATCATTTTATTCGTTTAATTTTGTATTCATATCTCCACTGAATGTATATGAGTTATTGCTACTGAAACTTTCTTTGTGATCACAAGAATTTGTGTAAATGAATATGTTAAATGAGAACTGAAACATATTTCTCTACATTGTTGATGTTATGATATATGTTTACAAGCTTATCTTGATGTATCGATAACAATCTAGGGACTCTGTTTTTTTTCTTTTACGCATAATATTAAAATGACATCCATGAAACGACAAGGTAAATTATATTATTATTTTACTATGTTGTAAACATCGAATTGTCGATGATTGAATCAAGAAGCCTACATTGTTTTAATTTTAATTTTGGGAGTCTGCCTTATCAAGCACATACCATAATATTTCAAGTTAAATTTACTTTCATAAATGTCATTTGTTTATATATTTTGTAATCTGTTCGATACAAAGATTCACTACGTGACAGTTCATTTAATGTTGGTGAGAAAATTAACACAATTCGTACTTATATGAGCAATTTTGTTTGCTTTATATAATCAAATATGCATGAAATATTAGTGCTATTTGTAAATATTATGATAGAAGCATCTCAATAATGGGTATACTACTTTTGGGACTCTTTTCCTTATCAAGCACATACATTTGTACCATAATATTTCAAGTTGAATTTACTTTCATAAATGTCATTTGTTTATATATTTTTTAATCTGTTCGATAACTTTTTCCCGACAGTTCATTTAGTTTTGGTGAGAAAATTAACACAATTCTTAGTTATATGAGCAATCTTGTTTGCTTTATATAGTCAAATATGCATGAAATATTAGTGCTATTTGTAAATATTATGATAGAAGCATGTCAATAATGGGTATACTTATCTTGTGATTTCGTGTCATTGCTTAATATTATTAGATGAATGTCGGTCAAATGGCAAACCCGTTGTGAAGAATGCCATGTTTTTGTGTAAAATGTTAGTGAGCTGAGATTAGATTTCTAAAAACTGTTCTCGCATGTATAACTCAACAAAGAGGGGCATATTAACAGAAACCTCTTAAAGTTGTATAATGTTTATATTTTTGGAGTTTACTTTAAGTGTGGCGTTGACCTTTCAGCTAGGGGCACAAGTATTGCTGCTGACATGCTGGCTCTCTATTGTGAATATTTTAGGCTAGTAATTGTACAGTAACATGATGATGAAGGGGACATCCCGGGAAAGCTGTGTTATGCCCAAATTTGACCTCTGACGACTATTTGTGACCTGTTTTACACACTATGTCTACATGGCTTACATTGTTTTTATAAATGCATATTTAGTTATACAATTGCTTGAGGAATGAATTTACATCCAACACAAGCTGTTTCATGGGGTTAAAATGAATGTTGATCTTTATAGATGACTTTAAAGTTCAAGCTAGGAAGACGGGAAGTATTCTTAATTAAATCATGTTTATGTCATCACGGATGTGGAGGCATAAGCATTGAATTTATTTATCCATTCCTACGTCTTGACGTCCAAAAGCATGCGTTTAAAAAAAAACTTTTTGAACTACTGTATGGATTTTTTTACTGCGACGAGTTTTTGGCAGAATGGGCTTATTATCTGTTTTTCACTATATATAATATAATACATAGTTAACGAACTGCAGCTGAACTGTATTTGATATGCATAGAGTTTGGTCAGAATTTCGGCCGTTTATCTGAGTTTTTTTTCCAAAATAAAATATGTAGTTCCGAACGTTTGTGTGTTCACTTCCCCTTAAACTACTGTGTGGATCCCGCTAAAATGTTCAGAAGTGAATGACCATGTGGAGATGATCATAAGAAAGGAAATTAAGGTAAACCTTTTCCAGAATTATTACCTTTTATCTGTTTTGCCACTATATAATTATTGTCATATAAGTATCTTCTTTTAACTCATTTTGTCTATATTTCCAACATAGAATATATTCCAAAACATTGAATTGTTTACTTCTCTTTAACCACTGGGTGAATCTCAATCAAATTGTCGTAGTTAAAGAGTTGTATGTGTACATCAAGATAAAGGAAAAACTTTGGTCTGCAACCATTTTAAGCTGAATTATGACCTTTTGTCTTTTCGTCCACTCTTGAATATCACATGTAGTGAATTGACCGTTTCCGAAAATTCGTTTTGGGGGCATCAGTGCTTGTGACACATTTCTATTTAAATTGTCGTTTTTTTTGTTTCATTCATTAACAATAATTTGTTTAGTAATAATGAAAGTTTTCATACAATACACTTGCCATGTATGACTTATGGCGATTGTGTATAAAATATTGCAATAACAGTGCAAAGTTTCCTAGTGTCCTAGTGCCATATTTAAACAAAATGAATATTTAAAAAGCGCAATACGCTAACACAACCGATTCAATAAGGTGTACATCTATGGGGCTACATATCCAGTTTAAAGTACTCAAATCAAAGGCATTGAACATAACAAATAGCAATAAACATTCAGAATCGATGCAATACGTCATACCGTAATGAAGTTACATGATTTCTAACAAAACAACAACAAACTTCTTTTTAACGTATTTGAATATATTACTTACATATTTCAGAGTAAACCTCGTTTTCGTACATACATTTGAAGAAACCTTACTTGTTCGACCACAATACAACTATATTCAAACGTAGCCGTATTGTCACCATCTTTTAAGATGTCTGTAACTATTCAATGAGTTCTTTCAATTGCCAAACACGCCATAATTAAAAACTATCAACACGAGAAATACATTGATTACCATAACCCAACTATGGAGATAGTCAAAACGTCCATTTTCATGCTTTAGTTAATGTGTACGAACTTTTTTTAATAATGTTTTACTAACCTGTGTTAATTTTTTTCAATCAAACCATAAAACTCAAATCGCATCATTCTCATTTGATTTACAAGCCGCCCTGGCGGAATGGATATGGTGTCCGCCTAGCGACTAGGCGGTTCCGAGTTCGATTCCCACTGTAAGAGCGTTATTCAGATACACATATTTGACGGTTGGCAGGAAACGATATCGAGAGTGTTCCAAATAAATAGCTTTAATATAAACTAATTGGATACAGATCGTCTGTGCACAGTGACGGTGGTTAGTGCAGGGCGATGTTTATAAAATGGCGTCGCTTTTATAAAACGATTGAATGATATTCCAGCTGCAATCTCATATGTAAATATTATGTAAAAAGTGTCCAAACTGTTAATTTCTAAAACCAATTATTTTAAGTTACTGAATACTTTGCCTTAAGCGATAGACAATCATTTTTTATACTTATCCTAAAACAGTTTATTACCAATTAACACTTTAGATCACAACAACATATGGTGCCTGCATACAATCTTTACTACCGCTTACATTAAACATAACGTGGATCGGATGTGGACATTTGTACTGCTATATTATCCTAAACGTTATATAGCATATTAAGCAAATAATGCACAACGTGATTGCTGCAAACAGGAAAAGTAATAGTCGTCTTATTTATTTTTTATTTTGTTTTTGAGACTTTCTTTTTCAGAGTGTTCGCGATAACATTACTCGATATGATTGATTAACAGGTTTGGTTAAATCAAACTTTCTGGAGAGAAATACCAGCATCAAATGTCTATGAAATTATATTTCGTAAACACCTATTTTTTTGCCCTGTGTACATAATGGACGTTCACAATTGATGTCCAGTGTTTACAGTTTCTAAAATGCTTTGGGACGGCTAAACAAACTCACAAAAGATGTGTTATGTGGTTTGTTGTTATTTCAGAATTATAAAAAAAGAAGATAATACTATATATATTGTATAAGGTACACACCCTCCTTGCAGAAACCAAAAAGATGCATACAGTAACTGCTAGAGTGTGTTGCAATCTTCAAACTAATTATCATCGAGAACTGCATTTAATGAGAAAAAAAGATGCATGCACTAATGAGCTCTGTGTTTATAGCTTTATTAATGATTGCTCACTTTTGTTTTATTTATTCGAGAAACTTATGTTTGTAAACAATGTGAAATCATGTGTGTTTATATTCGTATGTCAAACAAACAATCCAATTGTTTAGAACATTTTGTTTATATTTTGGCATGTAATGGTTATGAAATTTGAAAACTATTTGTATTTAGGCGTTTCATTTTATTGTTCGGTTTCAGTAACTGTTTCTTTCATTATATGCACACGAGTTAAAATAAAGTCTTAATGTTAAAAACATCTAGGGAAATTGAAAGTATTGGCTAAAATGTAGCTTGTTTTACATACCAATATAAATGAAAATAAATATATACAAGTAACAAATATACCATGTAAGACATAACACGATACATTTGAGCTTATTGTGTATCAATTCATTTTTAAACCGCCAAACTCGTTTGTTCACACAGCACTTGTTTATCAAAATATTGCAATTAATAAATAAAACAAAAGTTTTAAATCTCTAAATTATCTTGAGTATATTTTGTTGGAAATACCTTCAATTTTGAAACATCTAGCTTCAAATAACATACAGTTCGTCAGGAAAGAAGCTAACATACTGCAATATAGATTACATTGGCTCGAGAACAAAATACTCGTGTGGCTCACTGAACGTATTGAAAAAATCGTGTTTGCATGTAAGATGCGATATCGTTCCACCTTACAAGGCATTGCTAATCGGCCTCTCAGACTGAGGACAATCAGCACCGAATGACGTTGTAGGTGTTGAATACGATGTACTCGGAGCTTAATGGGCTCTGTTGCACGATGTCAACAAAGGAAATTCCAAACCTTTCACTTGGAAAATAGTTTTGCTGGAACGGTTGTTGGTCCAGTTTTGCATGTCTTCTACCATATCTTCTGACAAACAGGCGTAGTCATTGACAACGCAGCGTCGAGGCGGTGCTCGTTTCATAGCGTGACTGCTCTAATCATTGAGTCCACCATCATGTCTCATCGAGCCACCGCTCAGTTCCCGTCTTAAATCAGCCAAACGTCGCGTAGAGTACACGCTGTCACCTGTATCTAGATGTCTAATTTGATGACATAATTTTGTTTATTTGTATTTGTAGAAACATAATTTTTGAAGTTTTATTGGAAGAATGGATTTTCCCTTACTTTATCTAGTTTATTGATTTTATACTTTTGTCTTATTATAATGTATATTAGTTCTCTCAACGTATTTTATCAAACTTATTCTACCAAGCTTTAAAACTTTCCGTAAATAAACATGTTGTTACGATAAGGTCTGAAACATAATACAATTAGGCATGCTGCATAACTATTAACAATAATTATACATGCTTTAGTAGGCATGAGATGGACATATTTGATCCTTCTTCTCGTAATACTCTTATTTACGATTTTTTNTTTTTCTTTTTTTTTTTTTTTTTTTTTTTTTTTAATTTATAGCCTTTATTCACCTGCATACATTACAAAATGTATTGTTAGTTGACATGTTATTTTGTTAGTATTCAATAGAGTTTTTTAACAATTCAACTTAGTTGATATAAAAGAGGTAAATAAAATCCATGCATTCCATTATATAGACACAATCATACAGTTCACACACGCACAGACACTTTCACAAAAATGCCATGTTATGATACAAAAAAGGAAAATATTAGGAATTAAGAAAATTATAAACTTAGATCAAACATTTGGACTTCAGACAATTATAAACATTAATCAAACGACCATGGTATTTAATATTTTTAGCAAACAACACAATTTACAATAACACTATTCTATTGATCGACAAAACGTTTTACAATTAACCAGTTTGGTTGTTCTTTTTCTTTATATTTTGAATTAGATTGAATTTCATATGATACACAAAAATAATTATTCAGCTCCCTTATTGAAGGTAATTGACCCTTTCTCGGCATACAAATATATACTTTTTAATTTCAAGAATAAGAATATTAATATCAGTCATGTTAGTACTTGTACACCCAAATAACATTGTTTGACATGAAAGCTCAGTTCATTTTTGCACATTATGTGATATTAAAAATTCTACAACATAATGTACAATTCTCTCTGTGAAAATGCAGTCCCAGAATACATGTAATATGGTTTCTTCATTTTCATTACAGAAAGAACATAAATTGTCATAAACAATGTTCATTTTAAATAGGATTCTGTGAACAATTCTTTTCTGGAACCACTGAGTGTATGTGTCTCTGGATATAATAAAAACAAGTGCGTGCACTTTTGTCCATTCAACGTTGTTAAAAAGCGTATTCCATTTTGAATGGCAAGTGGGTATATCTGTATAATAGGTAAAACATTGATACACAAGTTTGTTTTGATTATACCCAAAAACTATGTTATTTAAGTAACATGATATAAATGCACATTGTATATTTGGCTTTTTTTTATAAATGGAAGTCCTGATAATCTGATAAATGCCTTAACAGTTCTGATTAAACCTTCATAAAAAAAGGAAGTTAATTTAAACACCAATGAGATTTTCTAATACAGATTGTTTTTAAAATTCCCCAGAAGTGCACAAAATATCTCGTACATATTTAATTCCCCTATCATACATATTTTTATTATGTATAATGTTCATACCTATCGTAAAATTGAGGTAATAAAAAAAAGGCATATCAAGGATATCTTCACGCTTACTGACATTTTGTTTATTAATAAACTCAATGTAACATGTAAGGACATCTCTCCAAAAACAATTTTTTGAACTTATCATTATTTTTTCTATATAATATATTCCTAAATTAATCATTTTCTTCACATCAAACAGAAAATATACTAGTTGGGAACATTTTCCATTACATGAAACAACCATGTCATTTTTATAGTTCTTTCAATACGATAAATATTGACAACTATGTTTCATGCATCATTTGACTTGTTTGTGTGTTTGTTTCTTTAATGTTTTATCTATCGAAATACTAACATTCATAGTGTTTTTTCCAGGAGGACAAAGGGGCATGTCGCAGTAAATTTGAAGAGGGCATCTTAACGCGAGGTTAATGCAAAAAAGGGCAGATATACGCGTGGTGCCGTTTAACTGTAAAAGTACTGTTATAGATAATTACTTATCAATGATAACGGCTATGGGTATACTTGTATAGGTAATTTTTACTAATAAATTATAATGTGATTACACTGTTATAGATTAAATCTACTCAATTAATATAGTTGCTTAGACGTTGAAGTCTCTCGAGTAAATCAGTCGAAACGTCAAACACAATCATGGACGCTGATTTCGCGGACACGTTAGGTCATTAGTCAATAAAGATGTTATCAATAAGGGCGCGTGGCGAGTTTTGCCTTTAAAAAGGGCAGAGTGGCGAGCCGGGAGGGCAGCGTGGCGAATCGCCACGCTAAAAGGGCCTGGGAAAAACACTAATTCACTGTTCAACATATACGGACTGTCGGGTACTTACATTCAATGTTCTACACATAAGGACTGTCGAGGTACTTACATTCACTGTTCAACACATACGGACTGCCGGGAGTTACTTACATTCACTGTTAAACAAAACGGACTGTCGGGAGGTACTTATATTCACTGTTCAACACATACGGAGTGTCGGGAGTTACTTACATTCACTGTTCAACACATACAGACTGTCGGGGGTACTTACATTAACTGTTCAACACATACGGGCTGTCGGAGTCACACGGAATACTGGAGGTACTTACATTCACTGTTCAGCACATACGGGCTGTCTGAATCACACCGAATACTGGAGGTACTTGCATGCACTGTTCAACACATACGGAGTGTCAGGAGTTACTTACATTCACTGTTCAACACATACGGGCTGTCTGAATCACACCGAATACTTGAGGTTCTTACATTCACTGTTCAACACATACGGAGTGTCGGGAGTTACTTACATTCACTGTTCAACACATACGGACTGTCGGGATGTACTTACATTAACTGTTCAACACATACGGGCTGTCGGAGTCACACCGAATACTGGAGTTACTTACATTCACTGTTCAACACATACGGGCTGTCGGAGTCACACCGAATAATTGAGTTACTAACATTCACTGTTCAACACTTACGGACTGTCGAGGTTCTTACATAAACTGTTCAACACATACGGGCTGTCGGGAGGTACTTACGTTCACTGTTCAACACATACGGGATGTCGGGAGGTACTTACAATCACCGTTCAACACATACGAGCTGTCGGAGTCACACCGAATACTGGAGTTACTTCCATTCACTGTTCAACACATACGGGCTGTCGGAGTCAAACCGAATACTGGAGTTACTGTCATTCACTGTTCAACAAATACGGGCTGTCGGAGACACACCGAATACTGGAGGTACTTACATTCACTGTTCAACACATACGGACTGTCTGAATCACACCGAATACTGGAGGTACTTATATTCACTGTTCAACACATACGGACTGTCTGAATTACACCGAATACTGGAGGTACTTACATTCACTGTTCAACACATACGGGCTGTCGGAATCACACGGAATACCGGAGTTACTTACATTCACTGTTCAACACATACGGGCTGTCGGGAGGTACTTACATTAACTGTTCAACACATACGGACTGTCGGAATCACACCGAATACTCTGGTAATTGCGGGACGAGCTTTCACTCGCAGCCTTGTAGATAGGGTCGGGAAGGCAAAACATGGATCAGTTGGCTTCCGGTGCACCATTGGACCTAAATAATTGTGTTCAGCGTAAATATTAAGTTAATCTTAATTTAAATTTGAAATTACAAAATGTGTTATATTTAAATCAAATCGTGAGATTCATTATTACGAAATGTAAAATATATACGCAAATTGAGCAATACTTTGAAAGTAAATGCCTGAGAGGAAATCGGAATATAAGAAGAACGAATGTACATATGTGGTATTTATTGTGAAAGGTTTTTACCACTTTCACACAACTTTATTTTACTTTAAAATCATGTACCATTATCATGCGGCGAAAGCGGTAGTAGACTGGACACATGCAGGCCTGCTGGGGTCATATCTGACTGTCCGTCCTGCAGTAACAATTTGATTGATATGTGGGAATGTGTAGAATATATGCATGGATGATATATTGTTTTTTTTTAATCTGTCCATCCATAAGTAAACATAGACTTATACATACATGTATGTTTTCTAGCGCAAATTCCAATACATGAAAATATATGTACTCTATTTACGGTTTACACACTGTGGATTATTGTTTACATTTTGCTATAACTCTGTGTGAACAAATGTATTGTTTCACATTTTACCTTTTTATTCTGAATGTTTTGGCGAATGTGGTGACCGTATATGCAATGAATATGTGATACATCATCATTTCGGCGGTGTATAAGATCTCAATTAAATGCGAAGATTTCGAAAAATGGTGCTAAGTTTTGGACAAAATGTTCCATAAAGGTGGGTTAACCGAAAATTAGGAAGTCCACTTTTTATGTTTGTTAACTGAAAGTCAAAAAGTGTCATGTACTCTCCTACATCCATTGTTTTGCCAATACGTGTACTCATCGGTATGTAAGTAGTAAAAAGAAAACGACGCCATATTGGAAGAAGTTCCAACAAACCTCACTTAAACGCAGTAAGCTCCAGTTTTCGCATCCCCCCTGACCATCTCATCTCTATCAAATAAACCACCTTAGCAGTGGGTGTATATTACTGTTTAAACCTTTACAGTCATGTGCAGAATTTGTGTCAATTGCATTTGTTTTGGCTTGTACAATAAACTAGCCTCTGTAAAAAGCAATCTCACACATCTTTTACATCTGTTGCTATACGTGTTCCCAGCAAAAACTATGATTTACTGAAGTTAAATCACATCTTATCTTCTGCTTTCACGACCACGAAATAAAAGTTCTGATTAAAAGATAGTACGGTCGTGATAAAATAACGTTTTGTAGAAAGTTCGTTCGTAGATCTTACAACGCCGTATTTTAGAATCTGTTTAAGTAAAATCATTCTCGTTAAATCATCACTGCTTTGTTTTCGAAAATATATCGAGGTCTACGACCGTTAAATTGTCAATCATAAGTCAGCCTTTATGTTTTTACCAAAAATCATATAAATGTTATCATATTTAACATAAAAGTGGAGCCTAACGTGACAGTTATGGTTCAATTCAATTAGAAACTGAACAAAAGGTATGCGTGCTAGTATTACAATTGCTATTTACATGAAGTAACGATTTTACGACGTCGTGGCTTTAAATAAAACGAACATGATATTCATTAATGGGGTAGACAGCTATAAATGCATAAATGGTTCGGCCGCAATGACGACAGGTGCGAGATTAATGTAGAAATAAGCAGACATAAGGCTGTGTGTTAGTATACATAAAAGGGACTGACCTTTGAGGCGTGGTTAGTACCAAAAGGTAGGATATTTTAATACATTTACCATAAGATGCGTACAATATTTCAATTAAAATAAAAAAAAATACAGAATGTATATTGTAGATTAAATTAACAATTTTAGACGAATAATTATATCTTTATATGAATAAATTGACAGTTATAATCAGTAATATTTAACCACGAATAAGATAACGATGTGTAGAAGACCGTTAATATAGCTCTGCGGATTGTACTATTCTGTGTCATTAATCGGAAGTCTTTCCTGAGTAATTAAAAAGAGTAGCGGCAGTAGAACAAGTTGAAGCGGTAGTAGCAGCAGCAGTAGTAATAATTTCATTACAGTTATATATTCATTTCGCCCAAACGTACAATTGTATACGCGTGTTAATTTGGGCTATTACTGTGAATAGTTAATTCTATTTTATTGACGCGCGTTCACATTTTTTAGGGTAGAAATTTGCCAGTGTATTTTTTGTGTCAGTGTTTTTCTTGGAATTTATCTTTTTAATTTAATTTTAGTATTAATTTAAACGTGCATTAAGTGATTCGAACGATTGATTTAAGCCATAACAAGGTTTAATTGTTTAATACATTTGCTATATTATTTAAAATACTGACCACCATTCTTAAGCGATTATATCGAACTCTGTCGCAAAGATATAGTGGAGCGAAATCATTAACCTATATATATGTACAATCTTTTAAATGGCTAAGGAGAATCTTCAAGGAAACAGTGGTGTTAATGTACAATATGACTACACCGATCGAGTACGGAGACACCGAAAAATCCTCGGCGAGCGCATGCTCACAGAGCGTCAACAGGGAACTACTCAAGCGTTCGACACGATAAACTCATTATCAATGATGGTATCTACAAGTATAGTGACAATACACAATCCATTGTGTACATTGGCAGACGACAATCATTTAGAAGCAGACGACCACCCAACTCAACTGACAAGAACGAGCATCACCGAATCGTGGATAACCAATCGCAACAGTCACTCAGCGATACGATCGAACACGATGTTGGCCAACTGTTGTCGGACAGCTAGGACAGTGGTCAAGGCCCCTTAAATCTAACCATACTTTCATGGAATGTTCGTGGACTTAACCGATTAGTAGATTGTTTACCTACAAAGCATTTTCTCAAATCATTCGACATTGTATGTTTAAACGCGACATGGTCAAAATGTACTGGTGAATTTGATAAATTTTTAGAGGGTTATATACATTATGATTATACTCGCCCATATAATGACAATAATATAAGAAATAGTGGAGGTGTAAGTATATTTATTAACTCTGCTTCTCAATGTCTACATCATATTGAACGTATACTCCATGAGTTTACAGAATGTATTGTTTTATAATTTAAGTCTTCACAATTGTCAAACTTAGAAGATATTATTCTTTATTTCGCATTTGTCTCGCCTGAAGGCTCTTCTACATATGATAACTTACAGGAAAAAAATGGAATTATACAAGTACAGAATGATTTAGAAAATATTAAGCTAAATTTTCCTAATGCATATATATTTTTAGCTGGTGATACAAATGCCAGGACAAAAAACCTACAATATTTTTTAATAGATGATAATCTTACACATATTTTTGGTGATACAGATTATAATGGTAGTATATTTAATTTACCACGAAACAACAAAGATAGCTTTTGCAATAACTTTGGCAAATCCCTTATTAAGTTATGTTGCTTATTTGATATTCATATTTTAAATGGAAGGTTCCCAGGTGACACTCTAGGGGAGTATACTTGTTACGCTAATGATTGTGTCAGCGTGGTCGATTATATGGTAGCTAGCTCTGACCTCTATGAGTTTATTACTAATTTTGAAGTAATCGATTATGACGAATCTGATCATCTGTCCATAGCTTGTACAATGTCACTTCCATACAGGGATTCAAATGTGAACCCGCTTAGAAATAACGTTATAACGCGAACACTCGAACACGAAAGGTTTCGTTGGAATGATAACCATAAATCCAACTTTATTACACAACTCGGACGTCTGCTTCGTAGCAAACAAAATGTGATAATGACAGAAATAGTATCCAATATTGACACTGCGGTACTAATGCTCACGTCAATTTTTAAGGAAGCAGGATCGTGTATGCGTTTAAAGCCCGTAAAACGTAAACCATCACAACGTCCTTGGTGGGGTGGACACTGTGATACATATAAACACAATAAATACGCCGCATTGCGTAAGTTTAAAAGGTCCAACTTATTACATGAACTAAAAAAATATCAAGGAAATAGAAATATATTTAAATCGTATTTTCGTAGCAGACAGTTACTCTTTCAACGAGACCAGAGACGCAAACTTATAAATGTAAGTGATAATCCTAAAGCCATGTGGTCACTTCTTAAACATACGCGTCCGTTGAAACGCGCAGTGAATAAGATATCGCCATACGAATGGTATAACTACTTTAAAACGTTGCTCAACGATGAATTAGCATTACCTTTAACTCCCGATGAGCATTTGTATGACAATAATGACACCGGAAATGAACTTGATCAGCCATTTTCTTGTGCTGAAATTGAATCAGCTATTTATAAATTATCGAATGATAAAAGCCCTGGACCGGACGGTATACCTTCAGAGTTTTATAAGTTTACACTAAGATAATGTATTCATGTATTGGAAACGCTGTTTAATCATATATTTGAAACTGGTATTTTCCCTAAAAGTTGGGGCCAGAGTCTGATAACCACTATACACAAAAGCGGATCAGTGAATGATCCAAATAATTACAGGGGTATCTCTGTCACTAATACACTCTACACAATATTTTCTCGTTTGATAAAAACGCGCCTTTATAACTGGGCAGAAAATCATAATAAATTAGACGAATCGCAGGCCGGCTTCAGGCAAGGCTACTCGACAGTAGACAATATATTTTGTCTACAGGCTATGGCACAAAAGTACTTATCTAAACAAGGCGGTAGATTCTATTGTTTATACGTCGATTTCAAAAAAGCATTTGACAGAATCAACCACGTTAAGTTATTTGAGGTATTACATAACAAAGGTCTTCATGGAAAGTTCTTACGCATCCTCAAGGCTATGTATACAGACCTCTTTTCATGTGTAAAGGTTAATAGTAATACTAATAATATGAACGCTGATGTTAATCTCAAAGATAAAACGTGTTACTTTAAAACTACTGATTACTTCCCCTGTAATATTGGCACAAAACAAGGGGACGTAAGTAGCCCTACTATATTTGCACTTTTTATAAACGAACTCGCAGAGTCTTTACGGCGCTCATGTGGTACAGGAATATTTATAACCAATGATATAAATGATATTTATTGCCTTATGTTTGCAGATGACATTGCTAACTGTGCGGAAACAGCCGCTAAATTACAGCAACAAATTCATATAATTGATGCTTTTTGTCAAAATACAGGAATGGAACTGAACTTAGATAAAACGGAGATTATAGTCTTCCGTAATGGCGGCGGCCTTAGAAATTACGAGTCATGGAGCTATCGTGGATCACCAATCAATGTTGTACCTTTTTACAAATACATGGGTGTTTATTTTACTCCTACTGTGTCCTGGTCCTCCACACATAATAAATTATCTATTCAGGCCAAAAAGTCAATATGGTCAATTAATCAATATCAAAAATCTTTTGGATATTTCCCTATTAATGAGTATTTTAAATTGTTTGATACTCTTGTTAAACCAGTATTATGTTATGCCTCACAGGTATGGGGTTATTGCTATGTAAATACTATTGAAACTGTCCATTATGATTTTTGTAAAAGATATCTTTGTGTTAATAGAACAACTAATAACTCGGTTGCTCTTGGAGAATGTGGCAGGCTACCACTTTGTGTATTTTATATAACAAATTGCATAAAATATTGGTGTAAGTTGCTAATGATGTCAAACAACAGATACCCACGCCAGTGCTATATTATGTTAAAATCACATGATGACTGTGGAAGATGTAATTGAGCTACAAAGGTTAAAACATTGTTATACGAGCATGGTTTTGGGTATGCCTGGATCTCTCAGGAAATTGGAAATATTGATGTATTTTTTTTATGATTAAACAAAGACTTATAGACTGCTATACCCAGAATTGGCATAGTGATATTAATGATTCCAGTAGATGTTATCATTATAAACATTTTAAATCTCTTCTAAATGTTGAAAGGTATTTAGTTATGGATATGCCTTTTATTTATAAGAAATCATTTTCAAAATTTAGATGTTCCAATCATAAACTTAGAATAGAGATAGGTAGACACATGAATATTGACCGAGAACAAAGAATTTGTATATATTGTTTAAACGATAGTAATATTTCATTTCTTGACTGTGAATTCCATGCATTCTTCCATTGTAAAAGTTATAGTGATATTCGTCAACGCTATATTTTTAACTGGTATGACAGAGGATTAGACCTGAATGACTTTTATACATTAATGAGCTCTAGTTGTGAAAGAACTATTCGCAATGTCTGTACTTATGTTCATCAAATCATTGCTAAGCAAAATGTTGATCAAGTGATGTATATGATTTTCTATTGTTAACTATGTTTATACTCATGTTCTATTCTATGTAATGTCTGTACTTATGCTCACCATGTCGATATTTCCAAGGTTAAGGCCACACTTTGAGAAAATAGATTGAATTTTACTGAATTTGAAACTAGGGGGGTAACAAGAGACAATCAGTGACTATGTACATTTTGAGTTGTCTCCCTCTATCAGACTTTCTTTCAAATTGAAAACCTGGTTTTGTGACAATTTTGTCCCTTGTCTATTGTTGCCTATGTTTTTACTTATGTTCTATTCTTTGTAATTGTGTACTTATGTTCACCAAATCATTTGTAAGAGATGTAAATGATTTACTATTGTTGCCTATGTTTATACTTATGTTCTATTCTATGTGGTGTTTGATCGAGGGATGTAGATGATTTTCTATTGTTGCCTATAATATTATGGGCCGGAGGCCTTATTATTGAATAAATTGAGTTGAGTTGAGTTGAATCGAAAAACAACTTGTTTTTTTCGGTTTTGATACAGAACGTCTGTACATTAAATATACTTACGTACATGTAGATACAATAAGTATGAGTTCATGGTGTCTCGGACATGATGTTACGGGCAGCACAGTGCCATCGTATTTTACTTTTACCCACACACTCCATATTTCCCCGAGATTTTGAATTTTAAGCAAGCAACATTTATGTTGCTCGCGACACGTCTTCGTTATATTTGATCATTTGTTTCAAATTATTTTAAAATGCACTCATGCCAAGCAAAGTTATTAGCCGGTCACTATATGAAACTAATGTTGCACGTTTTGTTTAATATATCTTTATAACTTAAAAGCTTGAAATCAATAACGCAAACGTCGTTCCTAACAGGATGTTAACATATATACATTTTACGTATAATGAAAATGTACTTGCGTTCGTGTTTGTATCAATAAATTGAAAATGACTTTTATCATTTGAGTGTTGTGTATTAAGTTTTATCTGACATGTTTCACATATACTAGTTTATTGCATCCGACATCAGTATTCATTATGTGATACAAACAATATAACATATATTTACAAGATAATTACAGTGGAAACCCTCTAAACCGGATCTTCTCTATACCGGAATCCTCTCTAAACCGGACAAATTGTCTGGTCCCATTTTTTACCTATAAAACCATTCGTAAAATATCTCTTCAAGACCGAAATCCCCTCAATTCCGAATACCAGTCATTGTTTGGTTCAAAATTAGGTCATTCCATACGTAATTGTACCTCTGTAAACCGGTCACGACAAGTTTATTGCACCTCAGACCTAGTGTCAAAAGCTTGTGAATAGCGGATTAAAGACGCGTGAAATTAATAAAGGTGGTCGAACAATTTTCAAACTGTAAACATCGCAAAACAATTAAAAGAGATAAGGCCTGTGATGTACATATCAATCAATGGAAGTGATAATGCTGATTATAATTACTGATAACAAACATCGCAAGTGAAAAAGACACTAAAATGTATGTAAGTGTTCAGGAAATGATCAACAAGGTGGAGAAGCATCAAAGGTCGTCAGGAATTTCAGTGTAAAAGGCAGTCAATGAAGTTACATGGAAGGATTTTTTTCTACTCTAAATATATATTGGCCGATGATTTTAACAAAATAGAACAAGATACTGGTATAACCATTATCTATGATTTTGTGTTATAACCCCCAAATTACCATTATCTATGATGTTGTGTAATAGCCCCCAAATAACCATTATCTGTGATTTTGTGTTGTAATCCCCAAATATTTCATAAGTCATTTTATTTACATTGGTTTCCTTTTTTTTGTACTGGCATCCGTGTGCAGTTTTCATGAATGGAACAGAACTGTGTAGGTTTTAAAAAATCTGCTTCATCTTGTAAGCGTAATTTTATATTTTTCTCAACTTCAAGGGGAGATGATTCTGAACTTATTTTAACGTTGCTCATTTACGATAGGGGTTGAGTACTCATTGATATGAAAACAGTGTACACGTTTTAATGTGTTTACGAACAACCCCCCACCCTCTCACACATATATTTCATGGGCATAATAAAAACAAAAAATGGTTACAATAAAACAAAATATTTATTTAAACTAAAATGTCTACATCAAAACAAACAGTTTACATAGAACACAAATAAAATAATTTGATTCTACTGGGGCTCGAACCTTGGACCTCTCACATGTGAAGCGAGCGTGCAACCACTACACTACGGAACCGCTTGAAAAATCACCTTCTAACTAAGATACTAATAAGTGACTGTAGTGTAACGGTTATCAATAAAGCAATCATTCTATACAAAGATGGTGACGTCACTACGTTATTGTCAGTAAAACCGGTGTGTATATAATGATAAAGCAATAAACCGTGTAATCGCTGTCGTCTGGTAAAATTTGAAAAAAATACGCGTTAACCAAAACTCGAACAGCAAAAGTCTGCGCTATTGTTCGAAAATCCACAAAATAAATATATTTTGATTATGTTTTGTTTTTATACAAAACCAGAAAATTTCACCGGTTCGCGTATTCGCCCAGACCCTGTGATCTTTTATTGTTGCCCAGTCCCTGTGATCAGTTATTAATTAAAAGAATTAGCTTTGCATTATTGGCAATTAATGTTGTAGAAAATGTAATAGGCACAAATGCATTACTTATTTACACTAATTTACACACACAAATCACCACTATGCAAGATATTCTGACAACAAAAATATATACATTGATCCGTAAAATAACTTCTCCTCCCATAAGCGAAAAAAACGTATTACATACTAGTCGCCGCAATTTAGTGCGACGCCAATAAACCAGTGTCTTAATACGTTTTTATGATTGCAGTATGTTTTTTCTTGTTGTGTTTTCGTTTCTCTTTTTTGTTGTGTGTTTTTGCTCTTTAAATAAATTTCTTCTCACGTGATGTTTCTTAAGTTTAATTTTCCCTATATAAATATCGTTACAAAATCTACAAGAAAACTGATGTTAAGAATGAATTAATTCCTAGGTATTATAGAAGTCGTCCTAATATGTTCACGTTTATCGAACTACATAATAGCTCAAACAAAGTTGTGTTATGAAAGCTAGCCATATTTAGTTTAAAATGCTTTATACTAAGAAAAAATGTCCTATATATTTAGTATAAAATATTGTTTCCCAATATAAATTAATACATATAATGTAATAAATGTTGTAATTATTTAACAATATGCTTGCTTGACATTGTGTACTTAGATTTATTCTATACTTTCCGATGGTTTATAGAGAAATATCAGTGAAATAAAACTGGTATTTCACTGTTTCAAACAGTGAAAAATAACAGTGAAAAATATCGATATACTGTTTTACTGCAAAATGACGTAATTTGTTTACGAAATGACGTCATAATTCCAGCAAAATTCTCCAGTTAATCTCTTTTACAATGTAAATAAACGGTAAAAAAGCATAAAATACCTAGCAAATTTGTTGGAATCGGTGGAATATCGATTTTAATTCACTCGTGATCAGAGAAACAATATATTTTCACTCGTGGCTGCGCCACTCGTGAAAATATCATTTTCTATGATCACTCGTGAAATAAAATCGATATTCCACCGATTCCAACAAATAAACTTTATGTATTAAACTCATCCATGTAACTTTCTCACAAAACCTTTTTATTGCTTGTCTATGTATATTAATTGTTATTCAAAATCATGTTTTTTATATATAATTCAAACGCATGTTGTTATATTATATGTATGTTAAGGACGACGAGCTGTATATGCTTAAGTCAAAACTAAACTATTCTGTTCTGTTCTGTTCTGTTCTGATATAATATATGTCATATACAAGTATATGTATACAAGTCGCAGATATTGCTTCCATGTGAATGCCTTGCTGATCAAGACCACCCGACCATGGCGTCCAGAATGTTCTCTCGGCATGTACTGGTACGTGTGCTGATACGCGCTGCTGTGGTCCTGTCACTGGAAGCTCTCGCCTTCTACGTGGCGCTGCCTTTAGCTATTTATATGTCGGCTAGATGTAAGTCTTGAGGTTTACAAATCTTATAATGTTTTAAGTGAGTAGAAACAGATAATATCATGTAACCACAGTGCAAAGGGGTATTATATTAGAACTGATGTTGCTTGGCCCGTTCGATGTTGTGTACCAATTAAATATGACCATAGTATATGTGTTTTTACCCCAGCCATTATTAGTTTTAACTTAAGGGTTGTGTTTTGTTTTATGTTCTGTATTGTATAGGCTATTGGTCAATGAGAAGAAACAGAGAATATCATGTGACCACAATGCACATGGGAGAGAATGTTGCTTTCAATTACAACACAATATATATCTTAAATAATTTCCGTTTTACATACATTTTGAAATACGGTGTATAATATGTATCGACTGTTCACAATTGATATACCCTGTACCTACTTTACAGCTCCTCGGTGTGTCTAATGCAGCCAGTCATTATAACAAATATGCTACCACAACAGGTCGTTCGTCATAAATATCGGTCTTCGTTTGCATGCATTTTTATCAAATAAATATGGTATATATAACATTAACGCGTATTATATTGCCCTACAATAGACACAGTGATAGCATGTAAAAGGGCTGATAAAATATGCCAACAGAATATCAATGTCAGGTTGTCAGTGCATGTTTTTCGTACTTGCATGCATTATGTCGTGAATGACCGATGAATATATAATTGCAGTAAATCTTGGCACGGCAGACACTGTAACTGCATGTCAAATGTAATGCTTAAATGTATTGTGGGATACTGTTATGCTTTAAGCATGTAAGTAAGTTATTGATTGCTTTGTAAGGCTGTAATGCTGGTATACGATATGTTTGGATATCTGTTATGCTAAAGGCATATATCCGTCTAACGACGAACCTGAGTAATACATTACATAATACAAATTTCTTAATTTATTTATTATATTCATCTGTTCATGGTAGTGTTAAGTAACAACACTAAACCTATAGAAATATGATCAGCCAACTTAACCAAGTTTGGTTTAAATAGACCATACATGTGCAATCCAGTCTGATATTTGCATAGAGGTCAGGTAAGATGTTATATTTCAAGTAACTAAATGTTAGGTCTCCTTTTGATTTCTTTGGAAATAAAGTCAGATTGTAAATTTGAATATAACTATAAAGTGCATGCTGTGTGTTGCAAACAAATTAACCGACAAAAGAGCTTTAACTTATATGTTTTATCAATTAGTTGTATCAATAAAAATATTCAAATTGGACATGTAGCAAACTGTACATGTATTGTTATACCCCAGTGACACTCATAATGGTATAATAGTGTAAACTTTTATTATGAATTGTTTAAGTTTCTTACCCCAATGTCTTGATGTAAAACTCACTGTTTTCCTCCCAAATTGTTGTCCATTATAGCCTGACCACATAATAATTATTGCTGACCAGTTCAATTTAATGATCAGTCAATAGAATTACATATACAAGCTATACTCAATTATGTGCATTTATTTCCTTTGTTTACAACTGCTTATAGTAATAGTCGCTTCTTGTTGGCAAGACAGACATTTGTCTGTAAAAGGATAACGCTTTCCGTCAGTAATTTATAAATGTACCTATGCATATCAATTAAGAGTGCTGCTTTTCGCATCCATCTTGATTTTTACGTTGCCAGGTTACATTCAGCTAAGCTGCAGGCTATATAGCTTTATTCTATTGTATTTAAAGTATTTAAAGAAAATTTTAACCGATTAGAAATGGAAGGAAACGGCGATTTGTTATCTTTATATTGCCTTAATGATATTGTTGTTGTTAACATTGTTTTGTATTAATTAATCTTGCCAAGAACTTGTATTTTTTTGGCATTACATTCGAGCACCTGTTTGTGGTGCATTATTTATTGCGCCTGGCACATTATTTATTTCGCCCGGCACAATAATTATTGTGCTCGGCGCAATATTCGTTGTGCCCGGAACACTGTGCCGTGTGCACGGCACAGGGCCTACTGTGCCGTGTGCTCGCACAGGGCGCAGTGTGCCATTCAGAGTACTAAATAAGGATAGGATTTTCTGATGAGAAAAAAGTAACATCCATTAGAAACATCTTCCACGCACCTTTTGCTAAATATTTAAAGCAAAATAAACGTTGTTGAAATAAAAATACGTGTAAACTTTGGTAAACATAGTAAACACATATGTATTATATTTATAAAGAGATTAATAGTATTCTTAGTACTTTTCTTGCTGGAAAATAAACGATTATTTGAAAAGGTATTCGCTTTGGTTTGGTAAACTCGTAATCTTGTCTGATCACGCGGGATCAGGACTTAACAGTTTATGACACATCTAGTTTTATATCCTTTGATAGCTCCGACATATAAAAGCGTGTATTGAATTAAATTGCAGTAAACACCATTTGATAAATGGAACCAGTACATATTTTAAGTTACATTTCTCTTTCCTATTCATGTATTGCTTAATGTTTCGAAAATATTATTTTGCATTTTAGTTTATTTTCAGAATAACTCCATTAAATCATGTATACAGGATACTAAAACACCGCTGTCCATTGTGCGTAATAACGTCCCTAATGTCAGTGAAGTTAATCAGGTCACAGCGAGTTCTTGTAGCAAGAACATTCGGTCATTAAAGGGGCACCTACTAGACGCTAAAGGTGATAATAAATAACCACATATGTTTGTGAATTACTTACATAAAACTTACTTACAGAACGAAACACAATAGTGTGGCTCATTCATTTATTACTCTTCATGACTTTGAATGTCTTCAGGTAACTTGACTATCGGTCTCTGTACCGTTCCACGCGAGGACATCATTTACTTGCCAGGCACGCTTGAATCCCTGCATGAGAAAATTAATCCGGACGAGCGCAATTCAACAGTGATTTTCCTGTACAATGAATCTTATAACAATACCTTTGTGAACGACACTCTAACACTTATCGACGCGAAGTATTCCAACAGTGTGGCAACCGGAATGCTTCAAGTTATTCAACCAGAACCGCAACTCTATCCGGATTTCAAGTGAGTTTGATTGTTCCTTTCAGTTGGAATGAATGCAGTGAGAAAATATGAAAATATCTTGTTAACACGAATCAGCTTAAATTGCATTTAAATATGATGATTTTCCTGATAAAGAAGGACTTATATTTATGTATGAACTTATTCGTAATCAACTCACCGAAAGCTCTTCTTTATATAGATGAACTAAAAAGGCAAGCGAACAAAAATGCCTCAAATGTAAGATGTGTGAAGAAAATTCAAGTATATAATTAAGCTAAAGAAAAGCGTGAAAAGATCAAATACGCTTTACAATATTCGTTGCACTTCTTATTCAAGAATGGTAGTTGTCAATTAATGGCACACGTATGTGCACAAAGTACTGATTTACAAGCTTACCCAGGGCATGTGGGCGTAGGTCAATTGACAGCCATGCTATGACTGAAATAATGATGAACACGAAAACTAATTTATAAAAAAATAAGTAAAGGTAATAATATTGCAAGCAAGTTGTACTGAACAGTATTTACTACTTAAGAACATACCATTTGGTTCAAATACGTGCAGTTAACTTAAAGGCATACATGGTTTGTATATGACATCGTGCCATTTTAAGAACTGCTTTACAGTTGTGCAAAGTGAAAATGTCTAAAAGTGTCAAGGATTTCAAATGAATGCATGTATTATATTAAAAAAATAGCAAAATATAACTTCTGAATTGCAAACATATTGTTTCATTTCGTTTAAAAGGGCCCTGTGTTTGTATCCCGGTAATATTATTATTTGCGAACCTTTTTACTTTTTTTAATATCCAAGAACATAAATTACGAAAATTGTAAGTTTGGGAGTAAAAACATAGTATTTCCGTTTTCAACCCCCCCCCCCATAAAAAATGTGTGAACAAGTCCTATGCAAACGCACAGGATAATATTTAAAAATTGTACATGTGATTTTGATTACCATGTGTAATTTATGATACAATAGAATTTTAACTTCTTGTAAACAAAGATGTATACTCTCAAAACATTAAGCTGATGTAATTTAACAGAATTAAAAGTGAACTATTACTTTGTAACATCTCAATAAAGAAGCAAACCTACAACGATACTATGGAGCGGGTCAAATGGCGGACGAAACAAAATCTGGACCTTGTTTACCTCTTCGGATATTGTGAAAGAATTTCTCAATATTATATTCAGATTGAGGACGATGTTGTTGCTGCTACAGACTTTATCAAAGACGTCAGGAAAAAGACTGACGTTCTGCAAAATCACAAGCCACCTTGGTTTGAAATATCATTTAGTGGGATGGGATATATTGAAAAACTATACAGATCAAGCAATTTGTGTATGATGAAACATTATTTTAGCTTATTTAAAATCCAAAAGCCGTGTGACATTTAATCAGTGACTTGAAAAGCAGTATGCTCCAACCAGATAACATGAATAATGCTGTATCGTTGTTCCAGCACAAAGGGAAAGTCAGTTCTTTGCGAGGAAAGGTTCAACCGTTGGTTGATAAATTGTTCAAAGATAAAGACGGCACAAATAGGCAAATATCAACACAGTCAAATCCATATTTTGAAACACATTTTAAGGTTTTTAATACTACCAATCCTGAGGCAAATATTAACACATCTTTGAAAACTTTTCTCCTGAACGAGCCTTCATAAGTACAATGGCAGGATTTTTCTGGGCAACACTGCCCGTTGTATGTGATTACTATAAAGTGACCTTTAATACCCCTGCTTCGAAATGGGCAATCTATGTTTCTTCGGGAAATCCTAAAACGAAAGTCGAATTGAGGACCAATGATGGAACAAAAACCGCAACAAATTGTCAAGACTTCGACGTAGTTGGAACTTTTCAAGATGGGATGTTTAATTATAGCTTTTTGGAACCTGCAACGTTAATGGATATTTGTATTACGGTGACGTCAAAAATGACTGCCTGGCTTATACTGTCTGAGATTCATCTGGATACTTCAGTTGGACTGTTACAAGTCAGGGGTACTTTTAAGAAGCAGCGTACATGAATATTACATGATCATAATATTTTGTAAGTTAAGTTACATAGCTCTGTAGGTGATCACACAACATAAGCTTCATAGTTTTATCAATGGTTTTCAAATAGTTGTGTTTAACGTATTGTGTATGACGTTTGGCTGTCACAAATCGTTTCTAGAATGTGTATGTATTTAAGTAAAGATCAATCCCTATAGTACAGGAGGATTTAAAGTTCTGAAATGAACGGTTATATTTTTGTCAAAGTTTATGGGTTTTTTATTAGGTTAGTTGTGGCGTATAGGTCTTAATAATATGTTTAATGATTGGCAGCAGTAGTTGCCTTGCTTTTACTTTGAAATGTTTTGAAATTTGCATGTGGATCTTTATGAAGCCGGTAGTTAAATGACAAAGCATATGTACATCTATATGTTCACTTTATTATTCCCTTGAGCTCCTTGTGGAGCACAGGGCCTCGACAACAGTTCTTAAGCGTACTCTGTTTTGGGCTTCTTTTTTTAGCTCTCCCCATGACATGTTACAGTTCTTCATTTTCATCGCCTCCAGGTGGTCTTTGGGTGTCCGAATCGTCTCTTGGCCTGGGAATTCCACTGTAAGGCCTGCCGGGTGATCTTGACTTTGTCTGTCCATCTGCTCTTGAAGATGTTAAGGCACCTGTTCATGAAGATTTGAATCTTGTTGGTCAGAGTGTTGGTGGCGCTCCAGATCTCAGAGCCGTTGAGGAGAACATACTTGACGCTGCTGTTAAAAATCCGGATTTTACTGTGGATAAAGAGGGATGCTGCTTTCAAGACTGGCGTTAGAGTGTTGGAGGTATATCTGGAGTTTCCTAGTCTAGCCTTGATGTCATCATCAGAACCGCCTGGTGCTGACACAACACTGCCAAGGTAGGTGAAGGAGTCCACCTCCTTGATCTCCTTGTCTCCCAGGGTTCGTTTATATGTTAGTACCTATTAGTTTATAACATAATTATGATTGTATGTATTTTATTGATGTGTATGTTTAGTAACATATATGAACTTTTAATTACATGTTGTTTTAATAGTCTTAATGGGTTGACGTTTCTCTCTAGAAGTAAATTTATATAGTATAATATAGAACTAATTACTTTTGACGTATTTCATTTTCTGAAAACAAATCAACAACACTTGTGAATTATATTACTGACATTTGAAGTTTATAAACCTCAGCATTATAATGCATGTTTTTGTATGCATGTCTTATCTTATTGGAAAAAGTATATATTTCACAGTCTTATCTTACATGGTACTTCTGTCCTGATGTCCACATTACTACGAGATACATAGTTGTGTGACCGGCACAACATGGTACTTTGAAACGATAAATCAAAAGTGTATTTATATATATGTTATGCTGTGTTCAAATAATTGTACGCGCTGAACATAAAATATAACTACTAACAGAATAACCTAATATCAGTCTTCATGTAAAAAGCCAAGTTATTACCATTTTCGAATCACGGATCGAGTCCGATCTTCCTTAAAAACAGACCAGCATGGGAGTTTTATCGTATATTTGCAATCTGAAATTTTGGTATTAATTTTCCAAACCTTTAAAGTGAGATCTTGAACTAATCTGGATTTAGGTCTTATTCTATGTCGACGAATTCTACTTTTTTAATTGATACTGATGATCCACACCTACTCACCACATTTTGAAATTATAAGTTATACAATGCTTCTTGCTACCGACAACGGCATCTACAATATCACTGATTATTTAACCTTGACTTGAAAAAAAGCATTTGATCAGATGGTAACTAGATCCCATATTTTACCGGTTGTACGTACTCATTTGAACAGCGAATCATATCACTTCACAGAAATCTTTAAACGTGATGTTGGTCCGTTTCCAAAATAGTTTTCAAATGAGGAGTGGTTAATATATTTGTCGAGGAACATGTCCGCTTTTAATGTCCTATCTATCGTAGTCTGAGCTTCGTTCGAAAGGCAGGGTTGAATTTGAATAATATATGGATATTTATATGCGGCGTCTATAACAAATACATTGGTGCTATTATGGACTTTAAATGGAATAACTCGTTAAACGATAATATTGGCTTTAAACGATAATATTGACTTTAAATGTTATGCATCGACGTTTGTCATTCTATGAAATGTATATTAAATCCAAAGTATGGACTGTACAAACAGATGAATCTCCTGGGCCTTTCAACAAGCTATGGAAGGAGATTCATGTCTCTAATGGGCTATGCAGTTACACTTAGGAGAATACTGTAAACACAAATAGGCTCCTAAGTCACTGGTCAAGTAAGCGAATAAAACTTGTTTGTATTCCCTATCGAAGACAACATATCTACATAGAGTTCTGAAACACTCACAAGCTTCTTGCTATTGTAACATGTTGGTTGCTTACCTAAGATTCCTTGCGATCAGTTACGATGACATAAAATGACATCGTTTAAATGACAAATCAGTAATGAAAAAGTATAAATTTACTCTTGCTTAAATCAAGATTGTAACGTTAATGTAGAATTATGTTCGACTAAGACTTTTGGTTACAGAGCTTCATTTCGATTAATATTTAAAAACATATCAGTGAAACTAATATAACGAATTTAATTTAATAAATAATTATAAAGGGAGTCTACTTTTCCTCGCTTACTTTATTAACATTAGGATTCCGCCTCGATAGCGCCTTAATTATAGTCGTTAGTCAGTAATTATCCGTTCCGGATGTACGTTTGAACACACCTCAACCTAAACATTAAATATATATTTTTGTGTAAGAACTCGCCAATCGGTTCATCCTAGGTGGTTTGTCGGTTGTGTATTCGTGCATATATATCCCAGTTTTTTGTACACGAACCTGCTTAACAACCTAATAGTAGTATATATTTGTAGTATAATTATATGTTTTCCCATCCACAGTAATGAAATACTTTGTCACAGTATTTATGTTTCATAAGTTACTGTTCTTTCCGGATCGCATGTATTTATACAAATATCGCACAATGTATGTTACCAGTTTAAAACCCACTATGTGTGGTATTTGATATAAAAAACAACATTTTAACCAAGTTGTGAACACATTTTTACACTGATATTTTACACCCCTTATATTCCAATGTTTATATTGAAAGTGCATATTATTATATAAACTTTAAAGGAATACACAACCCGACGACTTATTGAATTGTTTTTACTTCTATATACGGTCGTTAAAACAATAATTAATCCATGACATTTTGTACGGCTGTAATCAACAAAATATAGTCTACATACAAAGTAAGATTCATAAAGCACGGAAAGATGTTGCTGCTGCTGGCAGTGAGCCGTGCACGGACCGGACAAAATGCTCAAGCAGTTTACTTTACGTTCTCGTATACATAGTATTTGTGTCGCAGCCTCAGTGTTGGTGAGGAGTTTCTGAACGTGAAAGGTAATATAATATTTGGCATCATAGCTCTTGACAGACCTAACTAACAGAGCAACACAATACACATACGTAGTCACATGGCTTTCCACCAAAGAACAAATACTAAAAGGTATATTATAACCGTATCCCGAAAACCGTAATATCCGAATGTCTCTGGTTGGCTATCAAATTCATATTTTTTAGTTGAACTAAATGGCGTCAACTGTTTGAAGGAAAACAATACAAAGTACTTAACACTTGGAATTTTGTCGCGCTCATTATTATAATTTAATGAATTTTTCAAAAATGGCATATATTTGAAATCGCACAATCGTCAATCTGTAACCATGTCTCTTTGAAACTATAACAAGCATAAACATCACGTAGAGAGAACAACTTACTATACACTGACGAATAGAAAACAAGAAAAGTAAGGCCATTACGATCTTCATTGTTCATTATGTGTCGTTGGAACTAAAATGGGCATTAACAATCTCATATGTCTATAAGTCAAAAAGGATCACGTGTATATTCGGTGTGATTCGTTTATGCTTGACAAATGAGCAGAAAAGAAAATAAGCTACACGCCAATGTCTAATGGCATGATCCTTGTTTGATATTCGAACAATGTTTTAATGTTATGATCTTGATTGAACTTTAGTTTGATGGTACTCACGCACTTTATATTGCTACGTTTAGTTTAGCGGTCGGGTTTAAACCTGTTTGCTTAACGTTTAGCTGTGTTGTTTAAGTCATAAAGTAAATGCTTTCAAAATGTGGATATTAAACAAACATAATACAGAACAAATTTACCAATGATACATCCTGCTAGGTTTAAAACTTATATAGACAGAGTAAATAATGCTGGTTTGATCTTAACAGCACTGAATCATATACGGGAATATTTAGAAGAGTTCAAATGCGATATTATGATAAAAGTTGATCTCAATGAGTCACACTTACAAAATGGGCAATATAAACAAATCAGTGAAACATGTTAATTGGGGATCTATATTAAATAATCAAATATGCTTTCTTTAGATGAGCATCGAGTGTAATATTTTTTTATTTGTTGAATCCTACTGTAGATAATTAGTTGCTTGCGTCGGGTATATCTTTGATATTTAAAATCCATACATGCCATTAATGTATTTATATGTGTCGATATTTTTGGACGTCATTCAATACATTCTTATTTGCAATAACTAGAGCTTAAAATGGTCGAGTTAAACTAAACTGTTCCAAGCTTTACCCAAGTCGAATGTCTATATTTCGNCTTTTATTTTAATTTATATTGAAATATATGTATACTAATTTTTAACACATTTAAAAAAAAATCATAAATATTTGACAAAATCGTACAGTCCCGCTTTAATATAGATTAAAAATAAAAGGGGACCAAGGAAAGAACCCTGGGGTACACCTGCTTTAATAGGCTTACTGTCAGAGGTGGTATCTTTAATAAGAACTTGTTGTGACCTGTTTGAGATATAATCAGTAAGCCACAATAGCAATTCATTTTTAAAGCCATAAGCTTCAAGTTTATGAATAATTCCTCTGTGCCACACTCTATCAAATGCTTTTGAAACATCACAAAAAAAACAAGACAAGTGTGTTTCTTTTCATTAAGATTTTTGCATACAGAGTCGTACATTTCTAACAGTTGATAGACGGCGCTATGACCCGGTCGAAATCCGGATTGGGAACTATGAAATAGATCGTTTGCCAACATATAGTTATAAAAATGTTTAAATAAAACTCTTTCAAATACTTTACCAACACACGAGAGTAGTGAAACAGGGCGATAATTACTGCCATCGTGTTTATCGCCTTTCTTAAACAATGGAATTACATATGCTTATTTCCATAGTGTTGGAAATTGACATTGATTTAAAGACATATTGAACAATATACAAAGTGGAACACATACTGTTTTGGATGTTGTTTTTAACATACAATGGCTTATACCATCGCAACCAGATGCTTTTCCAAGTTTTAAAATATGCAATATATCTTGAACTTCTGCCACTGATATTGTAAATGGTGCACAAGTTGTAATTTTGTTTTTATTGAGGTTCGGGGGATCAATGTTTTCGTCGTAAACAGCTGATATGGAACTAAAATAATTGTTTAAAACATTGGCTTTGTTCACGTTGTCCATGATAACATTTCCACTACTATCTTAAAGAGGAGGGATATCGTTACACGACCCGGATTTATTTGTAAGTCTTTTTATTAATCTCCAGTACGATTTCGGATCGGATGCGTGTAAACTATCAATTATGCCATCAACGTTCTCATAAAAATGTTACGTTGGTGCTTAAATTTAATTAAATCACTGGTAAGCTGCGATCGTTTGTATGTTTTGTGTAACCTTTCACGCAACCGTATTGCATGTCTTAATTCTGAAGTCATCTTTGATACTTCACCGTCACGCGTCGACCGGTTGCTCCCGATACTTTGCGGTATATAATTAATCCGTTAAGTGCATCAATGACCACACATGTGTAATGTCGTTAGCCATTAACACTGGAGTAAGGCATGTCACTTTAACTGCAATTTACTGCAATTAACACACAGCCTGCCGAAAGGCCGAAAGACTAATTGTTTGTACAAACAACATTCCAGATAAGACTCAGAATGGCTTTTCATTTTTATTTTATCCTGTACTAATAATCGATATTAACTTTGCATTTTAAACTACAAAATGTACATGTACAGTTCAGTATTGTTTTAACATCGAAGAATCGTAAGAAACATGCATTGAATCTCTTACAGTAATTATTACGCCGTTGTGAGTATTATGACACACGGTGACGGCTTTTGTTAGACAACTTAGCAGGTATTTAGATGATAAAAACAAGTTAAATTTTCGTCTCATTTTTTCTTTGAAAACGCCTAATCGGATATCTCGAACTCTTGTTATCTCGATTTTTGTTCTTGTTCCCGCCGACTTCGAGATAACAAGAGTTGACTGTATTTAAACAAAAAAACAATTACTAAGCCGGAATTTCTCATGTTATCCTTCCATATATTATACAAGGAATGAGACATTTTACTGATTTCTCGACAGCCATTTTGAAAACACGAATTACAACAAATTTATTTACACAACAAGTGGCAATTTGAATAAAGTGAAGGTGTCTACGATAGTATTACCCACGTCTCACTATTTTAATTAATTGTATCCGTGTGTGCTAGGTCGCTGTTAAAAAGTAGCGGTTGAAACTGGAAAGTACCGTGAGCTACATTGTAATGATACCGGTAAAAAGGGTAACGTTAGAATAAATATGATATTGTATCATGTGGAGTAGCAGTATAGTTTGAAGAAAAACAGTATCTGTAGAGTCAGGAACAATACAACAGCAGTACTATGAACATATATGCCTTGTTTGTAAAAACATTATCCAAGCTTCAACATGTGCATCGTCTGGAGAACTTATTATCAGTGTAAGCGTCATTTATCACAAACAAGTTGATGCACAATTGGATTGTGCGTACATAATTGATGACCAGCGTTGATTCTAATGACAATTCATTTTCCTGCAATTCGCATGATGAACTGTTCGACGTCATTTGTTTCATAGACGCATAAGTTATAATAAAACTCGTGTATTCAATTTGACAATTGAATATTACTTCACAGTAACAAACCGTCCATGGTTTCTAATTTACAGCGCTAATGTAACTTCATCGATGCTTTTCTTTGAATTAATATTCATTTCCTGCTAACAATGACCCGTAAGTCTTTATAGCATCTGCTAATAAATGAAGGACAGTTGCAAGTGCTTATTTTGCATTAATGTTCATAAGCGTTCTTACGTATATTTCTCAAACTATCATTTAACATCACACACATGCTTAATAATTATTAATAACTTTTTTGATTAAAACCTTTGTATTTTATATTTTCTTTCATACGTTCATATTTGTAGAGAAAGAAACAGTATCTGACTATTCACGAACATTGTGCAATTGTATATACCAATGTCTGGTGTTTAAGATTACATTTTTCTGACAAATTTCATCTTAAACATCCGTTACATTTGGGATCAATACTACTTCAATAATGTGAAAAGCCATATGTCATACATGACCTTCGTCCCATGCTACGATGTGTTGCAAAATAAAAGAGGTATCAACTTCAAAATGGATAGACAAGTAGATCTCAATTGGGGGAAGTGAAATGTACAAGAATCGTTACTCATGCTCATATAGTTGTGAGTTATTGCCTTTATTTATTATTGTACTTAAATTTTGTCCGGAGCATATCTCTTAACTAACACGTGTATACACTTGTATAATGCACCATGTTTATTTAAAAAAAGAATTAAAGTGAAACATAATCAGTAAGTATATCAAATAGGGTTTATGAAGTTCACAAGAGCCATTACGCATATTTTTATTTCTTTAATTGTACATCATAAGTGTGTATACTTGAATATTGTTCAAAATGATAGCAGGTATCAATTTTAAACGTAATGTTTATGTCGCTCTCAATAAGGGAAGTGCAGTGTCTGAGAACCATATTTCCTGCTTTCATTATATGACTGTTATTGACCAAGTAAATGTTCATATTGAAATGCTGTCCAGCATATACATGAACTATAATATGAATTATCAAGAGAAAATTTCTAGAAGCTGGCATTGTTCCTAAAGCTTAACTGCCAAATCCTGGGAAGAATTGGCATGCGAGGGGTATTTCAGTCACGACATAGTGTTGACTTAATTGTTGAATTTTACATATATATGCGATTATATAATCGAAGATAATTACAAACCTAAACTGTATTCCAAAACGGTTGTCTATGGCCTCATATATTCTATAAAACATATATAAGTAGTTTTAAATATAAGCAATATACTTTCAAAACAAATATTGTCGCCAGTGTGTTAGATTTACATTAAACAAGAAATTATAAGCAGTATAATAAAGTATTTATTAAACGACTTGCTCATATGCATATTATTATGTTCTCGGGTAGTACTGTATTAAAAATAACGATATGTGGTTAAAACACATGATACGTCCAAGAGCTAATGCTATACTTAGACTTAGTTTTATTCAGTCTGTCTTTTAAATGAATACTGAAGACTCATGAGAATAGATTTGTATCCCGAGCTCTTAAGAAACGGAATGAGATTGTCCACAATTTATTTCCGTTCTCGATATAAAACAATGACTATTCACAGGCTATAACATGAACTAAATGATGTGTGTCGATGAAGCTATGGACTATGTTACACTATATCAAACACGCTGACAGTTGATGAATATATAACTTGGCATAGGTCTTTTGCTTAATCCCATTTGTTGGTGCCTTAACATACGGCATGACAATAATCGTTGCATGCTGTTCCATGTCAATTGCAAATCAACTGGTGACTGCTCATGTATTTTATGCATTTCATTTTGCGCAAGGAGAACTATTTGTATGCAATAACGCAGAAACTACGACGCTCTGCGACTGCCATTGTTTTTACATTATTCTATATTGTTCATAATCGTTATAACAGTTTTGGAATGCAGTGTAGTTGGGGTATTGTTTGGAAAACTTGATTGCATTGTTTTTCTCAGCATCGTTACATGTAGCATATCCAGAGACGTAATAAATGTTCATATATTGTCAAAAAAACTACGATCCTGTCATAGTTTTTATATTGTTGATACTGTTATGAGCCCATGGTAGTTGAGATCACTATTCAGCATAAATTATGTCTTTGTTGATTACTCAGACAATCTAGGTCTAATTATTTGTGTTAAATCAGCATTGCAAATTATCATAGGATTCGCATCGTAGAAAAATGAGTATTATGCCATTATGCGGCCAGCGTAGCTTCAACAAGGTTTGTTTGTAATATAATTGCATATATTGTCGAACAAACTCATAGTTTTTACATAATTGTTGATAATGTTGTGAGCCAATAATCTGTGAAACAACTGTTTAGCACACATTATGTCTTTGTTGGTTACTCTGAAAATCTATGTCTATTTATTGTATCAACATTGCAAATAATCATATGATTCGCGGCGTGCGAAAGTGGGTATTATGTCTCATAAGTTGAAATTATGACTTTTCATCAGCGTATACGGATGCAAGGCTACACTGTTCGAATATGACCTAACATACATTTGCAAATGACGCGGCTAATATTATATTTAAATTAACACATTGTTTATTGGTTGCGACAGTGGTCGGAAAACGAACAGATATTTAATATTCGTCGCTATGAGTACCCTATATATACTAAGCTAACATGACCTGATTACCCTCCAGGAATATGAATCATCAATGCTCCAGTAAACGACGCACACTATAATTTAATTTCTAAAAGTCGCTTAGGTGCGTTGAACTGAATGTCGTTAGTTCTATTAGAGTATAAATATCATTTAATTGCTGATGATATTGGTGTCAAACGCTGTTCTAGCATACAAATCGCTGATTATATTGTGATTTATTGGGAAGTAAACTCTTTCCAAATCCGATTTTACTCACTGACTCGATGAATATTTACGGAGCACGTCGGGCACGTTTGCGCTCACTTTACCACACTAATGTCACCGTAAAATAGCAATACTGAATACTTTTCATGTTTGTCTACTGGAAGTGGAACTTGTTACTATTTTGTTTTTCGGAAAATCTGTACGTTCTGTTGGTAGCTTCGCATAAGATTTGTAGGTCGTTTAATAACAAGCAATCTGCGGAATACTTCCAAAACCTTTTGCTAGAAACGTCAGGAAAAAATGTTTGCGATTAACTGATTATGACAGTTGTCTCTGTCCGTCATTAAACTTTGTCGTCTATGGTAAGTTTAGTTTAAAAAATGTCTTCAGTATATAGCATTCGCATCCAGTTCCACATTCGCACATCACCAGCTGAAGTCAGTTACTATTTTTTCACGCGTTTCTTTTACACTGAAGCATTTGGACAGTACACTATTCCGACATTACCGTTGGTTTCTTCTTGTCAGTGATACATTTTTGACAACGATATACGTATACTTCTGATTAAGGCATATGTAAATCGGTTGACATGTTTCCTGAAATATATACAAATGTGGACGGTAATTGGTTTTCCCTTTTTTAAAGTGTATAAGAGAGGACGATATTCACAAAGTTGGGCGATAATCCTGCTGTTAATCCGACAGGAATACGAGCCTTAATGTGATTTACACAATGAGTGCCTTTTGAATAAGATGTACGCTTCTGCTTTGCGTTTCTTTGTGGAAGCCAAATAATTGGCGTGGACGATTGGAAAGTTTTTTAATAAGAAGTGACCTGAAATATTGTTGCTTACAGATGCTCGTTATTTATAGTGAGTCCGGGTTACGCATTCCGCTTGCAATACATAGTTATCGCTTATTTAAAAACATATAAATAATAGCAATATACCACATTATTTAGCACCAATAGTTGAAGAAACGCTTGCAAATAGAATAACATGTTACCATTCTTCCAGTAAAAGAAAAATTTACGACAGAAGGTCTACTCTACCTATTTTGCAATATGTTTACTGTTCACCAGTTTACATGTTTACCATTGTAACTATATGTAGACTGTGATATGTGCAACAAAATGCAATGTGGACTGTTTTATAAAACGAGTAAGCGTGTATAATATTAAAGTTGCTGTACAATATTGAGAACAGAACAATGATTGTTCCTAAACTGAATTATGCATGCCTATTTTAAAGAAAAACATATGCGTGAAAAGGGAATTACATGTAAATAGTTCGTATTTGGTATCCTACAATCTGTTATTTAAGCTAACACGAATGAATAATCGACTGTATTGTGGTTGGTTGTAATAGTATTAGAAACCACCATATAATGCAATATATTAATCAGCATCTAAATTTGAAAGCAAGACAGCCTTTGTATCAGCAGAAACACTAGAATCGGCAGAGAAAGATTGATTAGGTTTGTATTGCATGCAATGATATTATTGTCGCGATAATTTTAAGAACGACGAGTGGTTGAATCGATTCATGCATTATTTATGACAAACATTTACGTGCGCTGTTTCATTAGCAATACGCATACATAATAGATACACAGTGTGCATTATCATGGGAATATATACGATTGGTGAGCTTTCGAATGTATATGGTGAAATAAGTTCATGCGTATGTACTGTTCGCTTATGAGATATATATAGACGCATAACTGCATCAATTAGGTGTTCAGATAGGTTCACCATACACATTAACATGACCTTTTTGAAAGAATGAAGGTGGCACTAATGAACGAAATACCAAATGCTAAAGTATATTGCGTTAAAAGGTATGGTCTTTTATGTACACTATCATCTTGCAATGACCAAATTAGTTCCTATATGAGATACGAATAAAATAATTATGCAGAAGGCATTCAATTCCACAATTGTGTTTATCGATTCAACGTGTGACATTTACTCATACAAAACAAACCTCCAAACATGTATGTAACGTTTCATGTGCATTTACGTGTAAACCTTTTCATATGAAATACATCATCTTACATTACATAGGTCGTGGCTGTAAACGTCGTTTATCCAGCACGGTTTCATAAGTATGGCCAGCGTTGTTTTTTTTTAAACAATTATCCAGCTGGTTAAATTAAAATATATATATATTTTCCATTTTATTACAAATTATGTTCTATTTATGAAAGTAAAAGTCTGTTTTCTATTGTTATTAGGATGGTATTAGTTTCCAGTACAAGTGAATAATAATAGTAACATGATTCTATGTACAGTCTTGGTCAAAGTCGATTCCCCGCTCATATTCACACGATGTATTTCGCATGATACGTTTAACCGAGTTATATTCGACTAGGTTCTTCACAACGGGCTTGAAACGACCCACGATCGTCTCATGTATCACAAAATAATCCAAAGAACCCAACTTACAAATCTAAGAGGGGTGATGGCCATATATAAGAAATTTCGGAGCACTCGATGAAATTATACCACGCACACACACACAAAGCCGTCATATTCCTCAGTTTGATACATCACTGCATCAGTCATACTACTTATAAATAGTTTTCTATTTTAATAGCCAAAATGACCGGTAACACGTCCTGTCATTCAACTAGCATAGCTAGGAATGGTTTCCTAATATGAATTGGATGAAACACAAAATATTAGCAAAAACAGTTAATTCAGTTCAGAGGTAACGACGACGTAAAGTTTCTCAGTCTTATGTTCATTTTGTGGCGAAACCGATTTGTCATTCTAGCATGTATGAGGGCTTAAAAGGCGCCAAAATGACAAATCTATGTTCTAATATAAAAGTCGCCAACAGGCGGACAAGTCAAAACGACACGTACATTAAGTGGTTTATCGGCGCGTAAATTTGTTGGTATTGCGTGTTGCCAAACTTGTACCCTTCAGATCCGCAAACACAACAGAGCGATGTTGCATAAATCAGGAACCATACAAAGTTTATCATGAAACAATTTGACGTTGATTTCGGCACAGTGTTTGAATTCAACACATTGTCGCAGCATAAGAGTTAAATAAGGAATACATTCTTCGCGGACTAAACGCTAACATGCTTCGTATTAGTTAAAAGCAAATGCTTATATATGCTTATATACTCATTATTAACGCATACATTGTACTTACGTATCGTTTGTAAGTGTACATGTTTGAACATGTATATATCTAGTTTGTATTATAAAAATGGTGATTTGATATCTAACATAAAGTTCTAGTTTACATTGAAGTGAATTTGACCGCACTATTGTATAGTGTTGTACAAGATATTGAATATTTATAATAACATTTATGGGACCCGTTAATTTTCGTAGCGTAGTTCTGGCAGTCCGCAGTGGTCTCTTGATATACTAAACATGGCATTATTGCGTTGATATCGGGTTCATACATTATGCAATCTGCAACAGATAATCACTTTTACAGAAAATACGCACGTGTCAAGATACGGATGCCCTGAAATTCCGCGTTCCTTCTTCTTTCCCGCATCATCATTATCCTCTTTTTCTTTTATTGTCCTTCTTTGTTTTCTTCTTCTTCTTCTTCTTCTTCTTCTTCTTCTTCTTCTTCTTCTTCTTCTTCTTCTTCTTCTTCTTCTTCTGATTTGTTGTATTATTGTGATTCGTCAACTGTCCTGCGAATACCACTATAGCATCAACGTCTATGAAGTGATAAACGATTCCCTGCAATGTATTGCGTTTTCCGTTCAGACACCATGACAAATCACATGGTATAAATCAAATAATGAATTTGTCGATGAAGCTAGAGATTATGTTACACTATATCAAACACACTGCCAGTCTCCTGCGTTAAACCGTAATGGTTTGTCATGCCATATATATGAACTGACAATAATGATCGTGATTAATCATCTTAAAAGAATGGTTCAGTATAGTATTGCTTCTCCAACATATATTATCAGGAATGAAAATGTATATTGATTTAGTATATGTATTATATTAAGTATATTTTGTATATTCCAAGCGGCATGAGGCGTATCTATGAGATCAGTGTTGGACATGTTTTGATTCAGGCAATGAAACAGCAAAATGTACTCAAAACACTACACCAAACATGAATATATGAACATCTGAAACCTTCTTTCAAAGCTGTTTCTTTTTATTCCATGGTTATACTCTGTTTGCGTTTCAAATTCCGTTGTTGAATATCAAGAAGTCAATGCAGTTTTGCAATCATTATTTATCGCGTGTATTTTAATTTGCAAATAGCATCCGTGCCTTATCAACGGTTAATACTATTTTGGGAATCAGAAGCACAATTGGGGTTTCGGTGTTGCATTATCAAATTTATTTAGGGAGTGGCGGTGTTCGGTTTAAGAATGTTTGATATACTTCTAGTACTTCGATTTCAGCTGTGTTGACTTATTGCACATTTCAGCCAGCTCATACTGTTCATCTATTATTTGAACTTATTATTTGCTACTTTAAACTTTTAAACAAAACATACACTAGTTATGGACGGCAACACTTTGCGTTTTAACAAATTGCTTTTTTTAATTAACTCCCACCGCCAATTCTTTCAAAACAGGATGAATATGCGTGTACTTAACAGAAGTGTGTACTATCATATTTATAACTGGAAATGGTCGTGTGTGCCTGTTGGATTTAACAAATAATAATATCCGAATCAAAATTAAATTAAAAACAATTTTAAAATATTCTGTGTGAATTATATATAACTTGCAACAGGCATATGGCGAATAGAGTTCACGCTGAGTTATATTTAAATCAAAGAAGACCTAAAGCATGCCGCATTGTGGAAGGAAAAACATAAATTGAATAATTACAATGTCGTCTAGCGTATGCTCCGGATGTCACTTTGATTAAACATATTCACTGCAATTTAATTTAGAGACATTCGTTATTATATTTACAATTCTAGATCATGTAAACATTTCATGCACTACTGTGTAATTTACGGTGTATTTTACGACGATGGAAAGACAACCATAAACGCAGCTTAAACCTCATCATTTTGTCATTTAATCTAGGCAAAAGCGTATTAATCTGGGGTTTATTATTTCCTTGGTTATAAAATATCGCGCTTTGAAGAAACTCAACAACATCAATACTGATAATAGAGTCAACTAATAATGTCAATCTAAAAAACAAAAGCCTCTGTGTCAAGGATAAGCAATAACGTTACGACATACGTCGATTGTATGTGTCACTTGGTTAGACTGTGTAGCTATAGCCCATTAGCAACGTGTTTTATGATCAAATTAGTATTTTATACAAGCATCAGCAGTTGAGGTGATTTTTTTTGTATTTGTGCACTTATGATAAATTATGTGTTCGTTTAATTGTATTGAGGTAAACTACCGTAAACAAGTATCTTACCAATGAAATCCTGTGCCAAAATAATTATATACAGTTTATACGCTGTAATATTACTTGATAAACAGTTAAATCTATTAAGCACATCAGAAGGTCAACGATGTATTTGAATATAAACATGGAAAAATATAACATGAACACAAAATGGTAATTCTGTTATAAAAACAGTATGCTGAAGATGACATTCCATTGACATTCAATGCAAACATTGAACAAAACGATAATACACAGAAATTAGCAACAAAGTTTAACCTTTATAACATGCACTTTCTTTGTTGTAAAATAACCTTACATCGTCATATAACTCACTGCATGTGTATGTTTTAGCACATCATTTTTTATACGACACACCAACACATTTTCAAAATGAAATTTTTGTTTTAAATACAAATTAATATATGTTGATAAAAATATTCATAATGTAAATTCATTTATAAAAAAGAAACATATTCCAGATATTCTTTTGCTTATCATCAATCAAAATCGTAATTATTTAGGCGCGCGTAACGCTTTTCGCCGATAATTTGCTAAATTATAGTAAACGTGTTTTAAAAGCATTCCGATAACAATACGTACTTGAGTTTAGCGCATTGGTGGCAACTTAGTTTTACGTCAAGAGGTCCCGGATTCGAAGCCCGGATAGGGCAAACGTTATTGGTACCATGTTTATAGTAAAAACATTAGGTGACATTTTTCAAAACCCGAACATTTCTGAGCAATTGCTTAGCAATTGTTTGACCAATTGCAACTCTTACATTATAAATACATGTTATTTCTAAGAAAGACAAGACAACTAATATATGTTTACTTCGGCATGTACACACATTTATATGAATATGCATATCAAACTCTCAATTTACCGACAACCACTTACGTTTGCTTAGAAACCGACGACTTTTATGACATAATAAAATGCATGTGTTGTGTTTTACCTGTTAAATCACCCCATATTAACACTAATAAACCGATCAGCTACCCTCTTACACTGATGTTTCATTAATGGCAACAGCGTTAGTGTATCTAGCCATACGAAAGTCATGTTTTCATTGTCATATCTGAAAATAAAATATTCGTTATGAAAATAAGTGTTCATATACAAGAAAACGTAACGAGTT
This sequence comes from Dreissena rostriformis, assembly GCA_007657795.1. Taxonomy (NCBI): domain Eukaryota; kingdom Metazoa; phylum Mollusca; class Bivalvia; order Myida; family Dreissenidae; genus Dreissena; species Dreissena rostriformis. The sequence continues at coordinate 126,550 of VMBQ01000600.1, read as the reverse complement.
TTGTTGTCGTTTGTTTTATTATGGCACATGAAAGAAACCCCAATGCCTTATGTATAATAATATTGTTTACATTGTTAAGTTGATGATAATGTCATTTTAGAGGGTTGTTTTTTGTATATTGAAACAAAACGAACTAACAAAAGCGGTAAATTAAATAATAGTTTAATGGAAATAAATATGTCGTTTTCGGTCGATATTATTTGACAAGGATTGCAATAAGATTATCCGAATCTCGGTAGACTTTCTTCAATGCCTTATCACGTTGTTGTGTGCGTTGTAAAATGTAATCTATGTTTAAGTAAAAAACCTGCAAAATTACGTACCATTAGCGTTTGAACATTTGCGTCCACAAACTTGTCATTAATTTAACGCATGTATTTTGTTTTGTCTTTTTCATGTGCTGTTTCTTGCTGACGCGTCGCCATCACAGGTAAGTTATACATTTATCAAACTGATACCCAGTGTCCTGTGTGTTAAAGTATGTATTCATATAATATTTCCAATTTATTTGGACTATCTTTTGTATATAAAACTCTTTTATTTTGTCACATCTTTGACACAAACACAAGAGCACATTCAATATAAAGGAATGCATAACAAATTGGTGTACATGTACATATTCACACACATAATGGTAATTGTTGGCCAGCTATTATCGTTTTGATTGTGGCGCTTGTCCTTTACACTTCGTCGTTTATGTTTGGGAATGTTATATAACCCTAAATGACAGAGGTATGTGATTAGTTTATTCAAGTATAGAATGTCTTGTAGAGCACGTTTTTTTATTATAAATAATAGCTGGTAAAAACGATAAGTATGCCCTCCGTTTGAAACCTCATGTCCGATATAACTTTACCGTAAATTGATGGATGTTAATGAGGAGATGATATGTCGCACGCAACAACAAAGGTACCATCTCACTGGGCAAGGGTTTAACTTGATCAATGCCATGTTTGATTAAGCCATGACTTTTCCATACAAATATTTGTTGTCAACTTGACAATACTGTTAACCTTCATGGTAAGGTATGTCACGCGCAAAAGCTGGTGTATTTTCCCGCTACTTAACGCGCCATAGGGACACCATAAACATAAAATGTTTATTGAGCGTTAAGCAAACTTTTAAATCATTCTTGTTTAAATTTAATAATATTGTTGAAAATAAACAATGATTTCTTCCTTTTAATTAGATTTTAGAAGCAATGTCAGTACAAATAAGTAAGTGTGAGCTAATAAGTAGATACCAAAAACGTTTAATTTTCCAACAATGAAGGGGATAATATTGTTTATCAAAAACTTAAAAAGATGAAACATGGAACAGTTACATGAGTTTCTTGACATTTACCGCACTTGAGAGTCGTATAAATATTCATAATAAAGCGTCCCGATGGTTGGGAGTTATGAAGTCTAAACGATACTCTAGGCAAGTGCTTTATTTATGACATGTTCTCTGAAAACGGTTTAAAACATCAATCATGCAAGGACGACATGTCACCTGCCTTTGGGATTACATTATATCACGGAAATTGTTTTCCACGTAATAAATCAGTACATGCATCTGCTTGTGTGCCATAAATTACTTTCAATTATCTAACTATTTAGTATTTGTTGACAGAAAACACGAAAGCAATACAACAAAGAGTGTTTAGCCCATAAATAAAAAGGCACATTAATGATCTGTTTCTACATAAACAAATACACCACACTAACATACATCGTGCTATTGTATAGTCACTCGTATAGCCACCAGCAAAATCACGTCCATTTATTGTGTGAAAATACAAGTTCAAATGCGGGAAAATGGATCAACTATATACTTTCATGTTTATGCCATAAACCAATCAAACACGCATACATATAACATTAACATGTTTATATAACCGCAAACGAATAATGACTGCTGGTCTATTTGAGTCTGGCTTTCTGTAGATTGGCTTACTTTTGGTTGTTGTGTCGGTGACAAGGACTTTCGATTTGTCCCAATAACATTTTATAAATTCGTGGAGTTATTTTCGTGTACATTCTAAAGATATTGAATTGAAACCTTGAGCATAACATCATACTGTGGTTTAAATGTTCGATACAAAATGAATTATATTTGCCCTTTAACTAGGCAAGTTAATGCATACCCTGCTATACATTTGTGAAGCTCACTAAGTATAATTTTCTAACGCTATGGCATTTAAATATAAATCACGTCATCCTCATACATATTGTATGTGTCATACAACGTGTTGATGCCCATAAATCCACACGTTCTTGAGTTGTGAGCCATTTAACTTAACCACTAGTAAGCAAGAATCATTGTGAGTTTTAAGTTTGTAAAGTGAACGTTTGTTTAAATTCCCCAAGTGATTCGGTTGCAACTTACAATATTGTTTCACCATAAACTTTAAATGAGCAAGACACCTGTTCTTGCCAATTGATGCACAAGTGTCTGAGTTATTTGCCGTTGAGCACAGCTATTTTATGTCAAAAGCATAATATAATCTAAGTTTGTGGATCCCAAGCGATTAAATTGAATCTCGTTGTATATCATCACCATGAAGTGTAGATGCTCAAGATACCTTTTCATACTCGATGATCGCCATGTTTCTGAGTTATATGCCGTTGACCTCATCTATTTATGACGAAGGCATAATATGTTTCACGTTTGTGGAGTCAATAACCTCTTTATTTCCCAAGCGATTGAATTGAAACTCGAAGTATATTATCACCATGAAGTGTACATATGCAAGACATATTTTTCACGCGCACTGATCCATTGAAATTTGTAATGGGTGACACTTCCGTGCCGGTGACGAAACGGTGCGGGCTTGTTTTAAGACACTTGTGTGACAAATGCCTAGTTCATTGTCTTAATGTAGCATATTTTATCAATTGTTTTTACAATTTGTCTCAATATAATTCCGTAATAAAGCAAAATGAAGACTTGTTCAGTTAGGATTGTCACTTTGCTTGTATAAAAATGATCACATGTCTAAGGTTTAAGTGCATGCATGATTGACAGGGTTGGTGCATACATATGAATGTCATTATAATGCCCTCATCACTACAGACACGACCAGATATCGATAACTACAACATGCCACTTATGTATATCCATTAGATTCCGGGAACAACTCTGATAGTGACAAGTGATAAATTCAATAAGTTTATGAAAATCTTTGCTGTTACAAATTAACACACGTCTGGGTTTATCTGAACATTAGATAATTAAATTACTAACCGCAGCTTTTGTTAATTAGATATATCATTAGGGTCTAAGCAGAATTTATTTATTACAATTCATATATTGACATCGTCACGTGGAGTTTCAATTACTAGGAAATAAGCTGCTTTCAAAATAAATCCTTTTCACGATATCGCGATATCATGAGTTATCAATACAACTTAATCATTTTCCTTGTGTTACATCAATGAGTTAAAATGGAGGAGAAAATAAATTAAATACATAACTGCAGATTTTGAATGAATTTATCTGTGGCGAGTTTCTCCAACATAAATGCCGAAGTAAGGCTACTGACCTTCTGGATCAATCTGTCATTAAAACGGTTAATATCTAAGCAAAGAGGTATTTTCAAATAATTATAAACGTTGCCTAAGCATGATTACTCGAAAAACGAATACATTTACCAGACTGTTAGTTTTACTGGAAGTTAATGTTTTGAGCAATCTTGTCGATACAGGAAGCTATAAAACACATTTTGAGTTTCAGTGGTAAATAATGACACACATGTATACAACATGTATTATACTCGACATAATATTTGTAACACAATTCACGAAAACATGTATTTAAACTGATATCGGTAGCTATGTAGGTGCCGTTAATTGTTATGTTGTCGTCATATGTCGTCGCCTCTTTAGCAACTATATACTAAAATAAATGTTAAAGTGTTCCTTTGGGATCGCTGCGGTAACTTTATGGTTATTATATTTCAATAATGGCAAGCTATCAGACATCAATACAAGCTGGTGTCATAATTGTATTGATTTAACATATTATAACGCCTTTTGAAATGCAATAGTACCAAATGAGGCAGCACTCATACCACCAATATCTGAATGAATAATACATGGTGTACAGTCTCTGGATTGATGCGTTGCATGATATGCTTTTTAGATAGAAGTCATGTGGGACCAACTACATCGTAATATTAAGAGTAAACTGCCTTCGGAAATTGTCTGGTTTGGGCTTTAATAACTTTCACAGATTTAATAATATATTTGTTAATTATTACAGCATTACACTCGATTACCTTGTTATAAACGAATTGCAAAGGTTTATTTTTAATTTTATAATATATAACGCGCAATTTAACTCGGATTCTGGTCTCAAAACTCTTAAAACGTAGGTCTTATTTTTAATTCCAAACAATGATTTACTTCGCAACATCATACGAAATTCATGATCATTAATCAAAAATGGAAACAAAATATTGTCAATGATGCAATGAATGCCATATACTTACTTTAATGCATGATGACTATTTTCATTGTATACCGATGGGGACGTGGAATTTGCATTCTAGAAAATGCAATATATACTAACATAATTAAACGCGTAGAATAAGCTGCTTTAATTATTCGAATGTACATCCATTTTAGGTGAGAATACGTATGCTACATAATTCAGAATAGTTATATATGACCGTCACAATTGTGTAACAGTCTCTCCTATCTACATTATGTATGGTTGAGTTAGTAATTTGATTCGTGTCGAACATATTCATCTGGTTAGATTAAACACGGTCACCTGTTTGGTAAGCCTTTTAAATTCTGCACATTATTTAATATGGGACATGTCTTTTATTACGCGTACACTAATCTTAAAAAGGTATTGAGTATATGCCTTGACGATATACGTTTTGATAATGTTGCGTAGCATTTATTACCCTACAGTCCTGATAAATACCTGCATTTATAAACACATTGAATCATCGTGGTCATCATTTTAACCCAACAACATGTAAATAACATGTTTGCAATGCAGCTGTGGTAACATCTTGATGTTTGAAACTATGTTATGTTAAAAGTAGAAATTGTATACGTATATATACCGTGTCAGCTATATCCTTACAGCCCTGACAGCTATGGTATCGCTGTCATATTGCAAACACTCAATGATGTGTTATTGTTATATTCATGCACTTTATTAAATAATAGATTGTTCAAATGTGACGTTATTAACGTGCTTACGGGTAACATAATCTGTGATATTGAACAAGCCATAACATGTTCATGATAATTCAAGAACACATATGATATAGATGGCAAAAAACATGTGTTGGACGGGCTTTCTTGCGATATATGCTATCTAGTAAAGTGGCCAGCACTTTCGATGCAATCTCTATTTAGTCTATAGCCATACATTAAAAGACAAGAAACGGTACGGTAATGTGTTTTATTGTGTTGTCGTTGATGTCTATTATAGTAATTACGAAGATATCGAAAACTGTACAATGAACACTCCACAATGCAAATTCTTGATGCAAACATAGTTTTAAATCCTGAAAGAGTTACTGACACTTCATGCAAGCGTTAAATTTATGACAATTCCTCCGGACATTGTACTATCTAATGCAATGTTTTACCACATCCAACATTCAAACACGAGATATCACCTGCCTTGGGGTTTAAGTTATATCAAGGATAACGTGTTCATGTCATTATTCAGACATTTCACCTGTTTAGTTGCTACAAATAACACCAATATGTCAAACAATTTACAGATGATTGACAGAAAGCATACAATCAGGACAAAATATTGGTATTTAGTCTCGAGTAAAGAAAGGCACGGTAATAATTATACGCTTCAGTCTAATATCACCATAATACGAATACATGTTCACTTTTCTAAGTATGCTCATACTAATTTACAGGAAGGTATGTGTATCAAAGTCGTTTTATATTGGTAGTTCTAAATGAGCATAGACCTTCACATCAACATGTCAAATAATAGTGATTGAAGAAAGCAGCTTATACAAGTATAAACGACTGATGTTTAGAAGGCCTAGTCATCAGAGTAGCATATGTCTCGTTTTATTTGTTATTTTCTAAATTCAAGCATCAGCTGATACAGAATTAACGGTACACCTTTATTCGGTGTATGAGTAAGCATGTTGATACGTGTAAAGATAAGCTTAATGTTAAAGTATTGGTTGTTAAAATACGGTATCATTCGATTAAAATTGATAAAATATACGTATCCAGGTACAATTGTTTGCATTTACTAAATATTGCATACTTTAATTTGAAAACTCTTTTATGTGTCTGTGTGTCGTGTTTCTACTAAAATGCCCAATGGTCAGTTATGGCTGTACACATGTCCGTATACAAATATTCATTTGTCTAACATTTATATATGAATTTCAGTATACGTTCAGGCAAAAACTACTTTCGCGGAAAACATAATCGGATGTTATTAAGAAATACAAACAGCCACTGATTCGTCTCCACTTCATTCCAAAAAATTTTCATGGAGATGGCTAAACCCATACTAGTACACCCGTTTTTAGAATGGACCGATCCCTGTTTCACAAGCACATTTCTGACAAACAAAAACTTCCTTAGCTCGTGATAACAAGCCAGCGGCCTTGGTAAATGTATATGTTTGCAAGAGGATGTCAAGTCAATAACTGAAGCACAACACATCATTGTTTTATACATAAATATTTTATGAACAAGCCATCTCGGTTAGTCAATGCTATCTTATTTAATGATTTATCAGATATTTACAAAAACGTTCAAATCAGTTTTGAAATCGGATTAAACTTGTTCGCCTTATATATCGAGAAGTATGATAATGTTTAACTGGTCTTCCATCGAGGGTCATATAATACTAGGTTTTAATTATGTTTAAAGTACAATGATACACTTATTCGAAACTCGCGATAACAGCGAGCGTACATTACATAAAATTATATGTTTAGCCATCTTCGCAAACATCCTGGCTTTTTGCATCAATACATTTTTAAATATGTTTACCTTATGGGTCGTTGTGTCGTTGAACCTATGTGGGCATTTGAAAACTAACTAAACTCAAACGATCATAAATATAGCGACTATTTTAAAAAGAATACTGCATCGATTCCTTTCCGCATTCCTCAAATTAAAAAAAAAACAACAACCACTTTCAAGCATAGGTTTAAAGACCCATTATTACTCAAAATCAACAAAAATTTCGTTAAAATATTTCGTAAAATAAAGTTACAAAATTTAAAAAAAAGTGTTCCATTAAGCAACTGCAGAAATTTCAACGCCAGAAGTGGTCTGGTAACATAGATGTTTGTAGATATAACATGAACGTTTTTATTGTTTGTGACACAATTAATTCCATTTTCATTTTCCGCAAATATATCTATTTATACGACACACGAACACTAAAATGGTACCATGCTAGTGTTCATGTGACGTATGAAAAGATAGCAGTGCGGGAAATTCAAATGGAATTAATTGTGTCACAAAAAAATAAAAACGTGCATTTTATATCAACAAACATCTATGTTACCAGACCACGTCTTGCTTTGCAATTTTGGCTTTTGCAATAAGGAACATTGATTTTTTATTAGGTAACTTTTTTTACGAACTACTTTACGAAATTTCCGTTGATTTTCGAGTAGTTATGAGGATTAAACGTTTTAGTAATAATTATGTTCAGTATAGTTAGCAGGGAAATAATGACAAGCAATACCTGTATTGTCTTAAAACCGTTGTAGTAATGTATATAATTTCGAATACATTTCCTGGCACTTCGACCGATGAACAGTCTATTTAAACAAAAATGAAAAAGCTGCTTTATTATTACGGAGTTTAAAGGTAGAAACGATAGGAAGCAATATGTATTAAATAAGCAATGTATTGTTCGATTAAAGCGACAAGATTTGCGTTTAAATGATTTAGACATATAATGTATAGTATTAGTTCACTAGTGATCATGGAAAAAAATAGCCAGTGAATTCAAATCTACATGCGAATGTCATCACATTTATTTGTTATGTTATTTTTAACAAATGAAAATGTTTGTATTTTTTCAATAAAAAAGTTACGGTAAAACTATGAAAATTATTGATATTGTTCACTGTGTATGTACACTGTTTGAACTAGTGAATTATCATCCTTAATGCACTGGTATTTCTCTATAAGCCACCGGAAAGAATAAAATAAATCAATATTTTGGATTAGGCCTTACCATGCGCAATAACGGTTTTAATTGTTGTATCTCTAATTATCATTTGTGTTTACGAGCGCTTCGTTTATATATCGGTATCCGATTCTAGACACATAGTAGAGCGCGTGTGATTCAAACGTCGTATTGTTGTGTGTCGCTTCAAAGCTTCAAAACTTCATCAATCGGAGTTACTGTGGACGAGTGCTATTTGAATTTACGAGAAACCAGGTGAAAATATTAAATCTATGTGATGCAATTATATTGTGAACGGGTTATGTACACCTTAGAAGTCGTATTAATTTAAAAAGTTTATTCGTATTATCGTACGTTATAAGTGTAAATTGAATAATTACATATATCCAACAAGTACTGTACCATGCTGAAAGTGATATTGAACAGTGTTCTACTATAATTAATATAAATACCAATTTCTTGAAAATAAGAGGTCTTCACTTTATTAGGTTTTACACTGACATACATCTGTTTCAGTTAATTTAAAAAAAAGTAGAATATGTTGCCAAATTAGGTGTGTGACTTATTGGGTATTTATCTCTATTAAATGAAATATTAAGAAATTACATTGAATTTCCTATTCAGATACTCTTAAAAGTAAAAACAAAGTATTAATGTAGGTTTGATTAATGACTAAATGCGTGATCTGGCTGAAAAAAAGAAGCGGAGAATATGTGATCTAAAATAACTAAATCAAAGATAACAGTTGTAGGTGAACATATTGTATATAAATACACTCCGTGTTCAAATGCGATGAAGATAACAGGAAATTAAGCAGATGCGTTAATGTTTTGTCGGCGATGTAATTGGTCAACAGTTGGATATACAACACTATTTGTGTTTGTTTCAAATAGCCTGAACAAACAATGTGCGTGATATTTTCGGGAAAGTTTGGCTCACTAAAACTTATGTGAACTTACTTTATGATTAGTTTTAAAGATGAAATCAAAATGAGTTTTAAGGATTCATAGAGTTCTACAATACAATCAAGCAAATATGTGTATGCTACGTAAGTCTTGCAAAGGATAAACTGTACCGGAAGGAATTGAATTTAAGATAAGACCGGGTGCGAATGAATTGCATTTTGTAAAAAAGTGGTGTCCTAACAAAACTGCTGTTCACTATGGTTTCGTATTACACGCTTTATTTCAAAGAGAAATTAAGAAGATAATTGTTTCCCTCCCTAGCCGTATTTAACGGGAAACATATATGTGCAATATGACGACGCTGTTAATTAAGTTTGACGTTGTTAATGACAACGATGTTTCAAAAGAAACGCTTAACATTTATCATAAGTTATATTAAATAAAATGAATTTTGAACGAGATAATGGAAATATACTAGCACAGACGCTAGCAATTGTACAACCTTAAAGGTTCAAGAAAATTAAAGATCTAGACTCGTTTTACCACATTGCATTGTTTTAATGTATGTTTTGAAACGTATACTTCGCTGAAACGGGAATCGTTCACATTCATTTTATTAATACAGATTGGTGAATGTTTCTTCCTTTGGTCTTTTGTTGCGACATTTTGTCATACTAAAACACAAAGACACAATAGAGCTCTAACGCACATTTTGTTCAGATTCCATTATTTAATTATACGATCTTGAATGCATATTCAATAATTCACGAGAGAAAAACGACGTTATTTGATTTTTAAAATTGATTTTTATTCGATTCAACATTGAAAATATACGCCACAATTCGTATTTGCTTATGGGAAATAAATATGGTGTAAATTAATTGTTTGAGGGCAAATTCTGATTACTTTATTTTGATCAAATTATTTATTTAACTTTCTACATTTATTAAGAAAAAAATGCATCTTTACTACGATATTGGATTGATGGTTTGAGGGATAATTACGATTATTTTTAGTTGATCAAATGATTGATTTAACTGTTAACGTTTATTAAGAAACAAAATTCATCTTTACTACGATATTGGTATCACAAACTAGGTACCGAGTGTTGCACTAAAATCTCTGGATAGATTGCTAAATATCGAATTGTTGCGTATAAATAACCGTTTGAATAACTATTATTGATTGAAAAAAACCTTTGTCTAGCAATTATTGTCTTGAATGCGAATCTACATAATGCAATAATTCCATGAGATAATTGAGTATCAATTGACGGCTGTATTGACAAATTATTCACAATTGGTCTTATCATATTCATTTAATTGCATAGTTGTGTATCAATGATAACTGAAATGTCCTATTGATCCAATACACGCTTATAACTAATGCGACTATGGGATATTTTTTGCTTTTATAAGACATTAGTATTCTTAAGATTGTTGTAATGCAATCGCGTCTGGTTAATGTTTTATAGTTTTTGGAAATCGACTTTGATTTATAGTAGCGTATATAGTTTTTTTTTTATTAAAGTCTAATCAAAGGTTTCATGTTTACATTTACCATTAAGTATTTACAATAATAGCACGTGACCATTATACAGTTTTATGAGATACGCATTAATATTACACCATTGTATATACCGTTATTACGTAAACAAGTAAGTTTTCGGACAAAACAATTTTTTTTAAATTAGTCTGCAATAAAAATAATATCATAATACTAAAATGGGACAAACATAATGGTATACAATAACTTTAGTATTTGTGCTCTATTTTGTTATTCGTATTCTGTAAATGTTAAATAATATAAAAAAAATCACAAAAGTTCATAACGATTTTACCTACTGAATATGAGTGTGTCACATTAAAAAAATAACTTATACTTGTTCATCAACAACAGGTATCACCCTTAATGGAAAGTTGTCTTGCACCATGATGTAATTGTTTTCAGAGATCTAACGATAACCTCATAAACTAGGCTCATTTAGAACTTCGACTCCTTTTTAGAGCATATATTACATGCNATATATATATATATAAACTGTTACCGTCATATATAGGATACCTTTAATTAGTTTATCAACTTCCAAACTGCGTGCATATGACCAGCTCCATGCTTCATGGGCCGTATGTCATATGCCGCCGGCGTAGTTCAAGACAAGCCTGCTCATTCGCGCAGCCTGGTTAGGACCTACCCGTGCCGCTGTCACTTTATGTTGAATATAATCATTAGCGGAAAGAGACGCTTCTGATGAGACTGCACAAATGCAATTAATATCGCACGATGCATCTATCACTTCCTCGTGGTTTTTAAATCAATTTTTCATCGCTGCAATGCTCTATGACTCATTGCAGAAAAGGTTATCACGGTTCAATCTCGGTCTCTTTGCAGCTTCAGCTAATTAGGTATATACTTTAGGTCTTAGCTGAAATATATGTATTCCAATTCATATTTTGACTTCGTCACGTGGAGTTTCAATTACGAGGACATAGACAGCTTTCAATTCTTTTTCACGATATCGCTGTATTGTGACTTATCAACAATACATTTAATTAATCAGATGCCGTTTGTGACAGTATTGAATGAAAATGGCGGCGATAATCAAAAGTACATCGGTGGATTATGGAGAAATCGAACACACAAGTATATTTATTAAAAATTGATTTTTTGAATAATCTTTCATTTTCATAATGTAAAGTAACAACTGCTTGACATCAACACAGTTAGCATATACTCAATGCAGTTTGACAATATACGAAAATATGTATTTAAAAGGTTATCACCAGCAGTGGCGTTGCAGTTAACCGTGAGTTTGCAAAATGTCGTCGCCTCTGTAGAAACTCTAAAAGTAAATCAATGCGAAAGTGCTCCACTGGCATTGATATGCAACCTAAATGGTTATTATATTTCAATAATTAGATATTATCAGACAATACAAGCTGGCGCCATAATTGTAAAGGTTTAACCGTTTGAAATGTAATAATACGGACAAATGAGGATAACGCTCATATCACAAATATCTGCATGAATAATAAATGGTGTACATTCTCTGAATTAATGCGGCGTTGCCTGATATGCGTTTGATCTAGAAGTCATGTGGGACCAATTTCAATGTAATATTAAGAGTATCTGGATTAATGCGTTTCATGATATGATTTTAGCTAGAAGTCATTTGGGACAAGTTATAACATAATATTAAGAATAGACTGCCTCTGGTTAACTGTCTTGTTTGGGCTTTAATAACTTGAATCGTATAATGTATTAATTAATCATAACAGCATTATACTCGATAACCTTTTACTAGACACATTTTAAATAATTATTTTACCTTGATAATAAACTATCCGCAGTGCAATTCGGATTCTGGTCTCAAAAAGTAGGTATAATTGCAATTCCAAACATTGATATGCTTCTCAAAATCAAAAGATATACAGTTTTCGTGATCAATAAACATAAATTAAAACAAACTATTCGTCATTGTATGCATTTCATCATCTCGCTGTTAATGTGTACACGTTATTTATGAGTGTCCGCGTGTCAATCTGTATTATGTTAAACCAACATTACAACTACAGGAGTGTGCAATTTTATAACATAGTTTTGATTATAATACAGGCACCATGAGCATTGTTTTTCTGTAAATTTTACACATGCTTCTCCGAGCAAAAACAAGTCTTGCGTAGTTTCTTCTGACAAGTCTTATTATGAATCGACTATTCACATTTAATACACGTATCACATACTTAACGATAACATATACATTTGTACTTGCAGTTGATTTTGTAATTGACAACAATCTGCGTAACATGTATGGGATACATGGACAACGACTTGATCATTTGCTTTATAAGTTAGGATAAGATTGCTGAAACGTTAGTTAATTACAGTAGGTTTGTTCTGTATCATAAAATAGCATATGCATATTTCGGGTAGAGTAAATATTTCCCCCCTCTAAGTGTTATGTTAACCTCGGTCTTTGGCATCACTTTTCTCGGACTTCAATATTGACTGTTCCCCTCAACAGCCTATGGTATGGGTAGTACATGTATATTCAATCATATTGCGTATTAAGCACGTCTATTGATAACATGTAATGCAGGAGTATTCAGATAAAAATGGCAATACTGCAAATGATACAATACTTACTGTAATGCATTATTAACGTGTTTACGCGTAACATAATATTTGCTATTTGGACCAATCCATTAAATTCTCATTATAAATCAAGAACACATATGATTGAGAGCACAAACAACATGTGCTGGACGGGCTTTCTTGCGATATATGACATCTAGTTAAGTGGTCAATACGTTCGATGCAATCTTTATTTAGTATAAAGCTATACATTAAAAGACAAGCAACAGTACATCCCGGGGGGTAACTTCCCAAATTTTTGGGTAGGGGTGTCCCGCTGAGACTTCCGAAATGTGACCCATTTTAATACCGAAACTCTGATAAAGTAGACCCATTTTGATACGAGATTTTTGAAAAAGCAGACCCATTTGTATACGATACCATTGAGAAAATGGACCCTTTTCAATACAGGAATTTGATAAAGTGGACACATTTCATACTAGAATTGTAATCTCTATCATATCAATACAGTATACGTATTGAATTTGCTATTATATGTTGTTTTTGAAAATTTCATATATGTATCATACCCATTTTGATACTGATACTTTCAAATCTATATGCATTTATATACAAACAAATTTCTGATTTCAATACCCATATCTATACTTAGATGCTCAAAACCATACCCATATCTATAATTTTAGTCGAAAAACACACCCCATATTTGCGGCACATCCCTATATACCTTTATATAGGAAGTTACCTTCCCCCCCGGGGTACATACTCATCATATGTATGCCAATATTTCTAATACCATAAGACTTAAGTTGCGCAATATTTTATTAATAAGACAAAACATACACTATATCATCCTTGTTTGGCTATAGCGGAAAACGGCCAGTATATTTCACTCCAAAAGCAATGTTCACCTGTATATAATAAAACGTCCTGATGCTAACACAGTTTCCAATCCAAAATGAGTTACTTATACTTCATTCAAGTGTTATATTTATGACAATTCCTCTGGGCATTTGACTATTTAATGCAATGTTTTACCACAGCAAACATTCAAACACGAAATGTCACTTGCCTTGGGGTTTAAGTTATATCAAGGATAACGTGTTCTCGTCATTATTTAGACATTTCACCTGTTAAGTTGATACAGATAACACCAAAATGTCAAACAATTTAAAGATATTTGACAGCAAGCATGCAATCAAGAAACAATAATGGTATTTAGCCTCAAGTAAAGGCACTGTGATAATTATGCGTTTCAGTCTAATATCTCTGTATGAGGAATTCAACTTCACTTTCCTTAGTATGCTCATACCAAATTACAGTAAGGTATGTGTATCAAAGAAGTTTCATATTGAAAGTTATAAATGAGCATATACCTAATTTGAATAAGTCAGCTAATAGTGGTTGAAGAAGGCAATTTATAATATATAAAGACTGATGTTTGAACGGTCTCGTTATTAGCGTATCATATTCCTCGTGTTATTTGTAACCGACTAAATTAAAGAAAGCACCAGCTTATACAGCATATACGCATATGAGCGTACACGTTCATTCGGTGTATGAGTAAGCATGTTGATACCTGTAAACATGATTTTCACGGTATAGGTAAAATATTGAATCATTCGATTACAATTGATGCATTATTCGTATCCAGTTACTAGTGTTTTCATTCTCTTACTATTGCACAATTTAGTTTGATATACTCTTGGGATGTGTTTGTGTGTGTGTGTGTGTGTGTGTGTGTGACGCTATGACTCTATTAAAGGTCAAACTGGCCACTTGGACAATGGTCAATTATGGCTGTAAGCATACAAATGATCATGTGTTTGATATTTATAAATTAATGACAGTATATATCGCGTTAAACAAACTCTTGGCGGAAAACAGAATCAGGTATTATTTAAAAACAATTCTGCTTCTCCATTGTATGATGAAAAATTATCATGAATATGGGAAATTGCATACTATGACGACCGTTGTTAAAATCGCCACATCACTATAGGTTTCAAATCATCTAAGATCAACCTCCGACAATGACAGTGAAACCGGTTTCAAAAATACATTTCTAACAGACAAGAACTTCCTCAGTTCGTGACAAAATGCCAGCGGCCATGGTAAATTTATAAGTTTGCCTTGGGATGCAAAGTCAATACATCAAGCACGATAAAACATTGCTTTATACATTATTATTGTCTGAACAAGAACTCTCTCTAAGTAGATGACATCCTTCCTTATTCAATGGTTTTTCACATGTTTCCAATAGCATTCAAATCAGTTTTGAAATCATATTAAACGTGTTCGCCTTATATACCGAGAGGTATAATAATTGTAAACTGTTCCTCTATCTAGTGTGTAAATATGTTTATCCCATCTTCACCGCGACATTGACGGTTTAACACCCCATGATATAAACTTATCTCTATTCAACCTTGTTGAATAACCCTGTCGCGTGCACGGACTACTTTTCAAATGACGTCATGCGATGTGCGCTTAAATTAGGTCGATATTGTTTTGTTCATTTATCGAATTTTAAGGTCACCCGTTGGAAGAAAATGTGCATATTTTGCAGCAAAAATATATATGACATATTCAACAGAACGAATGTTGCGATGGGATAAAAGAAATGAGCCCATATAAAAAGTATCTCTAAATTCTTTGCGCGTCTTATAAATTAGACTTAACGCTGAGTATATCATAAACTTAAAATTACATCCGAAAATCACGCTGTCTGTAGATCTACTTTAATATTGCATTTTGCAATTGAAAAAAGTGCGAGTCTTTTTGATGAGTTATTATAAACGCGACTTATTTCACATGCATATCGACATATTTGAATTGTCAATTTATCACATTTTTATTATTAAGTGCAATGTTTTTTTTTATCCGTGCATATTCTTTTGGCATTTAAGAATGTTCAAAAAGCCATACAAATATCGCACAAATCTTAAATAATCAGCGATAGACGCTTTTCGATTTAATTCACGTTAGGCATAGAGATGTGTAAAGTATAAGATTGTAAAAATAGCACCACACTGGAATTCGGAATGTCCCATTTTGTACACGGGTATTATCAGCTCATTTATCTGTTGTGTCATGGAATATTTTCCATTCTTTGTTTATTTATATATTAAATTATTTTCTTGTACAATTAAAGCATTAACTATAGGCACACAAAACAGTGTGCAAGTTTAAACACATGTTTGTATGCAGATATCTGCAAATTTAACCGATTTTACCAACGGCTATTAGGCCCCTATTTGATAAACTGCTCCGGTTCATTTAAACAGCAGTAATGTAGAGTACATGACGTAGTGTGTGACGACGTGGAAAGTTTATCGAGTTCATAAACACAGTTAAATATGGACTAGATCTAGTGGTAGGATGGCATAAGGGTCTTTATTTAACTATGCTAAAATAATTATTAAAGACCCTAAATGCAAAATCGTCAATTATTGTGTTTAATGGATTATTTATGGATTTAAAAGGATAATTAAAGGTAAGATACTAGTTCGAAAGTGTGTTTTTTTCTGTACTTTTCATCGTCTTTTTTCGTTCCCTGTTCTCGGATAAATGATTTTAACATGGGCGCCAGTGATGCATCGGATCACACACGGCAGTACACACAAAATACTTAAAAAATACAAGTTCTGTGCGACCTTAAGTTCGTCGTCCGAGGTCGGTAAAACGTATTGCCCTGTAAATTAAGTCAAATATAGTGTCAGTCGCTGCAATTGTCTGTTAACTCGTCGAAATTGTCAAGGTCGTCGTCGGTTACGTTCTATAATGTCGCGCGACTCGGCCATTTTGTGTAAGTTGTGGTTAGATTTCAAAATGTCAGGCATTTTTGTTTTTGGTATTTTACAGTGAGGAAACAGGAATTGTAGTTTGAACAAAACCGTCTGTGTTCTACTTAAGTGTGTAACATTTGGAACGCTGATTAAATTTGAATCGAGGCGTATGGCGATATTTTGTCTCGTTACTCTTCTTTTGAGTGGAATTCTTAAGGACTATTTCGAGTTCCGTAAACGGGAAAGATCACAATTAATATTACTACGCAATGTTAGATTCAGATTTTATTTAAACGTAATGTGTTTTTGCTTTTATTTTATTAAATAAAGACAAAATAATTGACGACTAAGAAAGTTGATGGGATAAATAGAATACTAGGTTAGCGTTGAATAGAGAAAAGTTTATGTTGCTCGGCTCGAACACCGAAAGCGCTCGCCAAGGCTCGCGCTTCCGGCGTTCTAAGCCTGCCAACATAAACTTCTCTCTATTCAACGCTAACCTAGTATTCTCTATTTTCTTTACGGGTCTTTGGAACTATCGAGGCTTATATAAATGAATTATCAAACTCAAACTATCTAGTTGACACATCTTCTGCCGTAAATTATCATAATGCTGTTGTGTGAGCATATTGAATGGTTTGATTAGTATGTCACTAGACAATCCAAATCATTCATTTCACACAAACACTTGCTAATGTATAATTAATCATGATGTAAAAAGCTGTCTGTATGGTTATATAGAGGATATGTTTTGGATTTTGTGGAATATCAATTGTAATTCACTTATTATCATAGAACAATATATAACAAGTACATTAAAATCTATATTCGAACGAATCCAACACAATGTCGTTTTTATATTATGCTTACAAATGATTAGTTCTGGTCAAACAATGAAAACTATAGATTTGTTTCACTGTTAATGTTCACTGTTTGAAATAATGATTTATCAATTTTAATTCACTGATATTTCTCTATAAACCACGGAAAGAATAAAATAAGTCGATATATTGGAATAGCCCTTTCCATGCGCAATAACGGTTTTAATTGGAGCATCCCTAATTATCATGTGTGTTTACGAGCGCTTCGTTTATATATCGGTATCCGATTCTAGACACACAGAAGAGCGCGTGTGATCAAAACGTCGTATTGTTGTGTGTCGCTTGAAAGCTTCAGAACTTCATCTATCGGAGTTACTGTGGAAAAGTGCTATTTGAATTCATGAGAAACCAGGTGAAACAATATATGTGATGCAATTATAATATGAGCGGGTTATGTGCACGTAAGAAGTCACATTAATTTATTTATTGTATGCAGTATCGTGCGTTATAAGTGTAGATTCAATTATTGCGTATATCCAACATGTGTTGTTAAATTGTAAAAGTGATATTGAATAGTGTTCTCATATAATAAATATTAATACCAATTTCTTTAAAATAAGGTGTCTTCTTTTTACTAGGACTTACACTAACAGACAAGTGTTTCAGTTAATTTTAAAACTTTTTGGCAGAATATGATGACGAATTAGGTGTGTGATTTATTCGAAAATTGTCTTAATTTAAACTGATTTCAAGGAATTACACTGCCTTTTCATATGCTCTTAATAGTAAAAAAGTATGTATGCACCTTTGTTAATTACTAAACGCGTTATTTGGCTGAAAACAGTAAAGTATGATGTACGATTTGAAATGCATAAGTTATTGGCTATTTGGAGAATATAATATGTACATAAATTAAGTGTTCAAGTGCGATGAAGATACAGGAAAAAAAGCAGATGAATTAAGTTGTTATCGGTGAAGTTATTTGTCAAACTTGGGATATACAACACTAGTGTTTTGTGTTTCAAATAACCTGAATAAAACATGTGTGTGCTATTGAAAGTTTTCTGGAAAGTTTGGTTCACGGAAACTTATTAAAACCGACTGAAATATATGATTAAAAATTGAATTAAAAAGTAAAATCAAATGTTTTTGTAAGGATTATTGGAGTTCAACAATACAATCATGCAACTATGTGCATGTTGCCCAAGTCTTGTACAGGATAAATTGTAACAGAAAGAAACATTCAGCTTTTCAATTGAAATAAAATTCTGGGTAAGAATAAAGTGATTTATTTTTAAATTTGTTTTAACAAAACTGCCGTCTACCACGGTTCTGTTTTGCACGCTTTATTGCAACGAAAAAGGAAGGCGATACTTTTTCCCTCACTAGCCTTATTTAACGGGAAACAGATCAGTGCAATATGACGACTCTGTTAATTAAATTTGACAATAAAAATACATGTTAATGAAAACGATTTACAAGCGTGAAGCTTAAATTCGAACAATAGTTATATCAAATAAAAGCAATTGTGTACAAGCTAATGGAAGTATAAAATTTAAGACGCTCACAATAGTACAACGTTTATATTTCAAAATTCGTAAACCGTAATGAGGTTTAATAAAATATGTAAAATTCGGAATGTGAACCGACGGGTTTGATGTAAGGGTTAATACATTAAACTAAAATTTTCAAACCACAAAATATTCTGGTTTATCTTATAATGGTTTCATGTGGTTTGATAACGATAGAAGCACACTATAAAAATACTCCTTAATATGTGTTTACACCCATTATACTTCTTTTGTTCACTAATATAAAACAAAATAAACCGTTAATTAGGACAAAATACGAGCATACTAGATTTAATTTCCATATAAAATTGCATTTTCTTTCACATCTGATCATAGAAAAACACATATCTATTGTCAGGAGTGTTGCGTTTTGTATATACACCAACGACATACAATTATAATGTTTAGTAAATAATGCTACAGTACAACAATTGTGTTTAAAGGATTATGCTTTAGTTGCGGCGTATAACAGGCAGCGTATTGATAGCAAATCTACATTTTGAAACAACAATTGAACAACATAGGTCATGTCATGACATGTATTTCACCAAAAATAGGAGTACATACAATTAAACACATGCACAATTTTTATATAAAACAACTATTTATGTTTGACTCGGGTTAAGTTTATAACGTGATAATCCATTAACTGACAACAGTGGGTAAACTTTAGTAACAATACATTAGGATCGTTTTTGTTGGTGTCTATGATTCAATACGTATTGTTATCACGTATCATATTTTTTTATCGAATATGTTTATTTGAATAACTGTTTTAAATACAAACTTTACAATTTTTAACATTATTTTGTATCGTCGTTTATTAAAGTAAATTTATTAAGTGTATTGTATAAATAGAACGTTGAGTATAAATCTAAGATAGAAAAAGTAGGATAACCATTTTACGAAACAAACTGACGTTTTTAAGCAAAGGTAAATATCTACCATCTTTCTACCAAATCAAATTGTTTTAATCTTATATGTTTTGAAACGTATACAATGCTGAAACGGGAATGGTTCATCTTCTTATTATAAATGTAGATTGACGTTTTTTCCGTTGATGTGTTATTGCGCCATTTTGTCATACTAAACAACGACAAAAAAGATCTCTAGCGAAAAATACAGTTCAGATTCCAGTTGTAATCATATGATCTTTGATGCATATTAAGAAATTCCCAAGGAAAATATTTCGTTATTATAAGTTTTAAAATTTACTTGTATTGGATTAAAGATGGCAAATATACGCCAAAATTCTAATACACTTATGGACAATAAATATGGTGCAACATGATGGTTTCTGGGAAATGTCCGATTAATTTATTTTCATCAAATGATTTATTTCACATTTAAAAAGAAAACAAATACATCTTTACTACGACATTGTAATTGTAAGTGAGGTTCCGGGTGTCGTAATAAACACTTTGTATAAATTACTCAATGCCCCATTGCGTATCGATTACCGTTGGAATTACTATTATTGATTGGAAATAAATCCTTTATTTAACAGTTGTTGCCTTGAATGAGAATCTACATAATGCCATATTTTCATGAGATAATCGAATGTAAATTGACGGCTATATTGACACATTATTCACAATTGGTCTTATCGTATTAATTCAAATTAACGGTTATGTATCGATGATAACTGAAACGGCATCTGATACAATACACGCTTATCACTAATGCGACTGTGGGGGTATTCGTTTGTTTTCATATTACAATAGTATTGTCATCTTGATGTGTAATAGAATCTTGTCTAAAATATGTTATAGCGTTAGAAAAGCGACTGTGATTTATATAATAACGGCATATAACGTAAATACAATCAAAGATACCTGGTCAAGGTGTATGAACGACATCGATTCTATAATGTACGTGTATATATATAGTTTGTATGATAGACACGCCAAATGTTTTATGTTTACATTTACAACAAAGTATTAACAATAATAACACTCTTATAAAAATTATGATATACTTATATGCATTACACTATTGTATATGTCGGTACATATAACACATTTTTTATAAAACAAATACGTTTAATGTACAGGTACAATAAACAAAATAAAGAATAACCACTACTACTAGTACTACTACTTATAATAATAATTCAAAACATAATACAAATACTACGACGTAATAGGAGACACGCGTTTTCTTTACGCGTAAAAACTCTATTAGTTAAAATTTTATATTTGCAAAAAGTGTGTTGCCTTGATGATAACTGTAGTTTATGTTATTCTAATCAAAGTCCATCGTCTCTGAGGAGAAACATTATTGCATCGGTTACAGCGAAGCAATTTGATTTGAGATAGCGTTCTTTCAGATAAATAAATTCAATTTCAGTTGCAATATGGAGTGATCGTAAAATCACTCCGTTAAGTGTAAAAAAAAAACAATAATTTAGGTCTGTTTAATTTGGTTTTCTATTCCTGATTCAATATCGGAATTATTCTCAAATGGATTAGGTTTGAATACGGAGAAATAATCTGGAGGCAGCGTATGATAATGCAGTCATTAACCTGTCACGATGAAAGAACCTCTTGTAAATGTGTAACATAACGTTATAATTACAACGTTTGTCATGTCTACGTTAATGCTGTATTCTGATTGGATAGTTAAATAACGTGAACTGGTTTTCCTTTCCCGAAGGACACACTCCGTATTCAAATTTAAACTTGAAAGTTCATTACCGTACTTTTTTCAAATTGCCAAATGACGTCAAAATTGTGCGCAAGTCGTACTGACGTTCCTTTTAATTGGTCATACAATCGAAATGAAGTCACAGTGTGGCGCGAATGGACACAATATGCCGTTCGACGAAAATAAAATCGAAACTGAAACTTGATTATTACACCAGCATTAAGAAATCCGTTGTCGCCTCTACAGTCCTAAACTTACCGGTTATACTGTTTTGTGTTGCAATTCAAAGTTCTGAATACTATTTGTTTGGAGTTCATTGTCCTCAGCGTTTTTGTTAATTAGCGTACTTGTCATTTTTAAGGTGATTTATTTTGTACATATTCTGATAAAGATGATTTGTTTCTTACCTGTTGACTGACGTTGTCACTTCCAATTTTGGATGGCTGTGGGTATTTTCATGGATATGGCGGCTCATGTGCATGTAACATGTATTCATGACTGTAAACCAAGGGTTTACAACTGCTTAAACAACTGATTTTAATTTATACAAATGATAGTTCTTAAACTCATATTGATATTGGCTAACTTAAACCCAACTCAATACGATTTGGTCATTTCCTAATTCCGTGTGTTTTTTAATATAATTATTCAATATTGATACGTATCAACAAAAAAGGTAAGACTTAAAAATAATAATGTATCAATCTTACGTACAAACAACGTATACAAACTATTACGGCCCTAAACTCTTATTTTTAAACAATAATACACCTAAAGCCTTAGCAGGTTCAGTAATTTAATTATTTAACATCCTGGCCATAATATTTTCTGTCACCTTTTTCAAACGAAGACGATTTCTACCCAAATAAGAAATTGATATGCATACCGATTGGTCTAAAATGATGCTGTGGTAAATACATCCAACTTTGCCAGGATCATTTTAATCTACGCCATATTAACTCCAGAAGAGTATTTAAATTTCAACAAGAAAGCAATGGTTACACGCAACCAGTTTTAAAATATACTAAAAGTACATTATCTACGATAAATTCGAAAGGGGCTAGTGCATGTTTCGTCTGAGAGAGTTATCAATATCAAAAGTTTCAGATATGTTTCATTTTACCTAAATGGAAATCATGAGCAGTATTTTAACGGCACGAACACATCACGTTTAGCATCAAATAATGTCGACCTCATTCGAACGGATTTCTGCTTAGAGCATCAAACACACACCTATTGATAAGCACTTTGATACTAGCAATTTATCGAGAGATCTTAGTACAGCGCCCGGTACCTAGTTCGTGATTCCAATATCGTAGTTAAGATGCATTTTTTCGTTATACATTTGATAAGTTAAATGAATCATTTGATTAAGCTTAATTAATCGGACTGTTTCCTCAAACCATCATATTACGCCGTATTTATATATGTATTGCGTGTCTGAAAATTGGACATTACAACACAAAGCCAAAACTATTGATTTACATCTGCAATTACGTTTCATTAACGCATAGTCGTGTTTTTGTTAATCCATCATTTTCCAGAAACGTTCATTCAACCTTGTTTTAACATCAATCTGTGAAACCTTCTGATTGTTCCACGCGTTTAATGTTCATGTCGGAAATTTACTGTAACGTGCAAGTTTAAAAGATGAGCGTTTGACAATAGTCGGTCTATATAATTGCGAATAATAATATAATAACGTATATTTTGATGAATGCATTTGTGGTATCAACGTAATTTACCGCAACTGCTCGTGTTTCATGTCTTTCGTTGTAATTTTGGATTTAACAAGATAATGATAGCCATTAATAAATACAAATGAAGTGTGTAAAATAATGGGGACTTGTTAGCATTACAAACGGTACGATTCGATATACACCATTTTGAAGCGATGTAGATAAACCCTAAATGTTAAATTATATATGCATACAAATTGCGTTGTACATTAAGCTTTGTTAAACATATACATACGAATACA
Source organism: Dreissena rostriformis (assembly GCA_007657795.1). NCBI lineage: Eukaryota > Metazoa > Mollusca > Bivalvia > Myida > Dreissenidae > Dreissena > Dreissena rostriformis. The sequence continues at coordinate 102,598 of VMBQ01000600.1, read as the reverse complement.
TGCAAACCATTGAACGATTGACAAGTGTGAAATGGTGAACTTGCCGCCGTGATATGACTGAAATACTGTTAATAACGGCACAAAAACTAATCAAAAACAAACATTTGTCATAATTGATGACATCTTCGGTAGAAATATTCAGTATCCGAATAGTGTTCTTTCAATGTGAAGATGTCGACGTATGTGAAGATCCATATTACATGACGCTTACGTTTAAAATTGGTAAATATTGTTTCAATTACACAGGACTTGCAGGAGTATTTCTCATTATTAGCCCCATACCGTAGTAACAGGAGGGGCTATAGGTTAAAACCCGGACCGCCCTTGTGTCTTTATCTGGATTCTGAGAACATATTGGACATATGCAGGTTATTTTAGTGTTTACGTCAGACCAAAATGTGGTTGTCAAGGTTAAATATTTCATGATTACACAAATAATTTAAAACCTACATATGAATCCTGCGATAACTCAAAATTCAAAAGAACATATATTCTGGATAAATGAAGTTCAGTCCGTCTGTCTGCCTGAGAAAACGGGATCATACGATAAATAAAGAAAACTTTAGTAAGGTGTTTGAAACCCAGTATATGAAAGGAGGGCCATATGGACAATATGCACGGTATTTCGTTTGTTTCGTTCGACAAATAGTGCGGTTTCAATGGTTTTATATATATATATATATATATATATATATATATATATATATATATCACTAAACATGAAATCTAAACCTAGCCATAATATGAGCGTATTCTAGGTTAGTGATACGTATGGAGATCCTCCATAATTAGCACGACAGGGGACTACCGTATTGTCGGTGACAAAGCTCTTGTTTATCTCGTTATGTCATCAACTGGAGAAGATACAAATTATTTACGATACAATCCGCATCTATTATACACGCTTGTTAAAGCCTCAGCGTTTTCTATTGTATTTGCCAATTATGCACACAAGTCTGATTATATCTGCGTTCGCTCAACAGCCAAATTTAAATAATGTATGAGAATTTGACAGGACAAATTGATACTTCATCGCACGACTATATTAATTATAAATGCTGGCTTTCATTGCACAGAACGTACAATTAACATTTACTGATTTTTTTTTAATTTTATAAAATGAGTAGTGTTTGGATAATATGCATTGTATTGAAACTGTTAAAAGGCACTAACTCATATCACTCAAATGAAGAATGTACTTAATTGAAGCATATACCCCCATAAACCGTTTTATAGCTATTCTTCTTCTTCTTCCGGATTAAGTGCTGGGCTCCTCTGGAGCATCGTCGCACAATTGTGAATTTGTACATGAGTGAAGGAACATCAGTGCAGCTAAAATCAGGTTAAAACATCTTGCTCCAGAGTTACTCATGCAGCGCATCCATCATTGTCTGGAAGACCTCTAGGGACGGTGCTGACGTAACTCCTTCTGGTAGGCTGTTCCAAAGTCGGATTCCGGAGGGGAAGAAGGAGAACTTGTATGAATTTACGCTGGTGAATGGCTGTAGTAATATGTTGGTATGGCTCCCGTTGTGTACTCCAGTAGGGATCAGTATGTGCTGGGCTCGGATGTCTACCATGTTATTGATGACTCTGTACATCATGACTGCTTTGGTATGTTGGCGGCGGGATGCTAAGGTGTTCCAGCTCAGTTGACTTATCATAGCAGTGACGCTGCTGGTATTGCGATAGTCGCCTGTGCATAACCTGGCAGCTCTCCGTTGGCAGTTCTCGAGTTTGCTGATGTTGGCCAATGTGTGTGGGTCTCATACTGACGACGCATACTCGAGCTGGGGTCTGACCAGTGCATTCTACTAATATGTATGATTTCATTCCAATTTCAATAAAACATACAACAACAACTAGTAAACGATTGGCAAGTATGCAGAGCCGAAGCGCAAAGTAGCATCTTATTTAGTTGGAATTAATTAATTAGTATTAATTTACTGTATTCGCATGCCGTCTGTTGAAATATCAAAACCAACTTTCGTCTTTATTTTGAATATAACGAATCGTCTTGCTTTTCAATACATGGCACAATCTAGGAACAGGAATGTGTAATGCATACCATTTACAACTTAACATTTTCATACAACCTAACCAAGAGTCTACACAAAACATTGCATCCTACACATATTCCATTCCCGAACCTGTATTGAATATCTTCAAATTAGATATTAACGAATCAACACTCATGAATCCCTTAACCCTTTGTATTCCGTATGCCCTACTGAAAAACACACACTATGCATCTGTTTGTATTACATAGGCAAATGGCTTACACACCTATTAAACTAGTCGGATCGTTTCGAATACAACATATATACGTAGGATTACATACCTGCATGAATATCGAGTATCATTGTTTAGTAGTATTGTTGATTTGTGTAATAATGTCTGAATAAATTGTTGGCGATATTGTAATCAGTTTTACTGTTTCAAATACATCAATACGTGTTGTACTCTGAAAACAAGTTATAGAAAAGACGAAGCCGTTTGAATCGCTATTATAAGTATTTATAGCGAAAGTGAGGTGTTTCGCTATACTGCGGAAAAAAATGTATGCCTAGGTATTCGTTAGCATTGAAATTGTTTAGGAAGTCAAATATACTAAATGGGAGATGCAAACTTTAACTAAAAGTACTGTATGATATTTGAATGGAAAGCATGTCTTGTATCAATAGAGTATTTGAATGAATGGACGTAAGTCTATCGTATTATGACGTTTAATTAGACAATACAATACGGTTCAAGATATTTTATACAGAAAAACTATTATTTAGAGAATGACTAATTAACCGCGGACAATGGATGTATTATACGATTAATTCGAATGTTTAACTAGCCGCAAAGATGCTCAAGATTCTGAGGAACAATAATGAAAACAAAGTGTCCCTTTCGGTTCAGTTACATAATTATGTTAATGGTGTTAGATAATGGATACGATACATATCAGAATCGTTAAGGTACGATGAACTTAGAATATGTGTCACTTGTGCCGAACATGATCGTGCTTTACTATCACGGAAGAACCCGTCTGCACTAGCTGCGATACATAATGAGATGTAATCTGAACACGATTAAATAGAATTGAAAGGGCAACATAAAAGGACCAAATTGAATAACATAACTGTTGCAAGAATCCAAACAATTTGACACAAGAACACGAGAATCACTCGCTATATTTATGATAGATTTACCAATCATCGCACTTGGATACTCTGTGAATTATGTTCACAAACATTAAACAATCATACAATATAATATTTCACGTGAAATGTGTGTTTGCTAGTAACATGACATATCTTGAAGTTTTCATTTTTTACCTAAAACATAATTCAATTATAATGATGGAAAAGAGTTAAATTTACTCGTGCCAAACATGGGATTGGTCAAAAGTTCATATCGGAATATAAACGGTGATACATCAGTGGATACTAGACTGAAAAAAAGAAATTGTAAATACCTATTAAGCAATAAGAATATATTTGAATGCAAGTTTACTCATGGACAAAATTTTACGGTGTGATCTCGCAATAAAGTAAGCATGCCTGTTAGCTTAAGATAACTGACGGAATTGTTGCATATATTAAATAGATGAAATTTCAAAATGTGAAATGCAAATATGAAACACAAAATAAACTAAGTGTTTTATATTAAGGTGTAGCTATGTATATGTGTCAATAAATCGTTTTGCAAATGTATTAGATGTATGCATTACCATTGTTTTAATCTTAATTTTCAGTGTTAATCTAAGAAAGCATAAGTTAAGATACTGTAACATATGTTCTGAACATGATTGCAAACTGTGTTTCAAATAATTGCAAAGAGAACTTAACGACATACTAAGTGCATTCACAATAAGACACGTTGAATATGTATAGTTTTGCCTTATAGAACGATACGACATCGAGGTAAGGCAACCTATACTAGTCTTCGTTGGTTTACATGAACTATATCATACTAACTATATGTGTGGTATTTACAGTAAGAGCATTTGTCAAGCGCGCTTTAAAAAATCAATCCAGTGTTATAAAAAACGAATTCAAAGCGATATGGCAATATACGTTATTTGTGTTTTGCGGTTTTCGCTCTGTGCCTTCACGTCAGTGATACCATTCACGTGACTATAGGGGCTATAATGCCTGACGACGACAGTAAACTGTTCTCCATACGACGCGTATCGCCTGCCATTGATTATGCAATAGAAATCCTCCATAATACCACAACGCACACGTACACAGTCCTATATAGGGACTCACAGTGTAACCCCGCCCTTGGGATGGCGATGGCCATTGACTTGTATATCAACAAAACAATCGACGTCTACTTTGGCCCCGTCTGCGACTATACCCTGGCACCGGTGGCACGACAAGTAAAATACTGGAATATTCCGTTAATCTCCGTAGGGGCCATGGCCAGAGATTTCCTCGTCCATCGGCAAATCGAATACACAACTTTATCTCGCCTCGGACCCATCAACTTCAATTCTCTCGCTGACAATCTTATACAACTGAACCACCGTTATAAATGGACAATTTTTAAGATGATCTATCAAACCAACGGACAGGACAAAGATATGGAGGGGGTTTGCCGCATAGCGACCTCAAGTTTATACCACGCCTTCCGAGACTCGGCGCCTGATATCAAATTAGATCATAAGATGGTTGAATTAAACCTAACAGATGTCGAGATCAGACGTATACTGACGGCGGAGATCGGAAATACATACAGTGGTAAGTGTGCTTATTTTAATTAATAGAAACAGGCACGACCTGTCATATCATACCATCTCATTTAATGAGATAATCACTGTTTAAGTGGACTTAAGTTGTTTTCAAAAGATCGTACTAGAAACAACATGTTTGCATCGTTTTTGTGATTCCTTTCTTTATGCATGCTAACACAATTTGAAACCAAATGACAATGTTCGGTATGTGACTTCAAAGTATTCATAATATAAATAACGGATTTCACGACTTTGAGAGCACGTGGATGATACCCAATTATTTTTTAGACAGATGTATGGCAGCGCTCCGTAAAGGTTGTGACAGTCATTTGTGTCGGCAATATCTCGAAATATTGCATTGTATATGCAGAAATGCTCCTTTCTCTAAGATTCCTAAATATCATATGATGTTAATTTAAACATATGCATTTCTTGAGGCAAGTACAGTGTACAGCAATCATGCACAAATAAAAATCATTTTAATAAAATGGTTGAAACGAAAGAAATAATTCGTATATAGTTTCTCTCCTTGCAGTAGTATTTACGCAATAAAAGGGTGTGCTTTAAGAAGTGTGTACATTGAATATGCCTCAAATGCCCGTTCATGTTGCTTTCTGATATTGTTTTGATAAATGTCTGTTCTTATATTATATGATAGTATTAAATAGAAAATAATTTTGAAAAAGTCCGTTTAAATGGAATAGATTAACAATATATATATATATATATATATATAAATGTATCGCAGAAAGAGTGTGTTACATCGAAATTAACCTTGGTCGATAAAACTCTCGTCGCACTCAAAACTATGATATGAATAACACTCAACATCAAAGTAAACGGAATGAGATATCGAGCAATTTCTGGTATTATTCTCCCCTATGCATCTTAGTGTATCCCCAAAAAGCATTAACAAATAGAGATAACGGCTATGTACAATTATATGAAACACATTAACAGCTCATTATTAGATCACGTGCCACCAATCCCTAGCATTAAAGTTTTTTTTTGTTTTGCCTTACATATTGGCAGTGAATAATAGTCGCACTTATATTTGAGCATCGCTCTGTGAAAAAGGGGTATAATGCATGTGCTAAATGTGTCGTCCCATATTAGCCTGTGCAATCCGCACAGGCGAAGCAAGGAAGACAGTTTCCTCCTCAACTAGATTTTCGTCCAGAAGAGTCTTCCTTAAAACAAAAACAAAAAATAAAAGCGAAAAGTGTCGTCCCGGATTCTTTAAAAAAGGTCCATACTTAATAGTGAATGTATACACTACTATATATCATCAACATATTCACGTTTCTATATCGTGATTTTGATGCCCACCTCATTATTTGCTATCTTTGCATCTAATGTCTTTTTAATTAGTTTGAATGCTGGCGCATTTATTAAATTTGTATTAACTACAGTAAAGAATTATGCTCTCCATGTCGTGAGAACATACATAATCTCTCCATCCAGTCTGTTTGTTTGATTAGAGTGATTCCATTATAAGCATATGTGTCGTATATATATTAGTGGAGATAACTCGTTAAAGCGGCATACGTTGATAGGAACTTTACAGTTTCCAGTGTGGCTCTATGGTGGTTTTGACTTGAGTAGAAAATTGCAATGTAACAGTATGACATCTCACTAATAGGGTGGTGACACCAGTTTGGAACTGGGGTCAACGGCTTTGAACGATCGAGGCAAAACGTTTGAGTCGCGCTCTGTGCAAATTGGATTGAATATCTGTGCGTAAAATGTCGTCTAAGATTTGCCTGTGCAGTCCGCACAGGCTATTCAGGGACAACAATAACTGCTTCTATGTTATTTTACGTTTAAATCAAGTCTCCCCTTTTCAGGCGGAAAGTGTGTCCCTGATTAGCGTGTTCGGACTACACAGGCTAATCTGGAATGACACTTTACGCACATGCATTAAACCTCCTTTTCATAGAGCGCGGCCCAAATGTAATGTGTAAATTTGTTTTCTTTTATTGAATCATAGTACATTCTGTCGGAGTTTTTATGTGTCTCAAGTTACCCCAGTACTTAAGTCAACGATGATTGAATAAAAGTAAAAACAACAACTCAATGTTTAATATGCAAGCGTCTTTTCGTTGTTCTGCGTTCAAAGACTGAACAAAAACGCATTCAATCACTAATGATATTGGCGTCTAATGCTGCTTTATCATAAGTTAGTGGATTAAATTGATATTTATGGGCGAGTGTACCACTTCCAAATCCGGTCTTAATAGCTGGTAAGGCAGCTGTGGGTTGAGGACACAGGAAAATAAAAATGTTGTTGTCTTTATAACTGCTGATATAAATTTGAGCTAAAATACACAACCACTAGAGATAACATCAATTTCCAAAATCGTTTTTTAAATAATCGCCTTTTTTCATTCAATAGATATTATTATATTATTGGTAATTTTTTTTTTTACGTTCTGGCCTATGCGCGAGTCAATAGTTTTGGTTTAAGTAAGACTTGTGCACTATCGTTGTATCTTCATTAATATATTGAGCCGTCTGATAAATACATAATAAATGAATCAATCACCTACAGGGACTCTGTATTTGTAATTAAAAAGAAAAAAAACACTTTTTGTTATGTGCGGACTACACAGGCTAATCTGGAACGTCACTTTATGAACATGCATTAAACCCATTTGTCACAGAGCTCGGCGCATATATAATAATATGGTATTGTAGCATGTGCAATAGCAGTATAGTTTGAAAAACGAACAGTAGGAACAAACGTTAGGAACGATACAACTAGACATTTCAGTAAAATGAAAATGTATGTCTTGTATGTAATAACCAATATCCACAGCTAAACATGTACATGGTATGGAACACTGAAATAACCAGTGCAACCATTATGTTTTACGAACAATTGCACGCACACACTAGTGTGCGTACATAATTGATGAACGGCGTGGATTCTAATAACCATTCATTTTCCTACAATTCGCATTATGGCATGTTTAAAGTCATTCGGGCTGTTTCATAGACGCATAAGTTATAATAATACGCGTTGATTCATTTTGTTTGGTTTCGGCGATAAATGAGACAAAATTACGTCATAGTAACAGACCGCAATTAATATTCAATGGCTTCATGTTTTCAGCACTCATGTTGTTTCTTAAATGCATTTCTTCGACGTATACCCACTGCCTGCTATTAATGCCCTTCAAGTCTTTTTACTATCTAATATAACAGGAAGAACAGTTGCAAAAAGTAATCTAAGCGCTGAAGGCACTGAATTTGTTCGCTATTGTATAATCTTAGAAGCAACTCAGTTTTCAAACTTAAGTTATAGCTTTTTATATCGCAAGTTTGAAATGAACACAACCCATTCAAATTTTAAAGAGTGTGTCTTAAAGCACAGGTCGAGATGTGTGTGACTGTTTATCCTCATATTTATATTATAGAGATAACTTAGACACAATAACAACAAAATGTCTTTATTTTCACAATTGGTCGCTGCACTGGCAACCATCTTCAGAATTGTGGTTGCCTTGCTAAAGAATAACAAGCCTATAATCATGTACATGTTGTGATATGTGTATCTAATACTTTATCTATTTCTTTAAATTATTGAGAAACAATTTTGCCCACATGACAGACGTTTAATGCAGCATTAAGCCCCGTTTTCCCTGAAAGCAGCCAATATGTACAGATTTCAATGATTAACTTACCAATGTCATCGCACAAGCTGATTTAAACACTAGACCGGCCAATATGTCCCACGAGCTATTAAACCTATTGTTTACATAATTACAGGCTGTCGTCTGCTGCAGTGTACCAGTAAAGTATAAACAGAAACGCTTTAAGCATTTGTCGTCTGCTAAATTTGACTGGAGTAATCCACACAGGCAGTCATGGGTTACGGGCCCTACCGTAGCTAAGGCATACTGATTTGCAAAATTGCGTCTGCATTATTTGTGAGTTTCGCACATACAAAAACTGCTTTTTTGCATAATTGTCCGTAAGAGTTATTACGTATAGTTAACATGATAGCAATATTGCAAACTAACTATATATACCTATTTTGATTAAAACCTCTGTATAAGTCGCAAATTTTATCTTATACTGGTATATTTATAGATTAAGAAACATTATTTGACTATTCATGAATTGTGTACAATTAATAATACCAAGGGCTGTAATTTAAGATGATATTTGTCTGACAAATGTCAGCTTAAACTGCTGTAACAATTTACATCAATACTACTTCAATGGTGTAAAAAGCCATATGTAATGCATGCAATTCGTCAAATGCTTAGATTTAATGAAACATAAAAAGGTGTCAACTTAAAATTTGATTGAAAAGTAGATCTTAATATAAGAAGTGCAATGTACTTTAATCGTCACTGATGCTCACATATTTGTGAGTTATTGATTTTAATAAATTCGTGTAATAAAATTGTGTCCGGAGCATATCGCTAAACTAACAATTATATACACTTTTTTAAATCCACCATATACATTTAAAGAGGAACCACATTATATCATAATCAGTAGGCATATCACATTTAGCGGATGTGAAGTTCACAAGAGCCATAACGCATACTTTCATTCCTGTAAAGTAATTGTATATCATAAGTTTTTATACTTTTAAAATGTTTAAAGCCTATTTTAAAAATGATGCCATGTATCAACTTCAAACGTAATATGTATGCATATTTTAATGTGGGGAAGTGCATTGCATGATAACCGTATTTACTGCTTCCATTACTGGACAGTTATTGACCAAGTGAATTTTCATTCTGAAATGTTGTCCAGGACATACCTTGACAATAATATGTAGTATCAAGATGAAACTGGTAAAAAGCTTGCATAGTTGGAAGACCAGTTATTGATTTAGTTCTTATGCTGGCGAAGGTTCTAAATTATTATATGAAACACATTTGTAGCTCATAAAAAGATCATGTGTCACCAATCACGTGCTTTGTCTATTTATTTAGTTTTTTTGCTTACGCACTTAATCTGTGTTAATTTCCGTAAAGAAGTGTGCTCTCAATGCCATGGATGCCATACACAATCTAACTATCCAGTCTGTGTGTGTGACTATACTTATTCCATAATAATCATATGTGTCGTATGTATATGGGGTAGAGACAACTCTAGAAAGTGACATACGTTGATCGGAACTTAACAGTAACCAGTGTGTTTCTAGAGTGTTTTTTTTACTTGAGTAGAAACTCACATTGAAGCAGTATGACATCTTAATTATAAGGAGTTGACATTAATTGGGAAATGGGGTCAAAGGCTTAGAACCATCGATGCAAAACAATGATGTGTACATGTGTGTTTTTAAGTTGTATATAATTATAGTATATTTGACGGAGTGTTGAGATATATTTTAAGTTACCCTAGTCTTAAGTCAACGATGCTTGGATAAAAGTTATAACAACAACTCATTGTTTTTATTTGTAAGCGTCATTTCGTTGTGCTGCGTTCAAAGACTGAACAAAAACGCGTTCAATCACTAATGATATTGGCGTCTAACGCTGCTTAATCATAAATGGGTGGATTAAATTGCTATTTATCGGGCGAGTGTACAAATTGTAAATCCGCTCTTTATAGCTGGTAAGGCGGTTGTGGGCGGAGGATGTTAGGGAATTAAACATGTTGTAGTGCTATTTACTGATGATTTAATTTTAAGCTGAAATAAAAAGAATATGGATGACTTCCGAAATAGGTTTTTGAATCACAACCTTTTCATTCTATCGAATATTTGTATAATTATTAGAAACTACGTTGAACGTTCTGGCATATGAAACATCGTATTAATGGATAATAAATGAATCAAAACCTGCATGGCCAATTGTATTTGTACTTGTAGTTAAAATGATACTCACGTCTCTGTCATGCGATTATTGCAATTCCGATGTAACACTATTATATGAAGCGGTCTCTCTAAAAATCGGTCTTAAAGCATATGCGTAAAGTGTCGTCACAGATTAGCCTGTGCACTTCGTACAGGTTAAGCAGAAAAGACACTTTCTGCCTCGACAAGATGTTTGTTTCGAATCGATTTTCATTAAACGAACAATTACAAAAAAGCGGAACCTGTCGTCCCTGTTTTGCCTTTTCGAACAGGACTGCACAGGCTACTCTGGAACGTTTCTTATAGCACAAGCGTTTAGTCCTGTTTTCTAAGAGTGCGGCTCATATGTCAATGTGTAATTCTGACAATGCGAGTGATGAGCCTAAAACACAAAGCTGCATAAACAAAATGCAAGTCTGACATGTAACATTATATCATCTGGACGATTGAAATTACCGTATGTGGTTGCTTTTGATAAAAGTATGTCTATATGTTGAGTTTTGTTTTAACAACGGCAAAATCATAGTATTTAAAAAAAAATGTGATTATCATATATCATTTCAGCTTTTTAAATGGCAACCATTTAGTACAATATTCGAATAGTGTTTTCCATGTATATTATATAACGTTTATTTCGATCGAAACAAAAAGTTGTTTTTGAAGTAATATTCCAGCTAACGTTTGTATCGACAACGTATTATCACTATTAGCAACACCAACACAATGACGCTGGTATGTGTCTTCGATATACTCTTCATATACATACTGAATTACTACACTTGGTGAGCACGTGAACGACAGCCAATTATTTGTTCAGACATCTCTGTGCCAGCGTACCGCTATTGCGACGTCAGTTATTTGTATCTCTTTCATCTCGCAATATTGTATTTAATAATCCGGCATGACGACTTGCGGGCACTGTTATTCGATTTTATACTATGCTAGCCATAACACGTCATTGAAGAATGATCAACACGAACATGTCGGCTACATAATACATAGTATGTGAATATTATATTACTATATTATAGCAATAAAACAATAATTTAGCCTGAAATGCTCATTGTACCCTTCTTTATATTGTATTATGATAAAATAGAATTTTCACAACGAGTGACAATATGAATAAAGTGATCATGTATACAATAGTATTATCCAATGCACTCGATTTTAATTATTACGTGGCTGTTTAAACAAAGAAGTGGAAACTGAAAAGTACCGTTAGCTTCATTGTTATTGTACCAGACAAATAGAGTAATGTAAGCATACATACGGTATTGTAGCAGGTGAAGTAGCAGTAAAGTTTGATTTTGCATACGAGGTGTATTTCAGTCACGACATATTGTAGATGTTGTTGTTTATGAAAGAAGGAATTTCACACAGACATGCGATGATATTAACGATAAGAATAACAAACCAAACCTGTGTTCACCTATGATATTAGTAATGCTATTAACATGTTTAAATATGTTTAAATACCATCAATATATACTTCCAAAACACATTTGTTCGCCATAAGAAACTATAAGAATTATAATATAGTGTTTATAAAACGACTTGCTCATAAAAATATCATTATATTCTTAGTTTTAATAAATTTAAAAACTGATATATACAGATTTTATGTTTAATCATATGAAAGAATGACACGTGCAAGAAAGAATGCTATAATTAGAGTTAGTTGTATGCAATATTGCTTTTAAAGTAATAATGCAAACTCATGAGAATATATTTTTATTCCGAACTCTGAAGCAATAAGATGAGATTTTCCCCAGTTTCTTTCTGTTCTCGTTCTTAAACAATAAAACATCACAGGCTATAACATGAAGCAAAGGATATGTATCGTTGAAGCTATGGATTATGCTGCACTTTATCAAACACGCTGACATTTGATGTTTATATTACTTGGAATAGGTTTCTTCCTCAATCCCATTATATTGACGCCTTTACGTATGGCAAGTGAGTTATCATCTCGTGATGTGCCTTGTCGATTCTATTTCAACTGCTGACTGATTATGTATTGTATTTCATTTTTAACTTAGAGAACTTTGCGTATGCCATCTCACAAAACCACGATTCTGCACGACTGCCATTGTTTTTCAATTGTTATAAATGGTTGTGACCTCATGATATTTAAAACAGTTTTAGAATGTTTGCATACATTTATTTGAAACATCTTAATTGCATTGTTTTTCTTAGAATTGTTACATGTAGCATTTTCTGAGATGCAATACATATGCATAGGTTTTCAAACAATCTACTATCTAGTCATATTTTTACATTATTGATACTGGTGGGTGCTCATGATGACTGTGACCACTAGTTATGTGTACATAACTCCTTCTCTCCCTCCTGTACCGTCATGTACCAGTGTCGTATATGGTTACTTTTTTAATGTCGTTAGTATATAGCACCCGTATCCCATTCCACCATCGCATATTACAAGATGCGATCAATTCATATCATTACACGCGGCGCTTTTACATCGCAGCATATGGATAGTACAATATTCCGAAATTACCGTGGGTTTCTTGTTTGTCAATGGTACTTTTTCGAACAACTGTAGACGTATATTGCTGCTCATTAAATAGGTCAATCAAATGAACCGTTTCCTTAAATATATACAACTATGGACGGAAATCGGTTTACCCTTAGTTAGATTGTATTAGAGAGGACGATATTCAAATAATTAGGCGATAATCTTGTTATTAACCTGGCAGGAATACGAATCTGAATGTGATTTACACCATGAGTGTTCTTGTGAATACGATGCACGCTTCTGCAATTCCTTTCTTCGTAGAAGCCGAAGCATGTTCTTGGACGATTTTGAGAGTTTTTAATAAGAAGCGTCATCAACGACCGTTGCTTAAATATGCACGTTATGTATTGTTTGTCCTGGTTACGCATTCTGCTTACAGATAGTTATCGTTGTAATATAACACATATACATGTATATATACATATAATACTACACCACTTGATGTAGCATCAATAGTTTGAAGAAACGCTTTCAAATAGAATAAACGTGTTACCACAATTCCATTGAAAGAACACTTACGAATGATAGTAATCACTACCTATTTTCCAATATGTTTACTGTACACCAGTATATATGTTTAATATTGTAATGTTAATTTGGCAATAAACTATATTTAGACTGTAACATGTGCAACGATTAACTGTGTATACTGTTTTATTTAAATGATTTATCGTGTATGTTATTACAGAGCTGTCAATGATCATGTTCATTACCTGGATAATCCATGTCTAGTTTTAAAGAGAGCCATTTGCTGTAAAAGGGAATTACTTGTGTATAATTCGTATTCGTTATCCTAACATCTGTTATTAAAGCTAGAACGCATTAATAATCGACAGTAGTGATGTTTGTTGTAATAGTAACAGGAACCTCCATATAATGTTATATATCAATAAGTATCTAGATTTGCATGCACAACAGTGTGTGTATCAGCAGGAACATTAGAATCGGCTGCGAACGCGTGAACAGGGCTGTATCGCATGACATTATAATAGTCATGCCGCGATAATTGTAAGAACGAGTGGTATAAGCGAAACATGCATTATTAAAGACCAGAATTCACATGCACTATTTAATTTGCAATTCGTATGCATAATAGATGACCAGTGTACATTCCCATTGGAATACGTACCATCGGTTTGCTTTCGAATGTTAATTGTGAAAAGATATCATGATTAAGTAATGTTCCCTTATGATATGCGTATAAACTTCATAGATGAGTTTTTCAGATATGTTCACCATACACAATACCATGTCCTTTGTTTTAAAGAAATAAGGTGACCATCATGCATAAAATACCAAATGCTGCTTAAACAGGTTATTGTCTATAGTTTACACTTCCTTCGTGCGATGACCAGTTAGTTCCTATATTATATTCGAAAATACGAAGAACGCCTTTGATTTCACAATCATGTTTACTAATTTAATCTCAACGTGTGACATAAACTCATACAAAACCAAAATCAAAACATATATAGCACGTTTTATGTTCATATACTTATAAACCTTTTCATATGAAATATATCATCTTACATTTCGTAGGTCGCGGCTTTATACGTCCTATATCCAGATACTGTTGCGTAATTATGGACAGCATATTTTGTAAGCAATTATGCGGACTAAGGCTGATGAAATTGCTGTATGTTTGTCCATTGTATTCCAAATTATGTTCTATTAATGAACTTCAAATCGGCCAGCTTTTCTATTTGCAATAAGGATAGTATAAGCTTCCATCACCAGAGAAAAATTACAGAACCTGGATTCTATGTACAGACGTTTTGCATATTGATTCCATAACTCTTGAACCACAGACTCGAGTCCCCGCTTAAACCACGCACTATGCCTTTCGCCTGATACGTGACACCGAGGTGAATTGTTCAAGGTTCTTCACACCGAGCTCTAAACGACCCACGATCGTCTGTAAAAAGAGACGTCTCCTGTATTTCACACTAACGCCAGGGACCCAGTTACAAAGTATATGAGGGGCGATAGCCATATAAGAAACATCTCGTTAACTCGATAAGATTATACTACGCATACAGACAACCGTCATATTTCTAGGTCAAATACATCGCTACATCATTTATTCTACTCATGTTTTACAGTTATTTGTTATGTTGGTCACTTGAGCCCGCAAACAAAACATAACGATATGACAGAAATCAGTAATCATACAGTTAATATACATGTAGCGGTTGCTATGAGGCATTGTGACGATGATTTGCGGCATATGTTTACAATTCAAAACATTGTCGCAGCATATGAGCTCTATGTGGAAGTGCACATACTAACATGCTTCTTTAAAATAAAAAAGCACCTACTTATACATATTTATTCGTTTCGATCATGTACATGTATTTATATAAAGTTTTTATAAGGAAATGGTGATTTGAGAGTTACACCTAACATTAAGTTATATTTTACAGTGAAGTTAATTTGACCGCATCATTGTATAGTGCTTTTGAATATATTTCGTATTTATAATTACCTATATGGGGCCCGTTCATTGTTCAGCTTAGCTCCGGTTGTCCGTAGTGGTTTCTTGATATATTAAAATTGCGTCATTGCGTTGATAGCGGGTAACTATATTATGTAATCTGCTAGAGAAGCGTTAATCACTTCTACATAAAATACACATGTGTCAGGACACGGATGCCCGACATTCCGCGTCCCTCCTTCTTTTTCCGCATCATCATCATCTTCTTCTCTTCTTATCCTTCTTTGTTTTCTTCTTCTTCGTATTCGTCTTCTTCTGATTCTTCTTTTTCTTCTTCTTCTGATTCGTAATAGTATTGTGATTCGTCTTCTGTCCTGCGAATACCGCTTTAGCATCAACGTCTATGAAACGAAAAACGATTCCCTGCAATGTATTGAGTTTTCCGTTCAGACAAAATGACAAATCACAGGGTATAAATGAAATAATGGATGTGTCGATGAAGCTAGAGATTTTGTTACCTATATCAAACACACTGCCAGTTGATGAATAGATCACTTGACATCAGTCTCCTGTCGTAACGCAATTTATTTGTCGTTCCAGGATATGAGCTGCCATTAATGATCGTGATCAAGTATCATTTAAGTATAGTTTAGATATTCCTGTTTCTACAACATATATATCCGGTTGAGAAGGGCAGTGTATATTGGTTTATTATATTTATTATATTTCGTATATTCTAAATGTTTCAAGCGGCATAGGGAATCTCTATAAGAGCAGTTTAGGACTTGTTTTGATACAGTTCAATGAAAAAGCTACATTTAGTCAAAACACTCCACCAAACATTTATACATGAAGAGCTGAACAGGTTTTTGTTTATTCTACGGTAATACTCTGATGATCATTCGAATTATATTGGGTTCATATCAACAATTCAACGCGGTTCTGCAATCAATATGTATCGCGTGTATTTAATTTTCGAATAGCATGAGTATCAACTGTTATGACTCTTTCGGGAATCAGTAATACGAATGGGTTTTCGGTTTGTACAATGAAATTGATTGAGAGAGTGGTGTTGCTTGTTCTGGTGTGTAATGTTTAATATAATACTAGTATTTTCTATGTCGTTGACTTATTATACAGTGCAGTCAGCCATTCCTGTACATCTATTATTGTGATACATGTGTAATACTAAATTTGGTTTACATCCGCCCTTACATGACATGTTGACTTATTGCAAGTTTAGCCGGCCAGACCTGTACATATATTCTTGTGTTCATATTAAACGTGGTTAAAAGTGCCATTATATGCTAAATCTCTTCTTTGTATGTGATATTTAATATGGTAACGGTTTGCTTTACAATAAGTTGCACATATACAAGTTGTTTCATTTTCGGTTATCAAATACATACCCATTTATAAAAGACAATACACAAGATCATCATAATATACTTTTCACAGCAATGATCATATTAACAGCAAGAAACATAAAATATAACAATCGATACATATACATGTACATGCTTTCACTATGCAAACAATATTTTAAAACTTTCCGAAAGTCTTCTGTTCAATTATGTGCTAAATACATCAGCCAGTTCATGTCAATTGTGTCCGCCTTATTAAATGAAGCAATACAATCAGTGACGTTGTTAATTTCATTCTCCACGATGCAATAATCGATAAAACATAAGGCGTTTTATCTTTATATAACTGTTCTTTGAAAAAAAAAGGTTATTACATTATGAATGAATGTTTGTAACTGAGTTATTTACAAATTACATGTATGATTTCTTTTAAATAGCATTCAGACTAAAAACGGACCTGTACATATCTGACTTACATATTACGAAAGTTATCTAATCTGAAATGATACTTAATATACAATTCTCCCTCATTACAATTTACCTTTTGTTTAACAACGACGTTTAGAAAGCTTATGAAAACTGCTATCACATCAACAGCTCACCATAACATATAGGCTTTAGGACTTTTTTTCTGTGTTGGTTTGTGTCGTGACAAGACATTGTCATAGAACAAGTCGCCACATTAAGACATTGTTATAAATAAGTACATAGCCTAATAGATCAAGTCTGAACCGTTAATTATAAGATGCCGGATATTGCTTTTTGTCAAGCAAATACTTGAATTTATTGATACGTTACACAAACGGTACTTGAAGGGGCATTTTAATTATAATTTTTTCAGAAAAATGCATGAACAATGGACTGACTCTGTTTCTCTATAACCTTTCTAAAATGGGTGTGTTTTGTACAATTATTAAACATAAATACAATAGCACGCAAACTATTCCTCGAAAAATGTAACAAATTATGGCTGTGTAACAACAGACAGTGTTTAATGCCTGTGTATGGAGTTAAATTGGGTATCACAAAGCTACGTTGTGTAACTTGCAGTTGCCAACATAGTTGCCACATTGAATTGTTTAATTTGTTTCGCAGATTAAAAAAAAAACACAAAGTTAGTATGGTTATTAAAAGGAACACTTTCCTTTTTGACCAATTGCTTTTTCAAATATATCCACCACCACTTCTTTCAAGACGTGCTGAATATGTATGCAATTGATAGGTACAACTGGATTGTGTACCGTCATTATATGTTTGACTCGAAACCCTAGTATGTGCCTCATTGGCTTTTTACAATAATACAATCCGAATACGAAATGACATTACAAATCAATTATAAATAGTTTGTTCAAATTATGTTTAGCTTGCAATATGTATACTGCGAATATTGTTCACGTTTAGTTATAATTATATCAAAGAAGTCCTAAACCCATACCACATTGTGGAATCAAAAACATAGGACGACAAATTAAAATTTCGTCAAGCGTCTGTTCCGAATGTCACTTGCATTAAACATATTCACTTTAATTACTGACATTGGTTATTTTATTTACAATTTTAAATCATGAAAACATGCCATGTAATACTGTTTAATTATCATTGTATTTAACGACGATGTAAAGACAGCCATAAACACAGCTTAAACCTCATTATTTGGTCATTTAATGTAGGCTTAAGCAGTATTTATCTGGGGTTTACTATTTACTAAGAAAAAAAATGCCGCGCTTTGTAGTAACACAATAGAATCAGCGCTAATAATTGCGTCAATGTAATAATGTCAATCTAAAAACCAAAAGCTTCTGTGCCAAAGAAATCAATAACGCTACAATAAAAGTCAATGTTATCTATCACTTGGTAATACAACTGCGTACAAAACAAATAAGAACAGTGTTTTTAACAGACCATGCATACTGTTTGTAAAGGAAAGTTCAGGTATGTAATTTGTTAACTTGGTGACCCTGTGAGTAGCTATAGCCCATAAGCAACGTGTGTTGATGATTTTCTTCTTTAAATTTCTAAATTGCTGTCAAACTAGTAACTTATGTAAGCGCGAGCAGTTTAAGGGTTTGTGTTGCAAGTGTGTAAATTGTGCACTAATGATGATTCATTTGTTTGTTTGATTGTATTGAAGACAACTACCTTAAACACATATTTTACCAACTTAAACCTGTTTCAAAATAATGATATACAGTTTATACTCGGTAATATTCTGAATGATAAGCAGTTCAACCCATTAAGCACATTAAACGGTCAAAATTGTGTTACTTTATAAAAACAATAATCTGCAGATGGCATTAAATTCAATTCAATGTTAACTTTGAACAAAAAGATAACACACGGCAATGAGCAACACAATTTAGCCTTAATAATATGCACTTCCTTTTTTGTAAAAGAACTTTACACCGTCATATGAGTCACTGTATGTGTATGTTTGAACAATACAGTTTTATTGCGAAAGTGTGTTAGAATGTTTAAGAAATTTCTGAATAAGAACCAAATTCCAAATAGTGTTTTGTTTATGGCCGATCATCAATCGAGATCGAAATAAATAAACGCGTGTGTCACGCTTTATGCCAATAGTTTGCTAAATACCTTTTTTTACAAACAAACCGTTCAAAATACTCACTTGAGCTTATAGTATTGGTGGCGACATAGCGTTACGTCAAGAGGTCCCGGGTTCCAAGCCCGGTCAGGAGAGATGTTATTGGTACAATTTTGATAGTAAATAAATTAAGTGAAATCTTTCAAAACACGAAAATCTCTAAGCAATTGCTTAGCAATTGTTTGACCAAGTTTAACATTAACAGCAAGTTACGAAGATAAACGATGGTATTGTTCAACTTCATGCCTGCATTAAGATGTGTATGCAGCTATTAACAAAATTAACTTCATGTCGCAGTTCGGAGTCAAAAATGGGTGTATTATAAATACAATATAAATGTATGCGCATCTATTTTAACATGAATATNAGTAGTAGTAGTAGTAGTAGTAGTAGTAGTAGTAGGTTTCAATATTATATTATATATATAAAATGTATATATAAACATTTCATTTCTATGAAAGACAAGAAAACTTATAAATATATTTCTTTCGGCATGTATACGCATCTATTTGAACATGAATATCATACTCTCAATTTACCGACAGCCGCTTACGTATGCTTAAATACCGACGACGTATGACATAATAAAATGCATTTTTTAAATGTTTTTAACAGTAAAATGACCCCGTATTAACATTAATTAACCGATCAGTTACCCTCTAACACTGATGTTCCATAAATGGCAACGGCGTTAGTGTATCTAGCCATACGAAAGTCATGTTTCTACTGTCATATCTAATAATACAATATTCGTTAGGAAAAGAATTGTACATATATAAGAAAAGGTAACGAGTTTTTGTTTTCTTTTTTGTATTATGGTACATGCAAACAAATGCCTTATGAATAATAATATCGTTAACATGGTGAGGTTGATGATGATGTCATTTTAAAGGAATGGTTTCTTGTATATTGAAACCACACGAACTAACAGAGCGGTGATGCGTTTTTTATATCAAAGATATCGATTCTACAGAGTGGAAGTAATGTGTTAATTGTTCATCCATTAGTATATGTCAACACTTGTACCATCTTCTTCAGCTTAAAAAGGTCAAATGGTACAAAAAAATGTAAATTGAAGATTGTGTCTTTCAATACAAATGCTCACAAATTAGTATTAAATGCGCGAATAGCCACCTTCCGCTAATATTAGCGTATTGTCCAGGAAACGGGATAGGCTCCTTATTCACAAATCATTTTTCAGACATAGTTATCTTAGCATACAACATCATACTATTGCTTAAAGTGTTATGTCTTGAATATGATTTTATATTAGGTCTTAATAGGCATTTTGTACCCTTAAATCACTATTCCTTGGAATAAAATTAGTGTTCACATGATGTCATCAATTAGGGGGATAATACCAGTTAATCACAACCAGATATGTTCACTCTATCTGTAGTGAAGTGTTTCAGTAAAATTTGGGTTATACAATAATGCAATACGTCAGCTTGCATGCGACCATTGAATTTTCGACTAGCGAATGTAGTCTTTATTTGTACATTTTCATTTCGCGATTTCGTCAAGATTTGACTGTGTATATTTAGAGTTTTTTTGTGTGTGGAATTAACTTAGATGTTTTATCTCCCCGGTGGTAACTGTGAAATCATCAAAAAATAAGTAAGACACATTTAAGCCCACTTATATAATATATTTTAATTTATCTAAATAGAATGCGTACACTCGTCTTTACTTAACAAAATGACAGTCTAACAGTAACGTCAAATATCATATTTTAAGATTAAAGTGTAAAACATACAAAAAAAGACAACATTATTTACGTTACCTGATTTTACATCATGTATAAGCGTATTATCCTTACAAAATGTCCTTCGATTATACTTTGATACAATAACACAAGACATAACGATTTGTCAATTAAATAACATGCACTTCAGATAATTAAGTGCGTATAACAATGAATTGTATAATGGATATCTGAAACCGTAGCCCAGCTAGTTGCCGAGTCCTTTCTCTTCGGTGTGAATTTATTTTAGTTTGATCAAAATAAATATTTTACCAAAGTCATAAATAAAAACATGGTAAATAAAATAATAGTTCAATGAAAACACATATGTCTTTTTCGGTCGAAATTATTTTTCAAGGATGCAATAGGATTATCCGAATCTCGGTAGACATTCTTCAATGCCTTATCACGTTGTTGTACTCATTGTAAAATGTAATAATGTTTTATTTAAAAGTCCAAAATAACTTTTCATTAGTGTTTTGAACATTTGCGTCCACAAACTTGCCATTGATTTAACGGATGTCCTTTTTGTCTTTTTCATATGCTGTTTCTTGCTGACGCGTCGCCATCACAGGTAAGTTATACATTTATCAAACTGATAAGCAGTGTCCTGTGTGTTGAAGTATGTATTGATATGCGGTGGCCGATTTTAATCTTCTGAGATATCTTTTGTATATAAAACTGTTGTATTTTGTCACATCTTTGACACAAACCTAACAACACATACCATAAAAAAGAATGTATATCTAATTGGTATACATATACACACAAATAATGGTAATTGTTTGCCAGATATTATCGTTTCGATTGTGACGATTTTCCTTTACACTTCATTGTTTATGGTTGAGAATGAAATATTAACCGCGATGACACAGTTATGTCATTAGTTGATTCAAGTATAGCATGTCTTGTAGAGCACGTTTTGTCTTATTATAAATATCACTATGTCAATTAAGTGTATTGATAACAACGATTAGTATGCCCCCCGTTTAAAAACTCATGTCCGTCCGATATATTTTTACCTTATATTGATGGATGTTAATGACGAGATGATGTGTCGCACGCAACAACATGGGTTCCATCTCAACGGAAAAAGGAACACTTAGAGTCAGAAGGATAGAAACGGTAAAACTTGATCAATGCCACTAATGATTTAGCCATTAATTTTCCATTTAAATAAAAAACAATCAACCTGACAACACTGTTTACCTTTATGATAAGGTGTGTCACGCGCAAAAGGTGGTGTATGTTCCCGCTACTAAAACGTGCCACAGGGACACCATAAATACAACAAGTTTATTTAGCGCTAAGCAAACGTTTAAATCATTCTTGTTAATATATAATAGTATAGTTGAAAGTACACAAAGGTTTCTTCCATTTAGTTAGATATTAAAAGCAACGCAAGTACAAATAGGTAATTGTTAGCTAAAAATATACCAAAGATACCAAAAACATTTAATTTTCCAACAATGCGGGGGATGGTATTGTCTATCAAACACTTGAACAGATGATACATGGAACAGTAACACGATTTTTTTTTTACATTTACCCCACTTGAGAGTCGAATCATAATTCATAATAAAGCGTTCCGATGGTTTGGAGTTCCAAAGTCTTAACGATGTTCTAGGCAAGTGCTTTATTTATGACATTTTATTTAAAAACGGTTTAGGACATCAAACATGCAAGGACGACATGTCACCTGCCTTTGGGATTACATTATATCACGGAAATTGTTTTCCACGTAAAAAATCAGTACATTCATCTGCTTGGGTGCCATAAATCACTTTCAATTATTAAACTATTTAGTATTGGTTGACAGAAAACACGAAAGCAAGAAAAAAAGGGTGTTGTAGCCTTAAATAAAAAGGCTCATTAATTATATTGTTCTACATAAACAAATAACCACACTTATATACGTCGTGCTAGTGTATAGACACTCGTATAGCCACTAGCAATTGTTTGTGTGTGGAAATACATGTTTAAATGCGGGAAAATGGATCAACTATATAAAATCATGTTTATGTCATATTACAATCGCACACGCATACATATAACACGTTTATATAACCGCAAACGAAGAATGACTGGTGGTCTATTTGAGTGGCGCTTTCTGTAGATTGATTGACTTTTGGTTGTTGTGTCGGTTAAAAGGACTTTCGATTTGTCCCCATAAAATGTTATAGGTTTGTGGAGCGATTTTTGTGTACATTCTAAAGATATTGAATTGACACTATGAACATGACATCATACTGTTGTGTGAAAGTTCGAAACAAAATGAATTACATGTCCTTTAACTAGGCAAGTTTATGAATGCCCTGCTATACGTTTGTGAAGCTCGCTAAGTCTAATTTTCTAAAAAAACTATGAACATTTGTTCAGTTGTGATCGTCACTTAGCTTGTATACACATAATCACTTATGTTAGGGTTAAGTGCATTGAGTATTTACAGTATTTATGCATGTATATGCATGTTATTATCATGTCCTCTTGATAAAACACACAATGGCACTGCTCTAAATCCATATATTCCGGAAACAAGTGCTGTTGGTGGGAAATAACATTTTATGAAAGCACCAATCGCTAATGGATGTTAAACTAATTAGATTAGACTGCCAGCATTGGTTATTGTTAGTGTACGCGTATTCTGTGATGAATACAATTTGTTAATACAAATGTTTTGCCATAACAAATTAATACACGTCTGGTTGTGTCTGCTAGAAAATCAAAACGCTTGCCGCAGCTTTTGTAAATTAGATATATCATTCACGTCTGAGGCAGAATTTATTTAGTCCGATTCATAAATGGACATATTCACGTGGAGTTTCAATTACGCGTTAAAAGCTGCTTTTAATTCCTTTCCACGATATCGCGATAACATGACTTATCAAGAATATCTTAATCATATTCCTTTTGTGACAGAATTGAATTTATATGTCGGGGAAATTAAAAAAAGTACAAAGCTGCAGATTTTAAATGTTTTTGTGCTGAGTTTTCAAACGTACATGTAAATGCCATAGTAAGGCTATACACCTTCTGGATGAATATTTTATTTAAACGGTTAATATCTAAGCAAAGAGATATTTTCAAATAATGTAAACGTTTCCTTAGCATGATTACTCGAAACATGAATGACATGTATGTCTTAAATTACCAGACTGCTAGTATAAATGGCACTATATCTTTTGAGCAACCGGATGCTATAAAAGGAAGATTTATTTCAGTGTTAGATAATGACTAAATATATACAACCCATATTCTACTTGACACAATATGTGCAACACCTTTCACGAAACATGTATTTAAACTGAGCAGCTATGTTGGTATCGTTAACGGTTATTTGTTTGTCATATGTCGTCGCCTCTTTAGCAACTATAACATCACATAAATGTCAAAGTGTTCCTTTGGGATAGCAGCGATAATTTTATGGTGATTATATTTCAATAATGGAAAGCAATCAAACAACAATAAAAGCTTCCGTCATAATTGTATAGATTTAACATATTATAAGGCCTTTGAAATGCAATAGTACTGACTAATGAGGCAGAACTCATATTACAAATATCTGCATGAATAATAAATAGCGAACATTGTCTGGATTAATGCGTTTATGATATGCCTTTGAGCTTAAAGTCATGTGGGACCAATTTCGATGTAATATTCAGAATAGACTGCCTCTGGTTTGGGCTTTAATAGCTTCAAACAATTGTATCATAAATTAATTGATAATTACGGAATTATACTCGATTATCTGTCAATAGACACATTTCAAATAATTTTGTAATTTAACATAAACTATCCGCCATGTCATTTGGATTTTGGTCTAAAACATTAGGTGTAATTTCAATTTCAAATTTGTCCAAATCATACGACATACATTTTTCATGATCAGCAAGCATAAATGAAAATAGCACATTTTACACATTTCAACCTCTGTGCAATTGTATAACATTATTTTGATTATACAGGAACCATGATGAATTGTTTTCCCGTAAATCTTACACAAGCTTCTTGGAGTAAAAACATCACACATGTATTGCGCTGTTCCTTCCAACATGTCTGGTTATAAATCTACTATTCACATTAAAACCAATTATCACATACATAACGATAGCATGGCTATATCAAATATGTCCTAACAGCCAGACGAAACGCTATTTTACCGCTGCCTTATTGCAAACACTCAATGATGTAGTATGTGTATATAAATGCTCTTCTTGTGTAAATAAATAGTTCAAAAGTGACATTATGAACGTGTTTACGCGTAACAAAATATTTGATATTTGGAACAAGCCACTCAATGCTCAGGATACATCCAGAACAAATATGATTGAGAGTGCAAAACATGTGTTGGACGGGCTTTTTTTGCGATATATGACATCTAGTAAAGTGGCAAGCACTTTCGACGCAATCTTTATTTATTCTTAAGCTATACATTACACGACAAGCAACGGAACGGTAATGTTATTTTGTATTTTGTTGTCGTTAATGTATATTATGGTAATGACGAAGATATCGAAAACGGTGCAATTCACACTCAACAACAAAACTTCCTGATGCTTACACCGTTTCAAATCCTTAACGAGTTACTTACACTTTATGCAAGTGTTATATTCATTACAATGCCTCCGGGCATTTGTAATGCAATGTTTTACCACATTCAAACACGACATGTGACCTGCCTTGGGGTTTAAGTTATATCAAGGATATCGTGTTCACGTCATTATTCAGACATTGCAACTATTTAGTTTCTACAAAAACACAAACAGGTTAAACAATTTACAGTTATTTGACAGAAAGCATGCAATTGAAACAAATACAATGGTATTGAGCCTCAAGTAAAGGCACGGTAATAAGTGTACGCTTCAGTCTAATATCTCTATATGAACAATACAACTTCACTTTCTTAAGTATGCAAATACTAATTTACAGGAAGGTATGTGTATCAAAGCAGTATTATATTGTTCGTACTAAATGAGCATAGATCTTCACTTGAATAAGTAAGTTAATAGTGATTGAATAATGAAGTTTAGACGAGTGTATTTTGTAACTGACTTAATTAAAGCACCAGGCGATACAACATATACGTCCATTCGGTGAGTAAGCATGTTGGAATGTGTAGACATGGGCTGAATGGTATAGGCTGTGTTGGTAAAATATTGTATCATTCGATTACAATTGATAAAAGATATGTATCCATATACAATTCTTTTCCTTCTGTAAATGTTGCATACTTTTATTTGATATACTCTTGTACTGTTTGTGTGTGTCGTGTTTCTACTAAAATTGCCAATGGTCAGTTATGTTTGTACATTTATCCTTTTATGTATTCAGGAAAAACTACTGTTGGCAGAAAACATGATCAGATATTATTAAAAAAAATACTAACAGCTACTGATTCTATTCCACTTCATTCCGAAAAATTGTCATGAAGTTGGGAAATTGCATACTAGTGCAGCCGTTTTTAGAATCGACGCATACCTATAGGTTTCATAACAGTGCGGATAAACCCCCGAAAATTTCAGTGAAACCTGTTTCACAAGCACATTTCTGACAGAAACAAACTTCCTCAGTTCGTGATAACATGTCAGCGTGCTTGATAATTGTATATGTTTGCAAGAGGATGTAAAGTCAATAGCTGAAGCACAACAAAACATTGTTGTATACATTAATATTGTCCGAACAACCCATCTCGGTTAGTAAATTCTATCTTTTTCAATGATTTATCAGATATCAACAATAGCGTTCAAATCAGTTTTGAAATTGGATTAAACTGTTTCGCCTTATATATCGAGTGATATAATACTGTTTAACTGGTCTTCCATCGATGGTCATATAATACAAGGTTTTAATTATTTTTTAAATACAATGACACAATTAATCGAAACACGCGATATCGGCAAGTGTACATTACATAAAATTATATTTTTAACCATCTTTGCCAATATTCTGGCTTTTTGAATGTATTCATTGTTAAATATGTTTTTCTTATGGGTCGTTAGTTCGTTGAACCTATGTGGGCATATGAAAATTTACTATCATACTCAAACGATCATGAATATTTCGACTTGTTTAATAGGAATACTTTATTGATTCCTTTCAAAATTCCTCAAATTAAAAAAAAACAACCACTTTCAAGCATAGGCTTTATGTTTTAGTAATAAATATGTTAATTATAGTGCGCAGGGAAATAATGACAAGCAATACATGTATTGTCTTAAAACCGTTGTATTCGGACTATACAAGTGCCATTTTAAATACGATGTATGTATTTTCGAATAATTTTCCTGACACTTCCACCGATCAACAGTCCATATTTTTATAAATTTAAAAAGCTGGTTTATTATTACGGAGTTTGAAGGTAGATTCGATATGAAGCGATATGTTTTCAATAAGCAATACATTGTAACGGACAGTGCAATGTTCCCACGATATTTCGATCCACGCGAAATTATTTGCGTTTAAATGATTAAGACAAATAATGTATAGCTCAAGGAATGATTGACAATTGTATAATCTTTACATTCTAGTTGACAAATCCTCTGCCGTAAATTATCATAATGCTGTCCTGCGAGCATATTGAATGGTTTGATTATTAAGTGACTAGACCATCGAAATCGTTCATTTCACACAAACACTTGCTAGTGTATAATAATTATGAGTGTCAAGTGTTACCTTTAATATAACAAGTGAATTAACATCTATATTCGAACGACTCCAACAAATTATTTTTTTTATGTTATGCTTGCACATGAAAATATTTGTATTTTTTCAGTAAAATAGTTCCGGTAAAACAATAAAAAGTATCGATATTTAAATTATTTATTTTAAATTTTGATACTTTGAATTATCAGTTTTAATTCACTGATATTTCCCTATAAACCACCGGAAAGAATAAAATACATCGATATATTGGAAAAGCCTTTTCCATGCGCAATAACGGTTTTTATTGTCGCATCTCTAATTATCATTTGTGTTTACGAGCGCTTCGTTTATATATCGGTATCCGATTCTAAACACAGTGGAGCGCGCGTGATCCAAACGCCGTATTGTTGTGTGCCGCTTGAAAGGTTTAAAACTTCATCTATCGGAGTTATTGTGGAAGAGTGTTATTTGAATTTACGAGAAACTAGGTAAAACTTTTAAATCTATGTGGGTTCAATAATATTGTGGGTTATGTACACGTAAGAAGTCGTATTAATTTCAAATGTTACGTTTGTATAATCGTACGTTATAAGTGTAATTTTAAAAAGTGCATATATCCAACAAGAACTGTTAATTGCTGAAAGTGATATTGAACATAATTCTACTATAATTAATATAAATTGCATGAAAATAAGGTGTCTTCACTTAACAAGGTCTTACACTAACAGACACATGTTTCACTTTAATGAATTTTTGAGAATATATCGTCGAATTAGGAGTGTGATTTATTGGAAACTTATCTTTATTTAATGTGATTTTAAGGCATTATATTGCCTTTTCATATGATTTTAATAGTAAAACAAAGAATTTATTCGGGTTTAATTAATGACTAAATGCGTGATCTGGCTGAAAAAAAAATAGCGTAAAGTATGTGATCTAAAATACCAAAGTCATAGACAGCAATTGTTGGAGAATGTAATTTATAAATACATTAAGTGTTCAAGTGCGATGACCACGAAAGGAAATTAGGCAGATGCATTTAGTTTTTATCGGCGAAGTGATTTGTTAAAAGTGAGATATACAACTATAGTGGTTTTGTGTTTCAAACAGCCCGAACAAAAAACATGTGCGCTATTTCCGGGAAAGTGTGTATGATTATTCACGCAAATGAAACCAAAAAGATTCAAGGAGTTCAACAATACAAGCATGGAACTATGCGCAAGCTGTCTAAGTCTTGTAAAGGATAAATTATACCGGAAAGAAACTTCAAGTTGTCTAATTGAAGTAAAGATTGTGTGCGAATGAAGTGCATTTATATAAAGGTTTTCTTAACAAAACTACCTCTTATTATGGTTTCGTTTTACACGCTTTACTGCAGCGAGAAAGTAAAATCATAATTTTTTCCACTATCCGTATTTTACGAGAAAAAGATAGGTGCACTATGACGACTCTGTAAATTAACTTTGGTATTTGCTGTACATGAACATAAACGAGAATCAAGCGTCACGTGGGACAAATAGTAAAATATGAGCATAATAGATGTAATGTCCATCTAAGATTGCATTTCATGTAACCTCTGATTATTACAAAACACGTATCTACTGTCAGGAGTGGCGCGTTAGTTATTAACACAAACGCCATTATATGACATATTCTGTGAATAATGCACCAAAACAACAACTGCGTTAAACGGAATATGAATTAATTGCGTCTTAGAACAGAAAGCGTATCGATATAATCTCTACATTTTGAAACAACACTTGAATAACATAAGTCATGCCATTACAGTTGTAACACCATAAATAGTCATTCATACACGTTAACACATACACGGTTTTTATATTAAACAACTATTGTTTTGAGGAGACCCGGTTCAAATTTAATCCATTAGCTGACAAGAATGGTTACATTTAATTGACAACACCTTTTGATCGTTTGTATTTGTGTGTTTGTATCGTTTGCTTGGATTCACTACGTATTATTTGCACTTATCAATAGTTTTTTGTATCCACTATGTATATTATAATAATTGCATAAAAGACAAACGTTACCATTGTTTGCATTATTTGTATCATCGTATATTATAACAAATTTATTACGATTTTTGTATAAATAGAACGCTGCGTATTACTCTAAGTAAGTGGATTAAACAAAAGAATTAATAAGTAGGATAACCTTTTAACGTAACAAACTGACGTTTCATGTACAATTAAGTATCTACAGTTATCTTATGTATACCACACTACATTGTTTTAATCTGTTATGTTTTGACCACACTACATTGTTTTAATCTGTTATGTTTTGAAACGTATACAATTCTGAAATGAAAATGTTATACATTATTGTAATTAATTTGGATTAAAGTATGTTTCTTACGTTGATCGTTAATTGCGCCATTTTGTCATACTCAAAACAAAGACAGAATAGATATCTAACGACCATTTAGTTTAAATTCCATTATCCAATTATACGATCGTGAATGCATTTTAAGTATTTGTTATTTGATTGTTTTTGGATTCAACATAGAAAATATACACCACAACGTAAATATACGTATGGAATATAAGTAAAGTGTAACATGATGGTTTGATGGAAAATGTCGATTACTTTATTTTGATCAGCTGATTCATTTAACCTTTCAAATTTATTTTTTAAATGCATCTTTCCTGTATTGGAACTAGCAAGCTACACTTGTAGATACCGGGTGTTGTACTAAAAAACTTTGTATAATTTACTCATTACCCTATTGCGTATGAATAACCGTTGGAATTACTCGAATTGATTGGAAATAAACTTAATGTAACATGTGTTGCCTAGCATGCGAATCTACATAATGCCATGATTTCATGTGATAATATAATATAAATTGACGATAATATTGGAATATTATTCACAAGTGGTCTTCTTATCTTATTAATTTAATTGCACAGTGAGATATCAATACATACTGAAATGTTATATTGATCCATTAAACGCTTATATCCATTTACTAATGCGACTTTGGGGTTATCTTTTTGCTGTTATATGACATTATAATTTTCATGATGATTTGTAATGGAATCGCGTCTACAAATATGTTTTAGCGTTTGGAAAGCTACTGTGCTTTATAGAATAACGGCATATACTGTAAATACAATACAAAATACCTGACCACAGTGTGTGAACGACTGCTATAGTATAATTTTAACGTATATTTTTGTATAACACTATCATCAAATGTTTCATGTTTTCATTTATAACAAAGTTTTTATAAGAATAACGCGTATCTATTCTTAAAAGAATAAATAGATATGTATATACATTACACTAGTGTACATATTTATTTCAGTTTAAAAAAAAAGGGTAAATGTACAGGTCAGCTAAATAAAATAAAGAAATAATACTAATACTAATACTAATACTAATACTAATACTTATACTACTACTACTACTACTACTACTACTACTACTACTACTTATAATAATAATAATAATATTAATAATAATAATAATAATAATAATAATAATAATAATAATAATAATAATAATAATAATAATAATAATAGTAATAATACTTTTAAAACCTTATAAAAATGCTACGAAATAAGAGGAGATACGCGTTTTCCCTACGGTTAAACACTCTATCAGTTAACATTTTATATTTGCATAAAGTTTGTTGCCGTGATGATAAACTGTTGTTTCGTTTCATTCCAATCAACGCTTATCGTCTCCGAGGAGAAATAGTATTGCATCGGTAACGGAGAAGCAATTGGATTTGAAATAGCGCTCTATTTGAAAAGTACAATAAATTTCAGTTGCAATATGAACTGATTATTAAATCACTCCGTTAAGCGTAAACAAAACAATTATTAAAGTTTGTTTAATTTCATGTTTATTCCCGATTCTCAAATGGCCTAGATTTGAACACGAAAAATAATTTTGATATCGTATATCTTAATGCAATCATTAATAAACGTGTCACGATGAACAAACCTATTGAAACATTCTATCATAACGTTATAATAACAACTGGTTTTCATGTTTACGTTAACGCTGTATTCAGATTGGATACTCCAATACAGTGAACGGT
Source organism: Dreissena rostriformis (assembly GCA_007657795.1). Classification (NCBI taxonomy): domain Eukaryota; kingdom Metazoa; phylum Mollusca; class Bivalvia; order Myida; family Dreissenidae; genus Dreissena; species Dreissena rostriformis. Next base: position 70,654 of record VMBQ01000600.1, on the reverse strand, counting down.
TTTTCATTTCCAGAGGAACACACTCTGTATGCTATATTTAAACTTGAACGTTAATTACCGTACTTTTTTTTTCAAATTGCCAATTGACGTATATATATTTACGCGAGTCGTACTGACTTTTTTCTTTTTATTGGTCAATATCGAAATAAAGTCACGGTATGACGCGAACGTAAACAATATGTCGTTCGACGAAAATTAAATCAAACCTGAAACTTGATTCATACCTCAGCTTATATAAATCCATTGTGGCCTTTACAGTCCTAAAATCGTTTTTGTGTTTTAATTATAAGTATTGACTATTATATTTCTGCATTTCATTTCCCTCTGCGTTTTTTAACTATTAGGCGTAATTTTCATTTTAAGATAATTTATGTTGTACATTTCTTGTTAAATATAATTTGTTTCTTGCCCAATGACTGACGTAGACCTTTAGTTGTGGGTATTTCCATTGACTTCTCATGTGCATGTAACATGCAGACGTGACTATAAACTAATAAACTCAAAGCGAACATTACTAAACACAACTGCTACCGATTTTAATTAATAAAATGATAGTTTTCAAGATCAGGTTGATAATGACAAGAATAAACCCAACTGAAACACATTTGGTAATTTCATAATTTCCTTGTGCTCTTGTTTTAAATATAAATATTGAATATTGATGAGTTACATAAAAAAGGTAATACTTAAGACTTAATAATATAACAATTTCACGTATAGACAACATATAAAAACTATGAAGGTCTATAATCTTATTTTAAAACAAAAATACACCTTTATATTTAGCCAGTACTGTAATAAAATTAATTTACATCCAGGTCATAACAGTTGATGTCAATGCTTACAAACGAAGACGATTGTTACCAACATAAGTAATACATCCTCTGTCACCATCTTTCAATAACAGTTTATAACTGTGGTACATACATCCAATGTATATATAAGAATAATTCAAACGGTTAATGATAAACAATTATTTATTTAGCAGTTTATCTAGACATTTCAGTACAGCGCCCGGTACCTAGTTTGTGAGTCCAATGTCGTATCAAATATGCTATTTTGTCTTAATAATTATATTAAGTTAAATGAGTTATTTGATTCAAATAAATTAATCGGACTTTCCCCTCAAACCATCATTTTACACCATAGTTACATATGTTTTGCGTGTCTGAACATCAGACATTACACCTAAAAGCCAAATTTTGGGTTCACTCATCATTTTCAAAGAATGTGTATTTAACCTTATTTTAACACCATCAACCTTTTAAAGTTTCAGATTGTCCCACGCGTTTAATGTTAGTTTCGTTAATTTACTGTAATGTGCACAATTAACAACATGAGAGTTTGAGCATATGCTTGCGAATAATAATATAATAACGAATATTATGACGAACGCAGTTGCGGTATCAACGTAATTTACTACCAATACTCATGTTTCATGTATTTCGCTGTAGTTTGGATTTTACAAGATAATGATATCCATGAATACATATTAATGAAGTGTGAAACATAATGAGGACTCATTAGCAGTACCAACGGTACGATTCGGTATAAATCATTTTGAAGCGCTGAAAATAAAACCTAAAGGTAATATGATATGTGCATATAAATTGCTTTAAGAACATTGCATTTATTATGATTTTCGAATAGTCGTACAATATTGATGACAATTTAACCATCAATAGTAACCTCAGTTCTATGAAAACTGATTTGATATGCATCAAACAACATCGTAGAATCGTTTTACTAATTACCGTATAGGCCTAGCTTTAACAATTACCAATACTCAAATAAAATGTATGGACAAACTTAAATTTCAAATTCACTACGATGCATATGCCATCGTTTGGAATACATATAATATAGTGTTCTGTAATACAATTAGTTTATATAATGACAGCTTTAAATTTCCGTAATAGAACAGGACTGTCCGTAAACAACAATACGGTTAATAGATAAATGTACATTGCATTTCGATACAGGCACACAATCCAAGCATAAAACGCATTGAACTTGTAACAATGTTGATAACGAGTTGATAACCGTTAAATGCTAGTTGTTATACGAGACATTTGAGAGAGATTTGAGGATGCCTGTGAAGTAAACTGTTATGTTTAAGATTTCAGTTAATGCCGTTCGTATCAAGCGCTTGTAGTAAATTCACATACGCATCAATCATGTGAGAACATAACGATTATAACATTTACAATATATTTTACGGAAAATTTAGAAATAACGCAATCGTATGTTGATTCGAAGTTTATATCGTCATAAAGCTCATAAATAAATGTATACCTTTTCAAATTTTGAGTCATTAACTGTGGATTGAAGCTTTAAATCACTTTATGCAAAAACATGTATTGTCGTTTCCACGTCCTTTATTGAAATACAAAAATGTGCACAAAAAGAAACGATCACAATCATCATGAATTGCATAACTATTTCCCATTATTATTTACCCCATACCGGTGTTACCGAATGGACTATAGTTAAAACCCCGGACCGCCCTTGTGTCTGTTTTAAAATGGATGCTGCGATAACTCAAACAGTACCTAAGCTAGGTTAATGAAACTTGGATGGTGGAAATAGAAACATTTCTTAAATATGCCGGTAATTTTATTGTGTTTGTCAGACCAAAAATGAGGTTGTTATGGTTAAAGATTGTATGACTGCACAAATAATTGAAAACCTACATCTTGAGCATGCGATAACTCATAATTCAAAAGGCACTTTTGCTAGGTTAATGAAACTCAGTGTGTCTGTCTGAGAAAACTTGATCATACAATAACTAAATAATATTGTGAATATGTACGCCATTTCATTTTTGTCGTTCGTCCAGTAGTGCGGTTTTATGGTTACATGTATAACATGTATAACTGAAAACTGAAATCTACACCCAGCCGTAACCTTAGCTTTATATTGCGCGAAAAATGTAAACCTAGTTATTAGACATAATTGGAATACTTAAGGAAGTCACATACGTTAAATGGAAGATGCACATTGTAACGGAAAGTACTGATGATATCTGCATTGACAGCGTTTATTGTATCAATATAGACTTATTTCGTATTATGAAGTGTACTTATACAAAGAAAGACACTGCTAGCTATTTAAAACAGAAAAAAAAATATTTAGAGAATGAACAGGGACAAAGGTTATATCATAAGATTGTTTCGAATGTGCCATGAGCCGCAAATATGCTTACATAATCGGAAAACGGTAATGAAAACATAGTGTCACTATAAACGCATTGAACAAGAATGCTCATGGGTAAGCGTGTTACATAATGGGTGCTATTTATATCAGAATCGTTTTACGTACGATGACCTTGAAATATGTGTCACATGTGCCAAACATGATCGTGATTTACTGTCACGGAAGAACGCAATCGCACTAGCAGCGATACAGACACAAATAGAATGTGAACACAATATAACATCATTGAAAGGAACATATAAAGGGACCGATAGCATAACGTTTCCTTCTTGTGCAAGAATCCAAAAGATTCAAAACAAGAAAACGATAATCACTCGCAATATTTGTGAAATATTTTGCTAGTTAAATAACATAAGTTGATGTTTTCATTGTTTACTGAAAAACATAATTCAATAATTGGTGGAAAGGAGTTTAATAAATTCGTGCCAAATACCGGATTGGTGTAAAGTGCATATAAAAATATACGGTGATACATCGGTGGATACTAGACGGATAGTTGGAATTGAACGTCCTATTAAGCAATTAAAATATAATTGAATGCGTGCTTACTCGGGGACGGAATTCTATTGTGTGATTCTAGCAATTATATAAGCATGTCTGTAAGCGTGAGTTAACGGGCGGAAATGTTGCATATGTTAAATCGATTAAATTTAAAAAGTGAAATACAAATATAAAAAAAAACCACTAACTTAGTGTTTTAGATTCAGGTGTAGCTGTGTACATGTGTCAATAAAACCTACCTCGTTTGCTAAAATGTATGAGACGAATGCATTACCATTGTTTGTATTTTTATTTTCAGTGTTAAATTTAGAAAGCATAGGTTAAGATACTTCAACACATGTTCTGAACAAGATCAAAAAATGTCTATCGTATAATTACACAGAAAATTTTAGAAAATAATAAGCCTATTGACAATAAAACCCTGTGTATATGTATGGTTTTGCCTAACAGAACGATATGACATCGAAAGAAGTCAAAATATAAAACCATTCGTTGGTTTACAGGAACTATGCAATGTCTTTTATTTATTATGACAACTTGGAACACTAAAAGAAACATATCATACTAAGTATTAGCGTTGTATTTAAATTTAGAGTATTTGTCAAACGCGCTTTTACGAACAATCCAGTGTTATAAAAACACGAATAAACGGCACATATGGCGATATACGCTGTTTGTGTTTGTGCGGTTCTCGCTCTGTGTCTTCACATCGGTGATAGCATTCACGTGACTATAGGGGCTATAATGCCCGACGACGATAGTAAACTGTTCTCCAAACGACGTGTATTGCCTGCCATTGATTATGCAATAGAAATCCTGCATAATACCACAACGCACACGTACACAGTCCTATATAGGGACTCTCAGTGTGACCCCGGCCTAGGAATGGCCATGGCCATTGACTTGTATATCAATGAAAAAATCGACGTCTCCTTTGGCCCTGTCTGCGACTATACCCTGGCACCGGTGGCACGGCAAGCAAAATACTGGAATATTCCGTTAATCTCCGTAGGGGCCATGGCAAAACATTTCCAAGATCAGAGGAAAATCGAATACACAACGTTATCTCGACTTGGACCCATCAATTTCAGTTCTCTCGCTGACTATCTTATACAATTGTACCACCGTTACGAATGGTCAATTTCCAAGTTGATCTATCAACATGACGGACAGGACAGTGATATGGAGGGGGTCTGCGGGATAGCGGCCGGAAGTTTATACCACGCCTTCCGAGACTCGGCGCCTGAAATCACATTTGATTATAAGAAGGAATTAAATCTGAGTGCTACTGAGCATAGACGTATACTGACGGCGGAGATCGGAAATAAATACAGTGGTAAGTGCACCTATGTTAATTTATGGAAACTGGCAGGACTTGTCATATCATACCAAGTCATTAAATGAGATTAAATGGACTTGTTCACAGATGTTTGTATTAAAAAATGTAAATACATGTATCACCACCAAACCTACGACAATTCTAATATTTTAAATTAAGTTTAATGACAAGAACACATATTGATTAAACATATTTGCCATAACCTGGATTCGAACCCGGAACCTTCGGGAGTAAAAACTTACGCGCTTCCGATGGGTCATCCAAGCTTTAATACTTAACAGCGTATCTGAAGCGCCTTATTTTGTTCTCTTCTGAAAAAATGTTACAAACGCTTGATGTTTTATGGAGTTTCGATAATGAATATTCCTAAGCTAAACGAAATTTACATCATCTTTTTTAGTCATTTTTCTTGCCAATTATTCAACATGTTCAAAAAAGCTTACTCACGAATATCCTGTTATAAGTTTTTTTATATGTATGGCATGCAATGATAACGAGTCTGTCCTCTTTTGTACCTAATGCATTTTAACGACAACTGTTAATGTAACCATACAATTGAATATAGTATACTAGTTCTGGCGGGTCATCAGTCAATGATGACCACATCTTTTTGTCAACATGATGTATATCGAGTGTAAGCCAATGAACATGCTCAAATTATTAGCTCGATCGTATTAACGATTGTAATATTCGTATTGGTTGAATGACTCGGCGAAACAAAGTATGTCATGCGAAACTTAGGATTATCAAGGCTTTAATATAACCCGTAAATAAGAAGCTATAATTAATCATTATACACGGTAACCTACACAAGGTTTAAGATAACATCATTGCAACCACTTTCAGACGAAAGCTGACGTATAGGACTGGAATTAATTTATTATACTGTTGCTTTATGCGACAAGACTTACTTAATTATAGTTTAAATTAATTATATATTTTATTTTATTTTTTTATTTTCAAGTAAATAAGCCAACGTCCATACTTTACGCCTAACCGTTAAATCAGTCGTGTAAGTAAAGCATATAACAAAGTTTGATAAAAGGTTGTATTAACTATATGTATAACAGTGAACTACTGACGACACATATGATTAGAATAAAATATAGTGTTATTATAGGATATATGTAACCTGGTATTCATGAATATTCCATTGAAATTCGTTGCCGTTTCTAAATATATTTCGTGCATTATTGATACGAATATTTGAAAACACATGTATACGTTTGTGCTCGTACCTTGTGCTGATCTGGTCATTAATAAACGAATGCATGCCATTAACCCATACATACATACATATATTCCAACCGTTCACGTATTATAACATGTGTTACTACATAGTTCATTTCGTTCGTGAGAATCTTTTATTGATTTTAATTAGTTGTTTCGAGAAGATCGCACAAGCAAAAACATGTACAACATTAATTCAAGTGTACGTACTGTTCACTGGTTATAATGCAACATCATTTGAGCAAACCGATAGGCTTTATTTATACCATGCAGTGCATTATAAGCATAATTAAAAACATGGCGAAAATTAATTATAAAACCGGAGTGATAGCTTGCCTACCAAGACAATCAGTACCATCATAGTATTTGTTTGTAAGATGGTTGCTTTACTCAGTTGATGACTAAGTACACATATGCATGTGTCAAGAGCGGGCTGGACTTGAGCGTTCAAAATATTAAGCAATATCTCTTCATTAAGAAAGAATTGCTATACCAAATGTAAACAATGTGATTCTCCGAATTCATCAGTGGGAAATCATTCTAATCACAATAGCATGATCCTTATTAAGACATATTGCCACACAATTAGACACGGTATAGATGTGTATTCATGTCGGTAAATATAACTAGAAACTCATGTTTTCAAAACGCCTCAAATGTCAAATGTATTCGAATGAATCCATGTTGTAATACTTAAATGGACAAACTCCTTTCCGTCTGATGTAACAGGATGACTTACTATTAATTTAACATCATCTATATTACTTCGTGCGCTCTGATCAATAAAAAACAATATGCGAGCGTTTTTTTGTAATAAATGGTTACGAGTCAAAATACTCGATGTCTAAGTTTAATGAATGATTGGGTAGTTATGTACACTTATTCGAAACAATAAAAAAATATTATTTCGTAGAAAGGTATTTTGACTAGCAGGATGAAGATTACCCAAACTTACTTTGACAAACGCATACATAGTAAGACATTTGTTTGTTTAATTATGTGTTGCAAATACATTTTAAAAACGATCAACGTGCCCCGTAATACAATTATCAGTTTGCAAAAGAAACGCCGCATATCTTAAAACTCTGTATTTTACCAAAACATCTTTTTCAAAATATTACGATATTACGATAGACACGCCAATACACGTTTTTCCGTTGCATTTGTTTGCATGGTTAAAATAGAAATCAATTTATTGCGGCTAATTTATTCGGTGAGTGCATTATTATATCCATTTACATCCGTATGGAAACTCGATATATGCAGCTATAATTTTAGCGCATCATGAAACGATGTTACTTTAAGTACAGAACATCTGACTACTCAATATGGGACTCATAACTCTTGTGCCCATATATGGTTTTTGCAAGTGTTGAATATCAGTGATGTTCAATGCACTTACAATTTACATATGCTTTTTACATGTCGTACCCATGCATACTTACGGTAATGCAAATCATTTAATTTAATTTGTATTCAAGTTCCAACTGAACACTAAGCATTTAAACGCATCACGGACTACATTCTCCCGTAATTGCAAATACAACATTATAATTAAATGAAATTTCGCATTGTCAAAGGAATCTTACCCACCCTTATAACCATCTTCTTGTCATAATTTATTACTGCCTAAAGCTATGATACCTTAGTGTGTTATGGGTAACATATCAAACGTTCTTTATTTGTATTAGTATGAGTTTACTTCAAACTTGAAAATGGAACAAACACAGAATGTAGTTCTTTGCTGTGCACGAAGCATTGGCTATTTGATGGAAAGGCCGAGCTATTACTTTCTTGAATCGCTGATAATATTGTCGCCCATAACTGCTATAGCATACAAATCGTGGATTATATGTTGATTTATGGACAAGTGTTCTCCTTCCGAATCAGCGTCTAATCGATTTGTCCATAAGCGTTTAGGAAGCATATGCAGAAAACGACAACACTGGAAATGATTGTAACGCACTGATACATGTTAACTTATGGTAGAAATAATACACATACTAACAATGATTTAAAAGGACTGTAAACCACGAATGACGAAAAAAGGAAAGTTCTAAAATACCGTATTGTTTTACAATTATTAGTTTATATTGATTAAAATATCACAACTGGTATATTACATTATTTTTGCGATCACACATTAAAAAATGAATGGTTTTGTCTGTTAGCAAATTAAAATACTAATCGCAACCGTTGTAAATTAGATATATAATTAACGTCTGAGCAGAATATATTTATCCAAATGCATATATTGACATCGTCACGTGGAGTTTCAATTACGCGGAAATAAGCTGCTTTCAATTCCTCATCACGATATCGCGATTTCATGACTTATCAAGAATATCGTAATCATATTCCTTTTGTGACAGTATTGAATAAAAATGTAGGCAGAAATAAAACAAGTACATAGCTGCAGATTTTGAATGTATCTGTGGCGAGTTTCTCAAACATAAATGTCATATTAGGGCTACAAACAATCTGGATCAATGTGTTATTTAAACGGTTATTATCTAAGTAAACAAAGACGTATTTTCAAATTATTTCAAACGTTTTCATAGCATAATTACGCGAATAATGAGTGGCATTTACGTCTAAAATTCTCAGACTGTTATTGTAACTGGCAGTACATGTTTTGAGCAACCGGGTCGTTTCCGGAAGCTAAAGGTTAGATTGAGTTCATCATTTCAGTGGTAAATATTGACAAAATGTATACAGCCTTTATTAATCTCCGGCACTATTTATTCGCCTTAATCATGAAGCATAGTGGTTATGATGATATGTATACGACTATTTTTTACGCAACTTTGCTCATACCCACTCCTTATGCTGTTTTGTTGAAACTATGACTTGTACCTAAATTCCATATTACTCCATAACATGCGTGACAGGTAAATGTTTACACATATAACGTTTTGCAACTATATAGCCAAAGATGTTTCAGCTGCATTGTCGTATTAAACGTGTTTTATGTGTTTTGTTGATGTTTTTTATATATAAATATTTTAGCTTGAATACTAGCAATAATAACTGCAGTAGACCCTTTTCGCATTTCCGATAATGAGTTCTAGTAAAAACACTTATCAAAACATAATATTTACGGTATTATATTATATTCAAACACAAAAGTATATTGAGTAAAATTAATATTGATATTGTGAAGATGTTTTGTATTTCTTTTTCATACTGAAATGAACAACTACTTGGAACCAACACAGCTAGCATATACTCAATGTGTGCAACACAATTCAAGAAAACATGTATTTAAACTGATATCCGCAGCTATGTAGGTGTTGTTAACTGGAAATGTGTTGTCATATGCCGTCGCCTCTTTAGCCACTTGTTATGATACCTTAATGGTGAATATATTTCAATAATTCAAAGTTATCAGACAATAACAGCTGGCGTCATAATTGTTTCAGCGTAGTACATAGCGCCTTTTGAAATTCAATAGAACGGATTAATGAGGAAAGCATATCACAAATATCTCCACGAATAATAAATAGTGTACATTATATTGATCAANCAACAACATGTTTCACCCTTAATGGAAAGTTGTTTTGCACCATGATGTAATTGTTTTCAGAGATCTAACGATAACATCATAAACAAGGCTCATTTAGAACTTTGATTCCTTTTTAGAGCACATATTAAATGCTATTCATATTTATAAACAGTTACCGTCATATATATGCAACTTTTAATTAGTTTATCAACTACGAAACTACGTACATTACACCAGCTTCATGCTTCATGGTCCGTATGCCATATGCCGCCGGCGTAGTTCAAGAAAAGCCTGCTCATTCGCGCTGACTTGTCAGGACCTACGCGTGCTGCTGTCACTTTATGTTGAATGTAATCATTTGCGGTAAGTGAAGCTTCTGATCAGACTGCACAAATGCAATTAATATCGCACGATGCATCTATCACTTCCTCGTGGTTTATAAATCAATTTTGCATCGCTGCAATGCTCTTTGACTCATTGCAGAAAAGGTTATCACGGTTCAATCTCGGTCTAATCACAGCTACAGCTCATTAGGTATATCATTTACGTCTGAGCTGATATATATGTATTCCAATTCATATTTAAAATCGTCAAATGGAGTTTCAATTACAAGGACATAAGCTTCTTTCAATTCCTGTTCACGATATCGCGATATTATGACTTATCAAGAATATGTTAAGTTCAGCAGATTCCGTTTGTGACAGTATTGAATGAAAATGGCGGCGATAATAAAAAGTACATCGGTGAATTATGGAGCAATCGAACACACAAGTATATTGATTAAACATTGATTGCTTGAATATGCTTTAATTTTCATAATGTAAAGTAACAGCTGTTTGACATCAACATAGTTAGCATATACTCAATGCAGTTTGACAATATACGAAAACATGTAATTAACAAGTTATCATCGGCTGTGTCGTTGCAGTTAACTGCGAGTTTACAATATGTCGTCGCCTGTGTAGAAACTATAAAAGTAAATCAATGCAAATGTGTTCCACTGGCTTTGATATGCAACCTAAATGGTTATTATATTTCAATAATTAAATATAATCAGACAATACAAGCTGGCGTCATAATTGTATAGGTTTAACCGTTTGAAATGTAATAATACGGACAAAGGAGGATAGCGGCGCTCATATCAACAATATTTGCATGAATAATAAATGGTGTACATTCTCTGGATGAATCAATTGCCTGAAATGCGTTTGATCAAGAAGTCATGTGGGAACTATTTCAGTGTAATAGTAAGAGTATCTATATTAATGCGTTTCATGATATGATTTTATCTAGAAGTCATGTGGGACAAGTTATAACGTAATATTAAGAGTAGACTGCCTCTGGTTAACTGTCTTGTTTTGGCTTTAATAACTTCGATCGTATAATGTATTAATTAATAATAACAGCATTATACTCGATAACCTTTTAATAGACACATTTTAAATAATAACTCTACCTTCATAATAAACTATCCGCAATGCCATTCGGTTTCTGGTCTTAACAACAAGTAGGTGTAATTGCAATTGTAAACATTGATTTGCTTCTCAAAATCTAACGAAATACAGCTTTCATGATCAATAATCAGACATTAAAACAAACTATTCGTCAGTGTATACATTCTATTATCTCGCTGTAAATGTGTACGCGTAATTTACCAGTGGCCGCGTCTTAATCTGTATTATGTTAAACCAACATTACAAAAACAGGGGTGTGCAATTTTGTAACATAATTTTGATTATAATACAGACAACATGCGCATTTTTTTTTCTGTAAATCTTACACATGCTTCTCAGAGCAAAAACAAGTCTTGCGTAGTCTCTCCTGACAAGTCTTGTTATGAATCTACTATTCATAACAACATTCATACTATACCCTGCGTTCATAAACACATGGAATCAAAAACCGAACAACATGCTAATAACATGTTTACCAGGTAGCCGTAGCTATGTCTTGATGTGTGTAACTATGGTATGTTAAAGGTAGAAAGTGTATACGTATATATACTATTGAGGCTATATCAGCTATATCCTAACTGCCATACGGACCGCTATGGTACTGCTGCCTTTTTGCAAACACTCAATAATGTTTTCGTTTCATATAAATGCACTTCATGAATTACTGGATTATTCAAATGTGACGTTATTTACGTGTTTACGCATAACATAATATTTAATATTTGGAACAAGCAATTACATGCTCAGGATAAACCAAGAACACATATGATTTAGAGTGCAAAACATGTGTCAGACGGGCTCTCTGGAGATATATGACTTCTAGTGAAGTGGTCAGCACTTTCGATGCAATCTTTATTTAGTCTAAAGCTATATATTATTAGACAAGTAACGGTACGCCCCAATTCATAAAATGCATGCAATTATTTTAATTACCACAAACTTAAGATGTGCAATACTTTTTTGAATACGTGTTAGTTACAAAATGTAAACTTTATCTTTCTTGTTTGGCTATAGCGGCCAACGGCAAATATCTTGTTCAATCCGAAAGCAATTGTTCAACTGTGTTAAGCGGCCAGGAGGCAGTCATTTTGAGATGCGAAGAGTAAACATAAATCAATCTACGTGGTTGCCTCTTACCTCTAACTTTATTGCGTCTTTTGTGCGTCTATTATTCGGCTTTAGAATGGAATAGTGGTAACTGCCTTTGATACGGTAAATGCGACCCAATGTGAGAAAACAAATAAACTTGTGTTTTAAATGTTTGTTTTTCTGTGATAATTACGTGACAATCTTCACAATAAGTTATGTCATACAACGTTTTCAGTTATTATCGCTAATATTAGAAGCAATTAAAAAAAAATGGGTACGAAAAAACATATGGGTACGAAACAAATTTGGGTACGAAACAAAATTTGGGTACGAAAAAATGTGGGCACGAAACAAAATTTGGGTACGAAAAATACTTTGGGTACGAAAACAACTTTGGGTACGAAAGAAAAAATTGGGTAGGAAAAAAAAATGGGTACGCAAAAATTTGAGTACGAAATAATTGGGGTTCGAAAACAAAATTGAGGACGAACAAAATGTGGGTACGAAACAAAAATTGGGTACAAAAAAAAATTGGGTACGGAAACAAAATTGGGTACGAAAAAAAATTTTGGTACGAAAAACAATTTGAGTAAGAAAAACATTTTGATAGGAACAAAAATTGGGTATAAAAAATTTGGGTACGAAAAAAAATCGGGGGTACGGGGAAGTAGTACCCGTGCACCTCTCGATAAATTTGAGAGAGGACGGAAACCAAGCAGCCTTTACCTTTATCAATGACACTGGGGTAGGTAATGTGGACATGGATGATCGAGATAGACCGTGTTGTCATAAGAGGTGTTCAGTATTAATTTGAAGTCAATTGGTGAATACATGAAGAAGTTGTGTTAAAACACAATTTAGGGTGGGCGTGATCTATGTGGGCGGGGCGCCCCGGGGTTGGTAATGGGGCCATGCATACATGTAGTTGAGATTGACCGTATGGTCATAAGAGATGTTCAGTATCAATTTGAAGTAAATCGGTGTAGCAATCAAGAAGTTAATGTAAAATAACCTTAAACAATGAGTGAAAATCTTTGATCCGGCCCCACCCAACCCCCATTCTCCACTATCTCCTCCTACATTATTAGCACTAGAATCTTGAAAGTTACACACATGGTAGCTATGAGCATATTTGCGACGGTGCACTATTTGGAATTTTGATCTGACCCCTAGGTCAAAAGTTATTATCATGTGCGTCTCATGTTGTTAGTAAAATGATTTTTATTTTACCCATTTTACCGATTCATTTACCTATAACCAGAGCTCTAGATAAGATGCGTATCTGCGTATTTACGCATTGAAAAATTCAAAAAACGCTTTACAAATCGGCTCAGTACGTAACATTACGCAATGAAAATCTTGGTACGTATTTTTAATCGATTAAAGTGCGTAACCAGTTTAACCAATAATCCAGATGAGGTTTTAGCCTAAGTTCACCTTTGAATCAAAACTAAGTCAATCAAAATAAGCTTGAATACAAAATGGAGGCCCATCATATTTGTGGATCAAAAAAGGGACGTTTTAAGCGACCAGCGGCTCCTGCGGGAACATTTTAAAGAAAGTCTTTCATATCATCATTTACAATTTATTCTGTTTGCCTTTATTAATAACAAATAATAATATTTCTAGCTTACACACGCCATGTACAATGTCAGTTTTCTATGGCAATGGAAAATACCCGTCAATATTCCTAAATACCCTTTATGGCTGAAACTAAGGAGTAAAATACGCTTTAAGAATAATATCAGGGGGTAAAATACCCTTTAGACTAAATCCTTATCTGGAGCTCTGGCCTATAACGTTTGACCCAGGGGTCAGATAAAAATTCCGTCACCGTCACCGTCGCCCATAGCTACCATGTGTGTAAGTGTCAAGGTTCTAGTGCTTATTGTGTAGGATGAGATAGTGACCAGGACAGACGGAAATAAAGCGGAGATCAGTACAATATCCCCACGCTTTTAAAAGCGTGGGGATGATGACAGTTAATTAGTAAATTGTAATTACAAACGAATGGACGGGGTAACGACCAAACAATAATTGGTTACCAACTGACCAACCATCTAAAAAGTGGTCACCTGAGAACAGCTGCCACCTGTCTTCAACGGCTATTTTGATGATTTCTGAATTATAAGCTTTAATTAAGAAATTAAGATGTCGTGCTGGATTGATGACCCAGATGAGCATACAATTTACCCTTAATGATTTTCTTGACAATTGTCATAAATGTAATTAAAAGTATGATCATGATGGCGATAACGACGTTGATGTTTTTTATTAAGTTGTGGTTGATGTATATTATGATAATAACGAAGATATAGAAACTGGTACAATGCACAATCCACAATAAAACCTCTAGTTTCAAATTCAAACGAGTTACTGCAACTTTATGCAAGTGTTATATTCATGACAATACATCTGGCAATTTAAATATCTAATGCAATGTTTTACCACATCAAACAATCAAACACAAAATGTCACCTGCCTTGGGGTTTAAGTTATATCAAGGATAACGTGTTCATGTCATTATTCAGATATTTCACCTGTTAAGTTGCTACTAATAAAACCACAATGTCAAACAATTTACATATAGTTGACACAAAGAATGCAATCACTTACACTAACAGACAAGTGTTTTAGTCAATGTTACAACGTTTTGGCAGAATATGTTGACGAAATACGTGTGTGATTTATTCGAACATTATCTTAATTTAATCTGATTTCAAGGAACTGCACTGCCTATGTATGTGCTCTTAATAGCAAAAAACAATGCATTTATGCAGCCACTTTTTAAATGACTAAACGCGTTTCTGGCTGAAAACAGTAGAGTATAATGTACGATCTGAAATGCCTAAGTCATTGAAAAACAAATGGTTAGAGAATGTAATATGTTAGTTATGCTCATCCTTATTTTAAATTACAGGAATGTATATGTATCAAAGCAGTTTTATATTGGTAGTTCTAAATGAGCATAGGCCTTCACTTTAATAAGTCAACTAATAGTGATTGACGAATGCAGCCTATACTAGTGTAAACGACCGATGTATATACGGTCTCGTTATCAGAGAACCATAATCATCGTGCTGTTTGTAATTGACTAACTTGTAGCACTAGACAAAACAGCATATACATGTATGGTACACCTCATTTGGGTGTATAACTAACCGTGAAATACGTGTTTAAATGAGCGTAACGTTATAATATTTGTTAGTTCAATGTTGTATCATTTGATTAAAATTGATAACGTATACGTTAACGTATCCAGTTACCATTGTTTGCAATGCATACGTTTGTTATACTCGTGTGACGTTTGTTTGTCGTTACGATTCCAGTCCAAATGGCCACTTGGTTAATGTTCAGTTATGGCTGCTCATATGTCCGGTTATAAATGAGTATGTGTTCATCACTGTGTATTTATATATGAATGTAAGTATGTAACACGTTCAGAAAAAAAACACCTCATAGCAGACAACATAATCAAGTATTATTAATAAATACAAAACGCCACTGATTCTTCTCCACTTCATTCTGGAAACCTGAACCTGTAATGAAGATGGGAAATTGCATACTATATCACCCGTGTTTAGAATCGATCCATCACTATAGGTTTCATAACAGTTCTGATTAACCTCCGACAATTACAGTGACACCAGTTTCACAAGTACATTTATGACAGACAAGAACTTCCTCAGTTCGTCACAACATGCCGTCGGCCTTGGTAAAATGTATATGTTTGCAAGAGGATGTACAGTCAGTAAATGAAGCATAACCAATCATTGTTTTAATACATTTATACTATCTGAAAAAATAAATAAATCTATGTTAGTAGATGATATCCTGCCCTATGATTATTACAGAGAATTGTAATGTTATTCGTTTTATTCTAATATGTATCTACACCGCTATGTCAGCATTCCGCAATTTTGGCGTCAGCTATTTGTATCTGCAATGTCTCACAATATTGCATTTAACAAGCAGGTATTTCAAAACGATTGTTTGCTGTTGTTTTTTGTGTGTCATGTGATATGCGATGCAAAATACAATTTGTGAATATTCGGTATTGTGTTATTTCGAGCCTATTATTTTTTATTTTATTTAAACATGCCTATTTTCCATGTGCCTGCATAATCCTAGGCAATCAATAACAACATTTTTCGTGCCTCTCTTATATGACGAATGCATTCAAAATTGTTTCACGGTCGTGTTTTCCAATTTTGACACTCATTTGAAATCTAATTATCTTGTTTCCGAAAGTTCTTCCACGCTTGATTTAATATATTAAATTATTCGGGCGTATTTGTTGTGAACATATGTGATCTTATATTTGTTGCGTTTTTATTTGCGCTTGCTTATAATACATTTACAATCAATGAATTACTAAACTTTCGTCTCGGCAAATATTGCCATGTATATATATCACTCGATTGTTATTATAACATGTACAATATAGCATGCGGACGCTTTACCGCATGTGGTCTTTTTTTTACCATATACATTGGTCAGTTTACAATAACGCTCTTACATCGTTTATATTAATGAATAGTATGCGCACGGCGTTTAACATCACAGTCAGTCAGTGCACTATATCGCACGCATAACGTTATAAGGTGAGTGATTTTCTGGTATTAATAAAAAAAAAGACCTAGGCATAAGTTTAACGTTTTGAAAATGTTTGATAAGATACAGTGTTTTGGAAAGATATAAGAAGCCGCCGTGGCATTCCACACATTGATTAGATACATTAAGCATTTACGTGTACGTGTATATTAACCCCCTTACTTTTAGGTTCACATAAACGTAAACGACCATTTAATTAAATTAACCGTCG
The DNA here is from genome assembly GCA_007657795.1 of Dreissena rostriformis. Classification (NCBI taxonomy): domain Eukaryota; kingdom Metazoa; phylum Mollusca; class Bivalvia; order Myida; family Dreissenidae; genus Dreissena; species Dreissena rostriformis. Next base: position 53,495 of record VMBQ01000600.1, on the reverse strand, counting down.
TCGGTCTGGAGCACTTATTTCCCATCCCACCAACGAATATCACCAAGACAGGAATACGATCTTAAATTTGATGTACACAATTAATTTCACTTTGAATACGATCTTCGCTACTGCAATATAATTATTCAGGAAAGCGTATGTTGAATTAAGAGCCCAGACCGTCGCTTTACAGTTACATATTTAAGCATTGCCTTTTTCTCTGCACGTTGTTTAATGTGTATCTTATTAACGCACCCGCTAACCAATTGTAAGTGTTATGCTACAAAACATAGTAATCATAACAACACAACAAGCGATTTAACATAAATGGTTTAAATGTATTCGTACTACTAGTAAAGGTATCATCAACAGTGCATAGAAAGGACCCGTATTACTGTTAAAAGACTGTTTGTCTATGCTACCCATTTTGTAATATGCATACCGTTTAATGTGTCATTGCTATGTTAACCTCATTATAATGTTATATAGGTTAGCATCTACATTTGTATTACACAAGTATGCATATCAACAGGAACCTTTACACTCTGAGTTGCAGATAAATCGTTAGCAGTACTGAACTGCATGCATTTCCAGTATTCACGTCAGTTTTCTTTTCAATATATACTTTTATTTGTAAAAGATAAGACACTGACACATATAATATGTTATTCATTTCGCTGAGTTAAAATATAAAAACAGTCGCATTTTGTGTTACATCAATAACATCGATCCACCATTGTCCCAACGCTTCTTTAAAAAAATTCAAATGCATTTCGATTTTTTTTTTTATATATACTTGTATAAAAGCAAAACATGAAAGTATAATTTGTTATTTCCGGTGTATGATTGACAATTAATTTCACTCGTGGTTATAGCAAAGTATTGTTTCAAACGTTCCTTCGCCCTTCGTGTAGAAATGTTTTGTGTGTGTCTTTTACCACTCGCAAAATGATCTCCAATCATGTACGGTCGTTTAAAAAAGTATGTGTGTGTGACAATTATGATTCCTTAATAATCATATATATCGTGTGTATATGGAGTAGAGGCAACTCTAGAACGCGACAGACGTTGATAGAAACTTTATAGTTTTCAGTGTGTCTCTATGGTGGTTTTGACTTGAGTAGAAAATTGAAGTTTAGCAGTATGACATCTCAATAATAGGGTCGTGAAATCAGTTTGTAACTGAGGTCAACGGCTTTTAGCGCTTGACGAATAACAAATGTAATTTGTACATGCGAGTGTTTTTATTTGTATTGAAACATAGTATAATTGGAGGCATTTTAAGTCTATAGTCAACGATGCTAGAGTAAAAAACACAAAAAAAACGTGGTTTTAATGTGCAAGCGTCATTTTGGTGTGTTGCATTCGAAGACTGAACACAAAGGCCTTCATTCACTAATGATATTGGCGTCTAACGATGCTTTATCCTACACAAGTGGATTAAATTGCTATTTATGGACAAGTGTACCACTTCTAAATCCGCTCCTAATATCTTATAAGGCGGTTGTGGGCGGACGTTATAAGAGAAATAAACATGCTGTATTGCTTTTAACTGATGATTTAATTTAAGCTTAAATAGAAAAAATAGCGATGATTTGCAAAATATACTTTCAAATCATCGTATTAATGGATAATAAATGAAACAAAAACCTGCATGCCCAATTATATGTGTACTTGTAAATAAAAAAGATACTCACTTCTCTGTCAACGCTTATATGGGCCTAACACCGAGCTTTATATACAATATCCAAGTCTGACATGTAACAGAATATCATCTGAACGATTGGAATTACTGTATATTTTTGCTTTCTGGTAAACGAATTTCTTTATGTTTAGGTTGTTTTCTACAAATTGCAACGCATAGTATTTAAAAACAAAACAACAACTTTGCACTTATCAAATTGAATTTAGCTATTCGAAAGACAATCATGCAATGCCATAATCGAATTGTGTTATCCATGGTTATTATGTTTGATCGCAAAAACAAAGTGTCGTTTTCGAAGTCATATTCCGGCTACCGTATGTATCGACAACGTACTATCCATATAAGCAAAATCTAACAAATAACAATGTATTATGAAATTATATACAGAATTCCTACATTTGGTGAGCACGTGAACGACAGCCAATTATTTGTTCAGACACCTCTGTGCCAGCGAACCGCTATTGCGGCGTTAGTTATTTGTATCTCTTTCATCTCGCAATATTGTATTAAATAATCCGGCATGGCGACTTGCGGGGACTGTTATTCGATTATATACTATGGTATCCATAACACGTCCCGAAACAATGATCAACAAGAACATGTTGGACACATAGTGAAAAGTATGTGAATATTACATTTCTATATGGAAATAATAATAAAACAATTATTAAGCCGGAATTTCTCATGGTATCCTTCCATATTTAATAAAAGGAATGAGACATTTTACTGATTTCTCGACAGCCACGTCTCACTATTTTAATGAATTGTATCCGTGTGTGCTAGGGCGCTGTTAGAAAGTACCGTGAGCTGCATTTTAATGATACCAGTAAAACAATTAATGTTAGCATGAATACGATATTGTAGCATATGAAGTAGCAGTATAGTTTGAAGAAAAAACATTATCCGTAGCGTCAGGAACAATACTTTAATTTTATTAATTAGTTGAATTCATATCGGCTTTATTATTGACCTGAAGACAGCCGTATTTGCCTGAGACCGCAGGCCGAAGGTCAATACGGCTGTCTGAATCTCAATAACAAAGCCAATATGAATTCAACTAATTAATGGCAATTTTATTAATTAACTTTTTAAAAGTATCTTATTTTTCGTTTGAATGAAGTCTCTTCTTACCAAAAATCCAATTTAGGCGGCAAGTGTCGTCATTGAACTTTAACGGACATTATAAAGGAAAGGAAAAAGCAAAAGTGCTTATAGCTGCCTAAAAAATTGAAAATGTAATGTTACTAAATCAAGTACAATCTGAAATCAAATGACGATGTAATGTGTGTGATAACTACGAATTCTTTTTATACGTGATACATTTGTTGACTTGCATAAGACGTGATTGAAATTTAATTAGTTGTAGTTGTAACTGTAAAGGTTTTTGCTTAGGAAATACATATGATAGAAACTATTATTAAATTGATATTATTTCAGTGCCATGTAATCATCGAAACCTGCGAAGTGTTAATGACGTATGTTCCAGTCATTTATAGTTTTAAACGACAATTACCTTAGCACAAAGTTTTCTAAGGTTTTCAATCGAGCATTTAGTCTGTTAGCTGATAAGATATGCGTGTTTATCAATTATTGTATTTGTATTAGAAACCGCACTTGACCTATGGGCAGTGACTTTATAAATGTTTTAAGATATTTAATATAAAACGTCTGTAATAATTTCGTAACTACGTGGTAAGCTTTGATTACTTTTTTTGAAACTTCTGATTTATTTTATTGTCGAATATATGCATGCATATGTAAACATATAGTACAGTCTATTACATTGTAAATGCATATAACAATAGTGACCAAGATAAAACATGTTTTACTAATCATAGAAAGAGAACATATAATAACTTCAATTGGTCATGCATACATGCATATAGCAACATGAGTTAAATGAAATAACAGACGGTTTCATTTGTAAATGTACAACCAACGCAAAACGACATGAAAATATCATCAAACAGCACATATATGGCACAGTAAATATCCCGTTGTCTGTCCTTTTCTAGATTTTACAAAATGTGTCAATCCTAGAAGGTGTATGTATAAACTACCATTTTTTCAACATTTAAAAGATCGTGATTCTGATGTCCACTTAAATATTATGTCTATGTATGTAGATTGTATGCTAGCACATGAACTAAACATGTATGCATTAATGTAAATGGTTATGCTTACCGTGCGTTTGACGGCATACAACATATACAGTCAAGTTACCATTACCGGATCATTACCCATATCGGATCACTTTGATGTTCAAGAATGCGTATCGCAATACATAGTTGACATTTTTAGATGATATTTTGCACACAGCATCATCAAGGCCTGTTTTTTAATACACGATGATTAAGTCGTAATCGGAGATACTCTTTGTCAAACATTTCGGTATGTTTTGCTGACATGTATATACGACTTTGCTGACTTCCGTCTCGTTTCCAAATCGAGGTTGAACATTTTAGCGACCACATGATATAACTCTTATTGAAAGATAGAAGTTTACGCATTACTTTAAGGGCCATTTAGTAGTCTTTCTGCCTGCAAAAGTCCATTTAAGTTTTGATTCGTGTTTAAGAGTTTGCAACAACTCACATTAAAAGAAAAATTAGGGCAATAACGGATCAAGCGTGATAATATGCGTGTTGATACTATACGATACTAATGTATCGATGATAACTGAAATGGCATACTGATACAATATACGCTTACTACTTATGTGAATGTGGGGGTATTCTTCTTCGTGTATATAAAATTAGTATTTTCATGATGATTTGTAATAGAAACAGCATAAAATGTAAACACAATCACAGATACCTGGTCATGGTGTATAAACGACTGCTATAAATAGAGTTCTAACGTTTATGGTTTGTATTATAGTATCGTCACAGGTTTCAATTTACATTTACAACACAGTATTTACAATAACAATGGGTGACATTTCTTAAAACAAGTATGAGATACTTATTTATATAACACTAGTGTATATACCGGTACATATTTCACATTTTTATAAATCAAATAAAGTTAATGTAAATGTAAATTAAACAAAATAAATAAACAACAAAATAATGATAATAATATTAATATGTATGTTTGAAACATAATACAAATACTAATACATACGAAGAGACACGAGTTTTGTTCTACGGGTAAAAACTAGATGAGGTATTTTTTTATGATTGCAAAAAGTGTTTTGCTGGAATAGCAACTGCTGTTTCATTCAATTCCAATCAAAGCCTATCTGGTCTGCGGAGAAACATTATAGCATCGTTAATAGCGAAGCAATTTGATTTGAAATAGCGATCTATCAGATAAATAAATTCAATTTCAGTTTCAATATGGACTGATCATTAAATCACTCCGTTAAGTGTGAAAACATCTATTTAAGCTTGTTGAATATTGTTTTCTATTCCCGAATCATTATCGGAACAATTCTCAAATGGAATAGTTTTGAGCACGGAGAAATAATATGGAGGCAATATATAAACGTATCATGATGATCGAACTTCTTGAAAAAATATTTTTTTCTCCATCAAGAACAGTTATTAACTGTGGTAAATACATTAAATGTAACATATGAGTATATATATAGATATAGTGATTCCAATATCGTAGTAAAGATGCATGTTTTTTCTTAATAATGGTGATGAGTTAAATCAATAACTTGATTAAAATAAATTACTCGGACTTCCTTCAAACCATCATCTTACGCCACATCTAAATATGTATTGCGTTTCTAAAAACTTGACATTACAACAAAAAGCGAAAATTAACAAATTTATTTCTGCCAATCAGTTTCATTAACGCATATTCGTGCTGTTGTTAACCCAATCACTTACAATGAACGTATATTTAACCGTAATGTTACAACATTTTTTAACCTTCAGATTCTTCCACGTGTTTAATATTAATTTCGGAAATTTACTCTAATGTGCAAGTTAAACAAAAAGGAGCGTTTGAGAATAGTCGGTCTATATAATTGCAAATAATAATAAAATATCGAATATTTTGACGAATGCACTTGCGGTAGCAACTTGATTAACTTCCAATGCTCGCGTTTTATGCATTTCGCTGTAGTTTTCGATTTATCAAGATTAGGATAGCCATTAATAATTATTAGTATAGTGTATACAATACTGGGGACTCATTAGCATTGCAAACGGTGCGATTCGGTATAAACCATTTTGAAGCGCTGAAAATAAAACCTAAAAGAAATATGATAGGTGCATAGAAATCGTTTACAGTTCGATTTTTGTTCGACTAATAGTGCGGTCTCTATGGTTACAGACATAATTAAAAACTGAAATCTACAACCAGCCACTACTTTTTCGTACTTAACCTATCCTATCGAAACTTATGGAGATTCTCCATAATTAGCCTGGCAGTGAACTGCTGTTTTGTCGGTGAAAAATATCTAGTTTATTGAGTTATGTCATCAACTAGAGAACACACGAAATATGTTTTATAAACTCCGTATTTAATTGTAGCATTTAATCCCATCCTGTGCTTTCTAGCTATTCTACTAATGTATATGTGCTATTTCATTCCAATTTAAATAATACCCATAACAACAAATATTAAACGATTATCAATCATGTATAACCGAAGCACAAACTAGAACCTAATGGTTTTGGAATTTATTCATGTATATTAGTTAACTGTATTCGCATGCCGGCTTTTACAATATCTTCAGAAAACAAAACAACGTTCGTGTTTCTTTTGCACATAATGCATAGTCTTCCATTTAAATACAGGAAATAATACAGGAAATGTTAAATGCATAATATCTACAACTAGTTATTTTCATACAACCTAATCAAATGCCAACACAAACCATTGAATGCTACACATAGTCTATTCCCAAACCTTGATTGAATGTCTACGAATAAGATATTTACGCATCTGCACTCATTAAACACTTTTGTTCACTATACGACTCACTGAAACCTAACCTAACAATGCATCTGTTTCCATAACATATGCAAATGGGCTACATATCCGTTATATACTATTCCTAATATATAATAGGAGATATATGAACACTAGAATGAAACGTATAATTATATTTTAATGGACATCGTATCTTGTATCAATATATAAGTGTTTCGTATTATCAAGTGTAGTTTTACAAAGAAAGAAAATGCTAGCTATTGTAAACAGAAAAACAATTATTAAGAGAATGGACAGCGGACAACGATTGTTTCAAATGTGCCACAAACCGCAAAGATGCTAAAAGATTCTGAAAACGATAATGAAAATATAGTGGCACTATTGGCATACTGAAAAAAGGAATGCTAATGGGTAAGCGTGTTAGATAATGGATGGCATTTATATCAGACTCGTTTAACGTACGATGACCTCAGAATATGTGTCACTTGTGTCGAACATGATCATGATTCACTGTAACGGAAGAACGCTTCTGCACTAGCTGCGATACATCATCAGGTGTAATGTGAACACGAATAAATAGAATTAAAAGGGAAACATAAAAGGACCAAAAACATAACGATTCCTTCTTTTGCAAGAATCCAAAAGGTTTGATACAAGAAAACGGGAATCCGTCAATATATTTATGCAAATATGAAGCAATCATCGCACTTGAATAATTTTATTTTCATACAATTAACAAATCATACACTATCGCGTGAAATATGTTTTTGATATTTCACAGGACACAAGTGGATGTTTTGTTGCTTACGGATTGAAAACATTATTCAAAAATTCATGTAAAGGAGTTTATTTTGTTCGTGCAAAACCAACGGAATGGACTGACGTGCATATTGGAATCTATAAGGTGATATGTCGATGGCTAATACACGGATTATTAAATTGTTAAAACCTATTAAGCAATTAGCAATCAATTGGAAGCGTACTGACCCAGGGACGGAAAGCTAGTGTGTGATATTGCTATCACATATGCATGCCTGCTAACGTGAAATTACGGGCAGAAATGTTGCATACATTAAATCGATGGAGACATAAACAGTTAAATACAAATATAAACGCATACAACTAAGTCCATGTATCTCAGTAACGCACACTTGTATACACCACTACGTTGTTTACTACATTGTACGAGATGCATGTCTTACCATTGTTTTTGTTTATTTGCATTGTTCATTGTAGAAAGTATAAGTAAAGACACGATCACGACTGTGTTTCGTATAATTTTACCGAAAACTTTATAACATAATCAGCGAACTGACAATAAGACACATTGAATATGTTTAGTATGGCCTGACAGAACGATGTTATATCGAAATAAGGCAAATTCTTTGTTTTCTACGAACTATGCAATCTGTGTTATAAAGTATGGCAACTTGCTATAATAAATAAAACATATCATACTAACTATATGTTTGGTATGTACAATTAGAGCATTTTTCAAACGCACTTTTACTAACATTCAACTGTTATACATGCTAATACAAAGCTTTATGGCAATATACGCTGTTTGTGTTTTTGCGGTTTTCGCGATATGCCTTCACGTCGGCGATAGCATTCACGTGACTATAGGGGTTATTATGTCTGACGACGACAGTAAACTTTCGCCATACGACGTGTAACGCCTGCTATTGATTATGCAATAGAAATCCTCCATAATACAACAACGCACACGTACACAGTCCTATATAGGGACTCACTGTCAATACATGAATTACTTCGAAAAAACAATGCATTTCGAATATTTTAAAATCATTATAATAGCAAGAAAACAAGTTGACTAAAAAAATATTGCCCTGGTCGGGATTCGAACCAGGGACCTTCAGAAATAAACGTTGTCCAAGCTTTAATACTTAACAACGTAAACTTTAAGCGCCATATAATTAATAAATTTGTTTTTGATCTTCAAATTATCGATATAAATCGGTAGAAAGCGATACACACGCGTGATTATTTTACGGATTTCGATCATGAATAGTTTCAAGCGAAACGACCTTAAAATAATCTTTCTTAGTTATGTTTTCTTGCCAATAATTGAAAATGTTCAAGAAAGCTTTATCACGAATACCCTTTTTTATTTTGAATAAATCGCATGCAATAACAACGAGGGTCCCAAATATGTTTTACCTTATTCATTTAAACGACACAAAATGTAAATTTCACCGTACATTGTAATACTTTATACAAGTTATGGCGGTTTATCAGTTAACAATGACTCGGCCTTTTCGTCAACATACTGTTTATCGAGTGTCAGTAAAAGGCGTTGAATACAATGAACACGCTCAAACTAGTATCTCTAACATGTTGACCATACTAATTTTCGTATTGGTTGAATGACTCGGGGAAACAAATTATATCATGTGATATATAGACAAGTCAAGGCTTTAATATAAACCGTAAATCAGAAGCTCTGATAAAGCGTTCTTCAATGTAGCCCATATAAGTTTTAAAATATTAACATCGTTCTAACCGCTTTCAAAAAAAGGTGACGTATACGACTGAAATTAATTAGCTATACTGTTCGTTTTGTGCGACTGGCCTTATTAATTACAGCATTGCGTTTTGCGTTTAATTTTAATGTGTACACTGTATGCACGTTTTTTTATTTGCGATGTGTACAACAACCCGCATTGACAATTTATCAGAAAACTTGTAACCGTTTGTATGCCGAGGTAAATTGAAACACTGACGTTGAGATTGTGTGCGTATGATTTATTGTATTACTTCTACTGCCATCATATATAGTACACATGCAAAATACAAATAAGAACATATTACACTATATAACTTTAAAAGTTAAATTAATTTGACATTATGTATGAAGTATTAAAAATAAAACGAAGGTATTTTTTTGCAAAAAAAAACAAGAATAAAAGCTAAGCACGAACCAATTTAAGTCGGTTTTGGGGTACATTGATCCACTGCACCACCACAATGAGGTGTACCTATTATGCGGTTGTTTAAATGTGTATTTGCATGCCGGAAGCACATGTTTTATTGAAGTCCTAGCTTTTCGTCTTTTTCCTTGTGAACAATGTCGAATGAAGGGCAGACGTAAATGTGTCCAGGTTAAATGTCTCATTAAGGCCATACCACTTTCTGAACTGTATCATGATTATTAAACGAAAGAAACGCCGCATTTCTTAAAGTTGCAATATAATAAAGCAACTATAACATAGTAACATCAAGAACAAACTATGACTTTGCCATGTTCGTGTGTACTCCAAAAACAAATTTTGTCAAAGCATTACACTAGGGAGCACACGCCAACATACGTTAATTCTGCGCATGTGTTGTACACGGTTTAACAAGAAACAAATTACTTGGATTTAATTCAGTGCATTATTATATCCATTTGCATCAGAATGGTAACTGGATATATGAAGTGCTTTCCTTCCGAATCAGCGTGTAATCGATTTGTCCATAAATGTTTAAGAAACATATGTAGCAAAAGACAATTCTGAAGGTGATTATAACGATTTTGATTTTCAACTTAAAGTATACATTATTCATAAACTGATGTATCTATATAGGTTGAGCGTAAATTTAGGCATCTATTTTGTAATTGGATTTATTTTAACAATCTGGCGCAATCTGAAATCAAATGACAATGTTCTATTAGTGACCTTAATGAATTCAGAACATTAATACGGAATTCCCCGACCTGGAGATCACCGAATTAATATCCAATCATTTTTTAGACAGCTTCATGGCAGCGCTCCGCAAAGGTTGTGACAGTCATTGGTGTCTGCAATATTCCGATATATTTCATTTTATATGCACAATCTAAGAGCGTATAAATATCATACGTTGTTCTTGTCAAAAAATAAATACAAAAAATCCCCGTTCATATTGATGATGTTAACACATGGTATGAAACGCCGCTGTAAATGCCAATGCACGATCGTGGGGCACCTATATGACTCTTTTTGGGATTCTATACACGAAACCGAGGTAGTCGCAAACAAAACGTGACGCATCTTCAAACAGAGCATTTAAAAAAACCATATTTTATTCCTTTAACGATTCATTTTTGACAACACTAACCTAGGTTTGTATTTACTAAGTGTACAAACATAATACGCAAGTAAAAGAAACGTTCTCGAAACGACACGCCACAAATGACTGTATGAGTAATTTCACGACCAATCCCGTCATAAGTTGTGTGACCCGGCTGGGATTTGAATTAACGACCTTCGGATTGACAGTCCATCGCTACACCGACTGATTCAGCCTGGTTTTAACCGATTCCCAAGTAGGTTAAGCTCGGGTAAAGATGGTCGAGTGTAAACAGTTAAAGAAAAAAAAGTGTATACACGACATTTCGTTTTGATTGATGAACTTTGTGTAAAACGATTAGATAAAAGAATGTACTGAATCGCTTATGATATGGTCATCCCCCTTTGCTATTGCATACACATCGTTTATCATATTGTGATTTTTGGGCATGTGCATTCCTTCCAAAGTAGACTGTAATTGCTTGCTTAATAGCCAATACGAATGAAATGCATGCAACTTCCGGCTAAAGTGCACTTTAAAATACAAATAATACCTACTTCTATAATAGCTGTAGTTTAATCAAAAACGTGTTCCAAACTCATGTGCTAGTAAACTGATGTATATATTGTGTAAGTTCGGTATAAATAAAAATAAGCACACTCTGAAATCAAATGAAGATGTTATGTGTGTCATTAAAATGTATTCTTTATAGTAATAATGAATTTATGAACACATAAATGACATCCAATTATCTATTTGTTATGTATGGCAGCGCACGGTAAAGGCAGTGCCATTAAATACATTCTGATGCTGATTTGATATATGTTTGTTCTTATATAATATGGTAGTATTCAACAGAAAATAATTTAAATAAAAGGTTATATTGAATAAGATATACACGATTTATAGTGTGCTATATATGCCTGTTATAGAAAGATTGTGTAATATCGAAATTACCCTTTTCATATTAAACAATCTCTCGACGCACTCCGAATTATCGTATAAATAACACGCAATCTTGAACTTCGAACTCTTAATTTGTTTGACGTAATATTCACTGCCTGTTTATAATGACCTTTAATTATGTATATCATGCAAATACATGAAGGGCAGTTGAATAAAAAATGTTGTTGCATAAGTGTGTATAAGCGTTCTCACGTTTATATTCTCAAACTATAATTTAACATTGAATCAATATTGCTTAATAAATGTCTGTAACTATTTTGATTAAAACCCGTTTCGTTTATTTTTCTTTCATACTTTTATATTAATAAAGAAAAAAACATTATCCGACTATTCATAAACACTGTGCAATTAAATAAACCAACGGCTGGTTTTTTACATGACATTAATCTGACAAATGTCAGCTTAAACAATGTTACAATTGGTATCAATGCTACTTCAATAGTGTGAACAGCCATATGTCATGCTTGAAATTCGTCACATGCTAAGATTTGATGAAAAAAAATTAAAAGAGGTGTCAACTTAAATTATTAAGTTTTGTCCTTAAATTATTGTTTGTACTTGCTTGTTTCAGGAGCACATCTATGAACTTACACATGTATACACGTGTTTAATGCACCATGTACATTAAACAAGAAAATCAAATAGAAAATTAATCATTAAATATATCCGACCAAGGGGATGAACAGTTCATACGAGCCTTAACGAAAGTTTTCATTTCTTTAAAGCTATTGTAAATCAAGTGTCGATACTTAAATATTGCTCAAAACGTATTTGAACATCATAACAGGTATCAACTTCAAACGTTATATGTATGTCGGTTTTAATTAGGGAAGTTCAGTGCATGAGAACCATATTTACTGCTTACATTATTTTACAGTAATTGACCAAGTGAATGTTCATTCTTAAATATTCTCCAGGGCATACATTGACTATAATATGAAGTATCAAGATGAAACTGCATATGTAGGAAGTTAGACTCGTAAGACCAGTTCTTTAAGCTGAACTGCTCAACATTCTGATGAATTTGCATGCGAGGGGTATTTCAGTCAAGGCGTATTGTAGATCAAATTGTTTATGAAAGAAGGAATTGTACACACGATGTCATATGAGATGATATAATCGACGATACTAACAAACCGCACCTTTATTCACCCACGATTCATCTAAATATTTTTAAACTTCGTAAATATACTTCTGAAAGAAATGTGCTCGACATTGTGTGTTAAGTAAATACTAATAAAATAACAAGCACACTTTAAGCATTATCATAAAGTGTTTATAAAACGTCTTGCTTATATGTATAGCATTATGCTCGGTGTTTCTTTATTAAATATGAACGCATGATACGTGCAAGAACGAATGCGATTATTATTTAGTATTGCTTTCTAGTTTTACTGCTGACTCATGAGAATGTTAATTTATCCCGAACGCTTCAAACATACAAACATATTTCCCCGACTTTCTTTCCGTTTTCGTTTTAACACAATGAGAAACCACGGTAAATCACAGTCTATACCATCAAATAAACGATTTGCCGATGATGCTTTGGACTTATGTTACACTTTATCAAACACACTGACAGTTGATTTATATATTTCTTGGCGTAGGTCTCTCTCAATCCCATTATGCTGTTGCATAACGTATGCAATGACATAAATCGTCTCATCCTGTTCAACTGATAACTGCTTATGTACTTCGTGAATTTTAGTTTTAAGAGGATGAACTATGTTTATGTCACTACCATGCTGCCAGACTGCAATTGTTGTTTAATTGTTAGACATTGCTGTGTGCTTCATGATGTTTTGCATGCTTTTATACTTTGAGTTGTTTTTGGAAAATCTTGATTGGGTTATTTTGCTCGGCACTGTTACATTTACTATTTCCAGAGAATTAATACCGGCGCATGTATTGTCGATCAAACTACGATAATAAATTTTACATAATTGGTGTTAATGTTGTGGGCGCATAATGTTTCAGACCACTGTTTAGTATACTGTGTGTCGTTGTGAATTACTCTGAAAATCAATACTTATTGTATGAATATTATAAATTATCATCTGAGCCATGTTGTTCCAAAATGAGTATTACGCCATAATGTGTCCAGCGTAGCTTAAGCTACCCTGTCCGCTATAAAGTAACGCAAGGGTTGCTGGTCTTATTAGAATACATTATGACCCCTCGTCAGAGAATACGAATGCAGAGTTACATGATCCGGATATAACATATGACCCATTTTCACTCGACGCGGGTCGTATGCTATTTTAATAAACCCTATTTCATTGGATGAGGCGAATGAAACTACACTTTATATTGTCGAAAATAAGGCATTCCCCAAATTAATATGTTTATCCTATACCGTTTGGCGCATATATACATGAAAAATGTGCAAAACAGAAGGGAAACAATGTGTGTTTGTTTACAAATAAAAACGTTAAGCGTGCCTTTCAACGTTTGAATAACGTATTACGTCAGCGAAAAAAATATTGGTTTTACAGGCATTAATTAGAGAGTGATGTAATATGAATGGATATTCTCTGGCAGAAAAACAACCGTTTGCGCCTCGGTTAAGTCATCTACCTCGTTATAACCAACACTTGGTGTCCGAGGAGAAGATCGTGAGAATGATTCTAGAGTCGGTATAAAAACCGGATATTGATCGGCGCTATTGATACTCTATATCCACGCTACCGTGACCTGATTTCCCTCTAGGGATTCAAGAAATCGATGTTCAAGTAAACGACGCATATGATGATATACTGTCGTGGAATACAAAGTTGGTAGTTCGATTAGAGAATAAATATCGCTGGTGATATTTGTGTCGAATGTTGTGCTAGCATACAAATCGTTGTTTATATTGTGATTTATAGGGAAGCAAACTATATTTTTAATAAGATTTTAATCGTTTGCTCTGTGGACGAATTCGAAGCACGTTCTGCACGTTTGGGCCTGACTCTGCCGATAAATGTCGACTTCTAATAGAAATGATACATACTATTTAATTTGGGCTCAATTTAACGAAGAACAATTTGTATTTATCCACATTTTTAACGAAGTCCCTCTATTTTATTAAAAAAATATATAATATTTAAAAAAAATGTGTAAGTATGTATTCCGAAAAATGATGTTCGTACTTTGCAGAAAACATTTGTGGTAGCGGATATTGTTTAGGTAGCTGTGCTATAACAATCCCCTATTTTGGTAATTTGTAGCTGCTTTTTCTCGCAATATTGCATTTCTAACAATCAGAGATTTAAAACTGTATGCGTGTTGTTGTTGTGTTTTACAATACGATGGTACACACAATTTGTGTATATTCGATATTGTTCATTACTGTGCGTAAAGCAAGGGACATAGTTTTAATATACATTTGCAATTTGATACATGTAGGTCTTGGTGAAACACCTCTCCCATATGAAAAATTCATTAATTTAACCTCAAAGGTGTGACACCAATTTCAATGTGTGTGTTATAACGTTCTGATGCAAAATCCATTATGTTACACGTTGACTAGTTTTTTACGGCTTATCAACATGCGTTATATGTATGTGTGTATCCGGGGTTTGCAATGGAAGCATGGATGATAGTTCCACGCATCATGATAATGCTGCGTGCAGTCACTGTTCTTTATCACATGTAGTCTGTTAACAATATCGCTAAACCACGGGGATACATTATGATTATTTTGTATTAATGAAATTGTGTAAAACATGTTTACAATAATGCATGCCACACGCATTCAGCGTTCACTTTAACAGTCAGACATTTTACACACATACATTCAGTACAATAAAATACATATGTTCCGGTTGAAAAAGCGTATGCAGTCAGTATTCCGTTATACAATTTGATTGTTGTGTGAAAGCATGTGGGTTTATAGAAAAGACTTTATATAATTCCAATCAGTGAGAATTATAAACAACTTAGGTGTAAATAATCCCCTCTCTCCCTAGCATGGTATCATGTTTTAGAAGCGTACGTTCAGTTCATATTAAACCATTTTTTCGTCGGTATATAGCCATCGCAACCCATTCCACCATCGCACATAACTAGGTACGATTTGTTAATATTAGTTCATACGATGCTTTTACATCACAGCATGTGGGAAGTACAATATTCCCGAAATTACCGTGGTTTTTTTTTCACTAAAACCTGTGACAACTGTACACGTATATTGCTGAGCATTGAACATGCCAATCACATGACACGTTTCCTTAAATATAAATACAAGCATGGACGGAAATCGGTTTTTCCTACTTTAAATTGTATTAGAGAGTACGGCATTCAGATAATTTTGCAATAATCATGTCGTTAACTCGACACGCATACGCACCTTAATGTGATTTACACACACGATGTCCGTTTGTATAAGATGTAAGCGTTTGCAATGCCGTTCTCCGTGGAAGCCAAATGATTGCCATAGAGCGACATGAACGACCGTTACTTTAAGATGCATGTATTGTGTATCCCGGTAACCAATTCCGCTTACAAAAAATTATCGTTGTACTAATAAACATAGAAATAATACCAATACACCACATGATTTAGCATCAATAGTTTGAAGAAACGCCTGGACTATTGAAGAGCATGATACTAACATTCCAGTGAAAGAACACTTACAACTGAATGTCTTCACTACCTTTTGACAAACATTAACATGCGCTGTTTAATAACCAATATGCATACATTATATATGACCAGTGTGCATTCTCTGGGAAAAACATACGACCGGTTTGCTTTCGGATGTATATTGTGGAATAATGTCATGCTTATCAACCGTTCCCTTATGAGATGTGTATAGACGCATAACTGCATACATTAGGTGTTTATATATGTCCACCATACACATTACCATTTCCTTTTTAAATAATGAAGGTAATCATCATGAACGAAATATCAAATTAGTGTATATTGTTTAAACAGGTTATTGTCTTTAATCTGCACAGCCATCTTGCAATAAGCAGTTCGTTTCTATATTAGATTCGAATATATGCAGAACGCATTTGATTTCAAAATTGTTTTAACGAATTCAATCTCATCATGTTAGATAACATTAACTCATACAAAATCAAAATCCAAACATATGTAACACGTTTTATGTGCATATACTTATACAACTTTTCATATGAAATATGTCATCTTGCAGTACGTAGGTCGTGACTTTATATTATGTCGTTTATCCAGATAATTTTGAATTATTATTGACAGCTGTTTTACAAGCCATCATCCGGAATCATGCTGATAAAAATGTTGTATATCTTTTCTTTACAAATTATGCTTTATAAAGTCAAAACGGCCAGCCCTGTTATGTTGCAATTAGGATAGTATTACTGTCCAGTACAAGAGAATAATAATAGAAACGAGATTCAATGTACATACTTGTTGGAGATTGATTCCAGAACTCTTGGGCCGCAGATTCGATTTCCCGCTAAAACTCCACATTATGCCTTTCGCATGATTCATGCAACCATGTTGCATTGGGCTAGGTTGCTGATACCGGGCTCTAAACGACCCACGATTGTCTCTACAACGGGACGTCTCCTGTATCTCAAACTTACCTCAGGGACCCAACTAAAATGTCTACGATTACCATATAGTAAAAACATCGGTGCACTCAAAAAGATTCTACTACGCACACACAACCGTCGTATTCCTAGGTCAAAACATCACTGCACAATTTATACTACTCATTTTTTATAGTTTAGTGTTATATTGGTCCAAATGCCACGTCCTCATTCAACCAGCATTGCTTGGAAATGTGTTCAGAGATTATTGGGATGACAACAATAGCACAAACAGCTAATAAGGATCAGAGGTTAAGAGGTGAAGACGACCAAAAGTTTATGATTATTATGCTCATTCATTGGCAAACGCGATTTATCATTATGGCATGTATGAGGGTTTGAAAGGCGCCAACATGACAACTTTGTATGCGAATGTTAAAGTCGCAAACATGCGAACAGGCCAAAACGACATTAAGTGTTTTTTCGGCGCGTACAGTTGTTGGTATTGTGTTGTGTTTAGTTTGTACCCTTCAGGTCAGCCATACGAACAGAACGATGTGGCAAAAATCAGCAACCATGCAGAAAAGATAGTGTGTGTCATGAGACAATTTTACGATGATTTCAGCACATTTGTTTAATAAAAAACATTGTTGAAGCTCAAGAGTCCAACGTGAATACGTTATTCACGGACTTTACTCTAACAAGATTTTTTTTTAATTAAAAGTTATTGCTTGTATATGCATGTTAACGCATATGTTTCAGATATGTATCGTTTGGTCGTGCACATGTGTATATGTATACATATGTAATCTGAAATAGTAAAGTTAATCTGTATAAATGCAAGAAGACATCCCGCTTTCCTACTTTTTGTCCTTCCCTATCATCATCGTCATCTTCATTGTTGTATCCTGATACGTCTTTTATCTTGCGAATGTCACTTTTTCACCAACGTCTAGGAACTGAAAAACGATTCCCCTCAATGTATTGCGTTTCTCGTTCAGAACCAATGACAAATCACAGGGTATAAATCAAATAATGGATGTGTCGATGAAGCTAGACATTATGTTACACTAAGGCGAACACACTGCCAGTTGATGAATAGATCGCTTGAAATCAGTCTCCTTCTGTAACGTAATTGTTGTCATACCAGATATATGAACTGACAATAATGATCGTGATCAATCCTCTTAAAAGTATGTTTCAGTTTGGATATGCTTGTTTCTACAAAATATATTCGGTCGAGAATGACAATATTTATTGATTAATTTCATTAATTCTAGTTCGCATATCTCGTATATTGTAAGCGGCATGGACCATTTCTATGATAATACGGCTTTTGACTTGCTTTGATGATGTTCAAGTGAACAGCTAAATTTAATCAAAATACTCCACCAAACATGCATATATGAACCGCTGCAAATTCTGTCGAAACAGATGTATGTCTAGTCCACGTTAGTACACTGCTGGTCATTAGAATTCCGTTGTTTCATATCATTCATATAAGCGGTTAGGCAAGCATTGTTACTCGCGTGTATTTCATTTTTCGAATAGCATCCGTGTTGTATCAACGGTAAAGACTATTATGGGAATCAGAAGTACCATTTGGGTTTTCGGTGTTGTATTGTCAAATTGATTGAAACAGTGGCGGTGTTCTGTTTTAGAATGTTTGTGGTGTTGATTTATCACAAATGATCATTTGTAAAACAGCAAGAAACAACACAAATGTAGTACTTGTCATACACAATTTTGAAATATCGTATTTATTTCCGTAAGTCTACGGTTCATTTGGGTGTTAAATATATCAGCCAAAGCATGCCAACAGTGTCCGCCTTATTGTTAGAGCAATAAAGTCAGTGACGTTATTTGTTTCGATTTCCACAATGTTGCATCGTAAATCTGAACTGAAAACCTGAGTGTTGTTCTATGTTATGAAAAGTGATGTTTCTTTGTCAATATGTTAAATCAACAGTTTTGTTTAAAACCACATTTTTTGAGAATCTCAATAAAGAATGTATGTGTACATAGACACTTTACTCAATTCTAATAAGTTCAAAATGTTCTAGTTTCCAAATTGACACATTGTTTTGCATGGAAACAATGGAATGTTTATAACTTAAACGAACATGAAACACTTCAGTTTAAAGAAATGGCGGGCATGTCTTAACATTTATAATTATTAAATTCATTGTGTACATTCAGTAAGGCGTGATTTTGATTAATTATATTAAAGTCTTAATGTAAACAAACGTAAATGTTTTGTAATATTACCTTAACCAAATTATCTAATCTGAAATCAAACCTAAAAACGAATCCTCATTATAATGGCCTTCTGTTTAACGACGACGGGAAAAAGGCTTAACAACACTGTTATCACATCACCTGTTGAAGTAAAACGGGCGTTTCATTTGCGGTTGATTATTTTCTACGACATCGTAATAATGCAAAATAAGAACATATCATCATAGATCAAGATCGGATCTTAAATAATTCGATATTGTACATTCTGTTTAGTCAATTATATAATTGCATTTACGTTTAAGTTACGCACACGTTGTTTGAAGGGATGTTCCATGAACGATTGTGTCGGAATAATGAATGAACACTGGACTGAATCTGTTTATTTATAATCTTTGTAAAAATAGTTTTGTGTACGATGATTAAACAAAACACACACTAATACGCTTAACTCGTAAATAGTAACACACAATGGCTTTGTAGCAACATTAAATTATAAAACGCATGTGTATTCACTGTCAACGCCACTTCTATCAAAAACGGATGAATATGCATATAATTGACATGTAAAACTGAAGTATGTACTATTATAATAATAATTTTGACTCGAAATCATAGAGTGTACCTGTTGGATTTTTTCTTTAAATAATAGTATCCGAATCCAAAATTTAAATACCAAACAATTATAAACTAATCGGTGTGAATCATGTATAGCTTGCAACACGTATATAACGAATATTGTTAATTTATAATTATATCAAAGAAGACCTAAAGCCATGCAACATTGTGTAATTAAACAATATAGGTTGACAAACACAATCGTCTAGAGTATGTTCAGGATGCCTCTTGGATTAAAAATATTCACTTGAATTTACTGACATTGTTTATTATATTTGTAATTCTAAATCAGTAAAACATTATATGTAATACTGTGTAATTAACGGTGTATTTTACGACAGTGTAAAGACAGCCATTAACATATCTTACAGCTCATCATTTAGTCATTTAATGTAGGCTATATCCGTATTCATCTGGGGTTTATTATCTTTTTGGAAATAAAATTCCGCGCTTTGTGTTACACAACAGATTCAGCTCTGATAATTGAGTCAACGTAATAATGTCAATCTAGAAATCAAAAGCTTCTGTCGCCAGCAAATCAATAGCGCTATGATAAAAACCAAACGTAGGTGTCAGTTGGTAATACTGCTGCGCAAAAGAAAACAAGAACAGTGTTGTAAACAGGTGGAACATACTTTTTGTACAGGGCCGTATGTTATTTGTTAAATTGGTGAGAGTGCCTGTAGTTATAGCCCATAATAAACGTTCTTGATGTTTTTCTCCTTTACATTTCTAATTTGCTTTCAGATTATAACTTTAACAAGCACGAGCAGTTTAAGCGATTGTTTTGTTAGTTTGTTAGACCTGTGTCAACTGATGCTGAATTATTTGTTCGCTGTTTTTATTCGAAGAAACCTACCTTAAATCAATGTTTTACCAATTTACCGGTACACCTGCGTCATAATCATAATATACCTCTTATACGCTGTAATATTCTAAATGATAAACAGTTCAACCCATTAGCACATCAAAAGGTCAGCGATATATTTGAATTAGGGAGTGAAAATATATGAACACACAATGGTGTTGCCTTTTTTAAATAATTGCTGCAGATTCCATTTTAAACATTTAATGCACACTTTAAAACAAAACGATAACTACAGGTAATTAACAGCTATATTTAAACTCAATAACCTTCAACTGATATTTATGTAAAAAAACGTTACACCATCATATAACGCAATGTTTGTTGTATGTTTTACCTGTACGTACGTATACGACACAACATAACTTCACTGTACTAGATACCATTCAAGGACTTGTTCACACATTTCCATAATGACTTTTTTAAATAAAAAAGGTCATGTTTTAAAACAGAATGTATACATAATATTAATACTTTGCTGGATAAGAAACATATTCCAAATATTGTTTTGTGTATGGCCAATCGTCAATCAAAATCGAAAGCAAATAAAGTGTTTGTGACGTGTTCGGTCGATATTTTCTTTCATACAGGATTGACAAGCATGCCTTTTAAAATACTCAGTTGAGTTTAAGGCATTAGTGGTCCAATGGTTACAAGTTAGTTTTTACTTCAAAATGTCCCAGGTTATAACAATCTCGACTTCATATCACAGTCGTCATGCGTTACAAATAATAAAATATGTGTACATGTTATTTGAAAGAAACACACAAACACTTATATATGTTTCTGTCAGCATGTGTACGCATATATATGAATGTATGTATTCACTGTCAACCGCCACTTCTTTCAAAAAAAGATGAATATGCATATAATTGACAGGTAAAACTGAAATATGTACTATAATAATTATGACTCGATATCATAGAGTGTGCCTGTTTGATTTTTGTTTTAAAAAATAGTATCCGAATCCAAAATTTAAATACAAAACAATTATAAACTTATCGGTGTATAAACTAATGTATAGCTTGCAACACGTATTTAACGAATATTGTTAATTAAAATTAGCAACATTGTGTAATTAAACAACATAGGTTGACAAACACAATCGTCAATAGTATGTTCCGAATGCCTCTTGGATTAAAAATATTCACTTGAATTTACTGACATTGTTTATTATATTTACAATTCTAAATCATGAACACATGCTATGTAATACTGTTAATTAACGGTGTATTTAACGACAGTGTAAAGACAGCCATAAACATATCTTACAGCTCATCATTAAGTCATTTAATGTAGGCTATAGCCGTATTCATCTGGGGTTTATTATTTTCTTGGAAATAAAATGCCGCACTTTGTGTAACACAGCATAATCAGCTCTGATAATTGAGTCAACGTAATAATGTCAATCTAGAAATCAAAAGCTTCTGTCGCCAGCAAATCAATAGCGCTATGATAAAAACCAAACGTAGGTGTCAGTTGGTAATACTGCTGCGCAAAAGAACACAAGAACAGTGTTGTAAACAGGTGGAACATACTTTTTGTACAGGGCCGTATGTAATATGTTAAATTGGTGAGACTGCCTGTAGTTATAGCCCATAATAAACGTTCTTGATGCTTTTCTCCTTTACATTTCTAATTTGCTTTCAGATTATAACTTAAACAAGCATGAGCAGCTTAAGTGATTGTTTTGTTAGTCTGTTAGACCTGTGTGCACTGATGCTGAATTATTTGTTCGCTGTTTTTATTCGAAGACACCTACCTTAAAGCAATATTTTACCAATTTACCGGTAAACATGCGTCTTAATCATAAAATACCTCTTATACGCTGTAATATTCTAAATGATAAACAGTTCAACCCATCCGCACATCAAAAGGTCAGCGATATATTTGAATACAAAAGTGAAAAATATATGAACACACAATGGTGTTGCCATTTAAAAAAAAAATCTGCAGATTCCTTTTTAGACATTTAATGAACACTTTTAAACAAAAAGATAACATCAGGTAATTAACAAGTATATTTAAAATCAATTACCTTTACCTGCTTTTTATGTAAAACAAACGTTACACTATCATATAACGCAACATTTGTTTGTATGTTTTAACTATACGTACGTATACGACACAAAATAACTTCACTGAACTAGATACCATACAAGGACTTGTTCACACATATACATAATGACTTTTTTAAATAAAAAAGGTCATGTTTTAAACCAGAATGTATACATAATATTAAGACTTTGCTGGATGAGTAACATATTCAAAATATAATTTTGTGTATGGCCAATCGTCAATCAAAATCGAAAACAAATAAAGTGTTTGTGACGTGTTTGGTCGATATTTTCCTACATACAGGATTGACAAGCATGCCTTTTAAAATACTCAGTTGAGTTTAAGGCAGTGGTGGCCCAGTGGTTACAAGTTAGTTTTTACTTCAAGATGTACCAGGTTATAACAATCTCGACTTCATATCACAGTCGTCATGCGTTACAAATAATAAAATATGTGTACATGTTATTTGAAAGAAACACACAAACACTAATATATGTTTCTGTCAGCATGTGTACGCATATATATGAACATACATATCATCCATTTAGTTAACGAAGAAACTCTTACGTTTGCTTAGAAACCGATGACTAATGACATAATAAAATGGATTGTTTGTGTATTACCAGTAATATGACCCCATAGTAACATTAATAAACCTATCAGTTACCCTCTGACACTGATGTTCCATTAATGGCACACGAATAGCAAAGATGCCGATTTTATAGAGTAGATATAAAATGTCTTTTTCTCATCCATAAGTATCAATATTGATGCGGATATGAACCATCGTTTTTAGCAGAACACGATCATGTGATAAAGTAGTAAAATAATATACATTACTGGCTGTATTTTTAAATAACAATTATTGAATTACCCAGCACTAATGGAAAACTGTTTGCTTATGTAAATACTATACGTACAAATTTCCTTAATCACAAAAGAATGTGTATACATTTTGACTTAGCATAAAACATTATAATAATCCTTAAATTGTTGTTTTAATAAACATTGATTTTAAATTATGTATAACATGCATGTTTACAATTGAATCACTCTACATAAGAGTTCTTATTTATGAAACTGTTTCATGCTGTCATCAATCTATGGGTAATAACAATGCATTTCAACCCGATATATGCAAGTGAAATGTTCCAGACAAAATGTGGTGAATGCAATAATACAACAAACGCCAGTTTTCATTTGACAATTCGATTTTCGACTTGGGTTTCAAGTTCGTTTCTGTTCAGCGCCATTTTACGATCTCGTCTAGATTTAACTGGTGTTTATTGAGACTTGTTTTTATGGTGAAAAAAATATAAAATTAGTAACTATGGAATCAGGAAGAAATAAGTGAGACACATATTAAAGCACACTCTTAAAATATATTTCTAAAATTATCGAAAAACAATGTGTGCACGCGTTTTTATTTAACAAAATGACAGGCAAAAAAGTAAGGTAAATACGCATATTTAAAGAATGAAATGTAAACTACACATTAAAAGATGCAAACAATATTTATATGTCATAGATTTACATCATTTGTAAGCATTTAATCATTCAAAATTGTCCGTCAATTAGCACTCTGCACTTTGTTAAATTAACACAAGACTTAACGATATGTCAATAACATGGCATGCACTTCATGCAGTTCAGTGGATATACCAATTATTGGTATAATTAATGTCTCAAATCGTAGCCCGGCTTACTCGCCGAGTCCCTTCCCATTGTGTGAATGCATTTAAGTTTTATCCATAGAATACTTATATCAAAGTCGGTAAAACTAAAAATGGCAAATAAATACAGTCACGGAAAATTGAATGCAATTTCAGTGGAAATAAATGTGTGTGTTTGCGGTCGATGCTCATTGTCAAGGATTGCACTAGGTCTACCGAACCTCGGTAGACTTTCTTCAATGCATTATTAATTTATTATGTGTGTTGTTAAATGGAATATGTTTCAGTAAAACAACTAAGTACACAATTACTTATCATTATCGTTTTGAACATGTGGGTCCCCAAACCTGTCATTAATTTATCTCATGTCTGTTTTTACTCTTCTTTTTCATATGCTGTTTCTTGCTGGCGCGTCACCATCACAGGTAAGTTAAACATTTATCAAACTGATAAACTATGTAGCGAATAGTGTGTTAAGGTATGTATTGATATTCAGTGTCCTATTTTTCTTTTTGGGATATCTTTTGTATATAAAACTATTATTTTTGCCACATCTTTGACACCAACATGACAACACGCACAATATAAAGGAATGTATAACTAATTGATATAAACACAACTAATGGCTATTGTTTCTCATAGATTTTCGTTCCACTTGGAACAATATTCCTTTACATTTCGTCGTTTATGTTTGGGAATGTAATATTAACCGAGATGAAACAGTTATGCCATTAGTTGATTTAAGTATAGCATGTCTTGTAGTCCACGTTTTTTTAACTTTAAATGTCACTAAGACACTTAAGTGTATTTATACAAACTATTCGTTTGCCCTCCGTTTGAAAACTCATGTCAGCCATAACTTTACCGTAAATTGATTGATATTAATGACGAGATGATTTGTTGCACGCAACAACAAAGGTACCATCTAGAAGACCAAGGTCACACTTAGAGTTAGAAGGACAGAAACGGTAAAACTTGATCAATGTCATTTATGATTTAGTCATAATCTTGCCATATAAAGATTAATGTTGACATAACTTGACAACACTGTTTACCTTTGAGACAGTTTCTTTTATACCTAATGATAAAATATGACATTTCTGCAGTGAAATAACAGCAGTGAAAAGAACAAAATTGTTCTTTTCGCCGGTGAAAATAACAAATTTTCGGAATTCATTTTTCTATGTTTAGATTATCATATCAAGATGTACTTCCCTTGTTTATATCCTTGTTTATATTTTTTTCTATGATCACGAGTGAAATAAAATCGATTATCCACCGAATCCAACATTTTTTCTTTTAATTGTATGCTTTTCTTTAACCGTTTATTTACATTGTAAAAGAGTTTAACTTAAGAATTTCCCTGGAATAATGACGTCATTTCGTCAACAAAAGGACGTCATTTCGTCAACAAAATGACTTCATTTCAATATATTGAGGCACGCCACGAGAGAGGGTCACTTTTCAGCGAAAGGGAAATTATAATTAATTTTTTTTTTTTTTAAAGGCATAAAACAAACAGAAAAGTTGGGCATGTCAGTGTAAGATCGTTTGTTATATCACTCGTGATCATAAAAAAAATAAAAAATCTATGATCACTCGTGAAATAACAAACGATCTTACACTGACATGAACAAATATCCTCTTTATCATGTGCAAAAGCTGGTGTATCTTTCTCCTCCCACAACGTGACGTCGGGACGCAATACACATAAAAAGTTTACTGAAGGTTAAGCACACATTCTTGTTAAATATATCATAGTTGAAAATAAACAAAGATTACTTCCGTTTAGATTCATTTTAGAAGCAACGTAATTTCAAATAAGTAAGTTTAAGATAATACACACATAACACAAACGTATACTTTTCCGACAATGCAGGGAATTTCATTGTCTATCAAACACGTTAAAAGATGCTTAATGGAACACGTAACATGAGTTTCTTGCCAAATACTCTATTTGGGAATTGTGTCGCAAACCTGGTGTTACTGAACGCAACAAATATGTTTTAGTGTAAAAGTACATACATAACATCGAATGGTTTTATTATAAACCAAACCGACATATCTAAAGCATTAACGCAATACAAAACCTACAGATTCGTATGTGTGTTATAACTGTGTCCAGTGCACTTCCATTAGTATGTCAATATGAATAAGATTAATGCGCCGTCATCGTTAGCGAAAAACGGAAATTTAAGACAACATCACTTGAATTTACATAACCTAGTTACTTACAAAAGGGCCTTGCTATATATACACAAAATCTATATTGTGTTAATTAATTATGCAATAAATATAAGAATATGAAGACATAAAGCAGTTGGAAAAGTAAAAAGTAATCTAAGTTTAAATATCGCATATAAATTTTGTGAAAGTGTTTCGATATATACATGTATAAATTTCAAATTCCACAGAATCGTAGAAGTATACAACTTTGATTTAAAATTGTATAATTGTAAGTTACGACTTATGAATCTCTAGGAAATATGTGCCATTCACTACAAACATTCAGTTGCTACTGGACTTAAACTTGTGTGTAGTATTTCGTAATTTTACCTTAATACATATTGCGTAAACAGTATGCTCATTATACACTATTTTCTTCACAATGTTAATCTTGAATTTATTATTATTTATTGCCGCTCTTTTAATATGCTAGGAACTTTAGACGTTTAAAATATACCGGTATTTTTTCATAAGTGTATCCCGTCTTAATTTATCTTGCTTTGATTGGATTGTGTTTCTTCACACACGTATTCTATTTTGAATTTGTGTGTATGTTATTTGAGTAGATCTGCGTATAACTAGTATATATTGATACCATGTAAATATCATTAATTGTACATACTAGTTTTCAATTGCGTTAAGAACATGAACGGTACAGAGAAGATCAGTAATGTTTTATTTCCCGTTTTGAAAGTAATTGTTCAAAGTAAACGTTTCATAACGTTACGGCATTGTGAACACATATGCAATAAATACGGTACGGTGGGGTTAATTTTAATCGTGAACTTTCGGCAGTTCTGCAGAAAAATATGTAAGATCTCACTCAATATCACACAATAGAGGGTGATTAATAATGTTCGTTAATAGTTGGTGCATTCTCTATAAGTTTGAAACGCTAAACAAGTGTCCCAACGGCATCGGGAACGAATTTTTCAACATAATAACAGCACGTTGTATTCAGCCGTCAGATTGTTACCTTCGGAAACAAGTCCTGAAAAGTGTGTTTGTTTGACACAACCATAGGTTAAACTAATTTATTAGAAGTGTATTGTCTTTTAAATTGCCGCGCATGTGAATGACCACTGTGCAGCTACATAATCAGAAGGAAGCAAACACAACGCGGGCTCATATATTGAACATGTCTGAAGAAAGCGATTGTTTTACGTTCGTTCAATAACCTAATATTATAATATTTTGTCATTTATCAAAATTGGGCTCTGGTCTTATTGTTTCAAAAATGTTTCGCAATTCAGTTTCGCTGTTGAGTAATAATAATACGTTTAATTTTTCGAAGATGGTTAAATGGTTTACATCGCGAAATTAAATCACACGTATGTTATCCACGCATGCATATTGCCTTAAATTTATTATTATATTTTCATAGTATCAAATAAAAACAATAGTGGTGTAACAAACGCAAAAAACCAGTCCTCTACTGGTAATGTTCAGTTCCTATTGCAACAACACTACTGCTCTGACAAAAACTGAAGTAATGTTCATATTCTCAATATGGCTATTTATAAACATATCGAGTGTATATATTAATAAATTCCTCTTAAGTTCTTTATGAGTTGTCACAGGACCAATTATTAATGTTTCATTTATTTATTTAATCTAACAAGCAACTATATTTTTTCTGACAAAACACCATGAAAATTAAGTGCAACTTATGCATAAAGCTTTATATCCATATACTGAGTTGTATCATACATGCATAAGTACTTTTGTGAGTTTTCGCAGGATTCAGTTTTTTGAGACGGACAGACGAACGTTCGGACAACAGTCGGACAACAGTCGGATAAATTAAAATAACACGCAGATTTCTCAAATGACCCTCTATCTGTGTACCGACATCCATCAATCTAGCGTAGGTTCTGTTTGAGCTATCGCAAGAGATTTTAAATATCCATTATTTCTGTAACAATAACAACCACACGTTTTCTACTAAAATAGCGTGTGTATTTCCAATTTAGCCCTCACACACCGAATTAATCAACCTAGCCAGAGTACTTTTAAGTTATCGCCGGATCCATATTTTAGTTTTTAATTATTCCTGTCACCATAGCAACACTTTTTGTTATTGCGAAAAAAAAATTATACTACGAAAGGGGATGTAACAATCAGATCGTGAATGATCGTTACCGGGGAATTTGAGAAACCTAGGAACATCAGTAGCGATTGTTTTATCTTACCATGTGCAGAATAATATGTTCTCATTGGCTCAGCAAAGTCCCATGTATTTAAAAGGTGGGTAGCTTGTCATATTATGTTAGTAAAGTTTAATTATTTCACGGATATAAACAAGACAATTTTATTCGTATAATACAGAATTGCGAACTTTTCTCCTGAAATTACGTTGATAATAGACTACGAAGGGTACTCTGTAAAATAAATTCGTTACACGGCGTCTTACTGACCCCGAACGGTGTTATACAGGTTGGTAAATTTATATTGGGCGCGACCTTCGCTCTCTATTGTATTTGGTCTAAAGAAGCCGTTCAACCTTAAAACAAAAAAACAACGTCTCCGTAGCTTAGTGATAAGGGTGTTCGACTAAAGAGCCAGAGGTGGAAAATTCGAGCCTTACATCGGGCACGTACTTACTCACACGGCTTCTTACTAACCACGCACGATGTGATACAGGGTAGTTACTATATATTAATCTCCACCTGCACTCACGATGTGATCATTAAGAAGCCGTGTTATTAATAGTATACCGTCGTCTGAGCTCAAACTACAGAGCGATAGGTCGCAACTTCGAGGTTTACGCGAAGCACGTTCTTACTGACATAACCGGTTTTCTAACAAGCAACTAACTAACTCGATGGTTACCGATTACCTGCAAAGTGGCCGATATAAAGGGCAGGAATAGGGAGTAAAGATTTTCTTCGGTAAAAAGTGTCTTATAAGACTTAACTGTCAGGCCCCTTATCGCAAGGGTTGATGCTGCATGTATTATAAATAGTTTACTGCTTCAATTTGATAGGGACAACTGCGGATTTGGTTTAACTAAGCGATTCTTTAAAACCAAAAGTACATGTTTGTGTGTCGTACAAATACACGTTTTTGTATTCAAAACATGCTTAGCAATATATTTATCTCATAATTTCCTTATAATCATCCGTCTTTATTTTGAAAATAAACACAGCATGATAGCTTAACAAAACAAGAGCTTCGTCCCACACAACATAGCAGCCCCCACCAGGATAATGTTGTAGGCGTAAAAACATGATCCCCATACATTGTAAAAACATGTTTTGGACGGAAATAATGAAATAGCGTGGATGAGTCGCATAAAGCCCTCGATCCACAAAACAAGTTTCATCAACCTAGCTTTAGCTCTTTTTGAATCGTCGAAGGATCCAGTGGTAAGTTTTAACTCTTTTTTTTCAACAATGGCAAGCTTTTTTATATTAATGAAGCGTATATGTTCACAAAAAAAGATATTTAAAGTGCTATTATGTTCGAGTCACTAATAAGTGATGACGAAAGTGAAATTAATAATGGGAAAATATATTTTCGGTGTGCCTGACCGCAATATGTGTTACTTTATTACAATGCTGAGCAAAACATGTCTTAAATCCTTGATTATATTGGCGTCGACACTGTAATAGCATACACATTGTGAATAAAATTGCGATTTATATGCAAGTTAACTAATTCTGAATTCGCTTGGTATCGCTGGTAAAGAATGAACATGTGGGAAGTATTGCTTATAGATGCAGATCAAAATTCATGTTCACATACACATAGTTTGTTCAGGCTTATGATCGTGAAAGTGTTGTTTCATACTCATTGCAAGCTAACTGATGTATCTTCAACGTTAACCCTTTGCATGCTGGGAAATTTGTCATCTGCTAAAATGTCATCCGCTGAATTTCTAAAATTAGCATTTTCTTCGTGTGTTTTTTTTCAAAGAATACTATTAGAATAGCAAACAGTTTGGATCCTGATGAGACGCCACGTTCTGTGGCGTCTCATCTGGATCCAAACTGTTTGCAAAGGCCTTCAAAATTCGGTTCCAGCACTAAAAGAGTTATATTACTCACAACACAACCAATAAAACGACGATGCTAGTTATGTGTATATGTCTTCGGCGTATTCTTAATATTAATAAGACTTTCTTTACTTGGAGCGTACACGAAATATAACCAATTATTTGTATAGACAGCTGGAAAGCAAAGTCCAGTTATTGTGGCGTCGGTTATTTGTATCTCTCGTATCACGCAATATTGTATTTTATAATCAGGCATTGCGATTTGAGTACATTATTTTCAATTATATTGTATCCTATAAATGGATCGAACAACGCAATAAGAAAATGTCAAGCACTCAAAGATCCGATACATCGTGCTTTGTAAAATTACTAATTTCTTATATAACGAATGTTTTTCTTTTCACACAGCCGTGTTTTGCAGTAATGACACCAATTTGAAGTCTTGTTTTAGAACGTTCTGACTTCAACATAGATAAATGCATGGCTTCATCGAAATACATAGTTGGGCATAATGTTGTTGACAATTGATTTGGTGTGGTTAAGTTTGTGAATACGTGTGTTATTTTAATGGTTGCGTTATTATGCTGTTAAGTATAAATGATGTGTATTCCAAATTAAATGATATTAATGAGAGTTAAAAATTGGTTCGGCAGGTCGTTCCTTTCGATAAAAGAAATGATGTGTATAGGATTACAAAATATATAAACCAACTTAGAGCTAAAACAACACAAGACGTTTACCAAGAACTACCTAACCTTGGTTTATTCTTCCACAAATTGTACATGTATTATGGAATTCAGTATTCAACTGATGGCACGGTACACTTTTTATTTGGAAGCAAGATATTAATTGAAAATTGAACTTCATTTATATAGTGTTTGTAAGAAAACTGTACTAGGGAATGCGTATTTTCAGCTGATTTACGATAACCAATTTGAAAACACAAAATAAATTGAATTATTAATTTCATTGGCACAATGAATGGCACTTTAAACAAATTGACGGTTCTACAATATAATTAACCGTTTCTCTTTATTTTATTTAATTGTATGTTCATGTAATATTTGTATCATTAATATTTTTTTTTTTGGTAGAGGTTGCTGTTTAAAAAAAAGACGTTGAAAATAGATCGTACAGTTAGTTATAAAAGTTAGATAAATAACATCACCATACTTATAATATTGTAGCAGGTGATATGTGTGCGCATGTGTTTGTTAGTTCATGAGGTCCCTCCGCACCTGAGGATGCATTATGTGAGGACCCGGATGTGTCACTCCACAGCACTCCTACATTACATCCACGTCTTTACCTTTACTCAAGGAATTGGAGTAATCGATGCTTTAGTAAACGCCGTATATAATGATATCATGTGCATAAATCATTTTGATGCGCGGAACATGCTGCTACTAGTTCGCATGTAGAATAAACATCCGAGAACTGCAGGTGATATTTGTGTCCAACACTGATTTAGCATGCGCATCGTAAAATTATACTGTGAATTCTTTCCAAATTAAATTTTAATCGCTGGCTTGCTCCGAGAACGTTTACGAAGCAATTTAAGCATGTTTGTGCATGACTCTTCTGAGTATATGTTAACTTGAAATAGAAGTAATATATATTTATTATTTTTAATGATTACTTATTTTATGCCTAAGAGAGTCCGCAGTTTTATACTTTATGTTCTACCATGTAGCTAACCGATTTATCTACACCGCTTTGTTAATCTTAAAACTTATAAATATTATATGAAATCAAAGTTGTTATCGTTTTCGTGTGACTCCGATGGATTCTAAATAATGAAAATCCAGACTCTCAGAAAACATTGCTGATTTCCAATCAATTATTTAAGACAGCTGTATGGCAACAGTCCGCTATTATTGTGTCAGTTATTTGTAACTGCAACGTCTCACAATATTGCATTTTAACAAGAAGATATATCAAAAGGATTGTTGTTTTGTTTTCTTGTGTACTGTGTAATTCGATGCAAAACACGATTTGTGAATGTTGGGTATTGGGTTATTATACGCCAATCATTTTGTTTGCCTTTATAATTCTATGCAATCAATGACAACATGTTTTTTGTGAACAAAACGCCTATCTCATATGACGAAAACATTCAAAATTGTATCTCAGTATTGTTTTCCAATAATGACACTACAAGTAATTTGAAATCCTGTTTTAGAAAGTGGTTCCACGTTTGATTTGAGAGATTGAATTATTGAATGTTACTAGCAGTGTGGTCTTTTTCATTTTGTGAACATATGTGATCATTTTTTTGCGTGTGTATTTGCCATTGTTTAAAAATCATGTATATACAATAAAATACTTTTTGTAATAAATAACTTTACTTTAATTTAAAAAATCATTTCTGATAATATTGTCGGCCATTTTTGTAGCGGTGATTTTTTGGGATTTTTAGATGTTTACATAACACGCAAACTGTTGCATTCCTCCAAAGCCTGGTGCTAGAAACATGAGATAAAATAGCGATGAACAGATTATGGCTGTGTAATGTGTCCGCAGCTCTGGAACTTCAAATGTAATGCCCTTGTAGTAGAATAGTTCAAATTGTCTGTAACGTCTTATAAACACGCGTTGTTTGTATGTGGGTAACCTGTCATTAAACGGTCTCGTTAGATGGAAATTTCCTCAGTTAATCATACGATTGAATGCAGTTAGTGTTCTGTATCACGTGAAGTCATTTTACGATATCACAAATAGATAACAATATCACTCACAGCCAGTTGTCATTATCGCATGTACAATATTTCATTGGGGGGCGTTACCACATATGGTATATACCAATTACTTTCCATCTCACTAACGGTCATTCACAATTGCGGTGAGTTAACCTTATTTAACGGGATGCTTTTACTAGCAACATGTGGGCATTGTAAATATTCCTTATATTTTCTGTCAGCAATACCTTTTTTGACAACTGTAAAAATTTACTGTTGGTCATGTATATGTCACCCGAATAACACGTATCCATATGCATAAACGGAAACTGGTTTACCCTCCTTTAAATTGGATTACGGGCGACGACATTCAACTGATTGTGTGATAATCATGTTGTTAACCCGCCAGGAATACGATCTCAAATTTGATTTACACAATTGATGTCACTTTGAATACGACGTACGCTACTGCAATGGAATTATTCAGGGAAGCGAATGTTGAATTGAGAGACCATAGCGTAGCTTTACATTTACATATTTCGGTATCGCCATTTTGTTGCACGTTGTGTAATGTGTATCTAACTTACGCACCCCGCTTACCAATAGTAATTGTAATAATAGGAAAAAAAGAAATTATAACAATACAACACATGATTTAACATCAATGGTTTGAATGTATGGGTATCACTAGAAAAGCTGTCGTCAACAATCCAGTGGAAGGTCCGTATTCATGGTGCAAGATTGTATGTTGTCTTCGTTACACATTTTGAAATATGCATACCGTTACATTTGTACTTGTTATTTTGTCAACCTCAAGGTAATGAAATATATAGATTAGCATATACGTTTGCGTAACAAACTTATGTCAATTATCAGGAACTTCTACACTTTAAGTTGCAGATAAATCTGTAACAGTACTGAACTGCATGCAATGCAATTCATCACGCCAGCGTTCTTACCACTGCACATCGCACTTCTAAAACATTGAATTGTAGTTTTAATATCGGTATTTTACGTGTTTGGCTTTATAATCGATGCAAAGCTATACAAAATGCGTTTTTTCGATTTTGTGGTCTGTCTTGACCATAAAAGAGCCTATAATTTTAATATGTTTCTAACTTATCAGCGTTAGTTTAGTTGTTTCAATAATATGCATACATTCTATCATTGATCTATAAACATACATGAACACTTTCATTTTCCAAATTGTGACTAAGTCCCTTAATCGAGGTCAGAAAATGTATTAAACACTTAAATTTGGCAAAAATTAATTAACGTCTGTAGTGCCTAGGCACAGGACTGTCATAAGTTATATATTCCGCTTTAATTATCTTAAAGGCGCATTTTATATACACAACCTAAGTATGTTAAAGAATATGTGTTAGGTTCTTAATAATAACTTCATCTACTGCACGCGTTTAATGTATGCAAGAAGTTTCATAATATGTGTTCTTACATTTTAGCGATATGAGCATAATAACTTATACTTATGCGTGGATTTCCATATTTATAGACCTGTGTTTTAATCACAAATTTTACATACATGTTTAATTCAAGTGATCCAACGTTTGAGTCTGCTTTACTCGCAATTAAACAATGACTATCCACAGGCTATAAATAAAAAAACAACGTGTGTCGATGAATCTAAGGATTTGTTCTGTTTTTCCGTACGGGGGCACGCTGACTGATGATGGATCGAATTGATATCCGTGTCTTGATAACATCTCCTGTTTTGTCTTCGCGCACCGATGAACTGGCAATAATCAAAGTTCCTGTCCATGCAACATAAATTTATGTGTGTCTATCTTGATTGATGTACTCTCAATATTCTACATCTTATTAATGTGAACTCGTAATGTCAATAGTGTTCCTGTTGCGTATTTAACTTTCTTGTTCAACAAGTTATTTAGTTCTGGTGATATGTATTTAATTGTTTACTTTATGGATTCGAAAACAAGTTTACAAACAAATTGTGTACGACATTTCAATAAATTGGCGTTTAAGTAATTCCATTAGGGAGCATGAGAAATAACGTCAGGGAATATACGAGTGTGGTCCACCGCTATGCTAGAATACAAATCGTGGATTATATTTGCTATTTAAAGGCACGTATTTTCGGTGAGCTGAACGCAATAAGTTTATTTTGATTAGAATGCTGAGCACAAATGTAATTATTATTTGCGTCCAATTCTGTTACAGCATACGAATCGTCGATAAAATTGTGATTTATGTTCAAGTTTACTCATTCGAGATCCATTCTTAATCGGTTGTAAGATGATTGTGGAAGGAGGATATGGGGAAAATGGACGTGTTAGAAGTGCTTTTAAAATAATGCAAATTAAATTTCTAGTGAAAATACAAATATATTATTGAAGGCTTTTGATCGTGAACGTGTTTTTACAAACTCGTCTGCCAGCGAACTGATGTATCTACAAGGAAAAATTACTCACAAAAATAAAATGACGATAGCATTTATATGTTTACTTCTTCGATAAATTCTGAGTATACATAAATATGTTCTTATCTCTTGGAGAGTACGTATAATATAACCAATTATTTGTTTAGACAGCTCAGAGTCACATTTCAGCGGTTATTTGTATCTCGCAACACGCAATATTGTATTTAATAATCCGACATCGCGTTTTGCGCTAATCATTTCCGAATAATATTTTATCATCGCATTAAAACACGTCGTAGAAGAATGGAACTTACTCAATTATCTGATACATTTTGGATTGTACTTTTGCTCTTTTCTGATAGAACGAATGCTTTCCATTTTACACAAAGCCGAGTTTTGTTGTAATAACACTAAATATATATCTAGTTTTAGAACGTTTTGACACTGATCTGGTTGCTATCACTCTAAGATCGTGTATTACAATAAGTACTATACTCAGTCCGCGTTCAATATCACAGACAGTTAGTTTACAATAGCACAAGCATACCGTTAGAATGTGAGTGATGTCTTGGAATTGAAATTGATAGACCAAAGTGACATAACATTTTTAAAGTGTAATACAAATATTTTGAAAATATTTAAGAAAACATTGCATTTCACGCCTCACACTTGGACAAGTTGTATTTAGAAATCATTTAAGTGTATATATAAATGTACAACCTTACTTACTCGTAGGTTTTGAATATCGTACACGGTCAGTTTATTTCATGAAATGTCGTCGGCCTTTAGCATTCGTATCCCATTTCACCAACGAACATCACAAATTGTGTTCAATTAGGAATATTTTCACGCGCACATTTACATGGCAACATTTGGGCATTATGCTATATCACGAAATTACAGTGTATGTTTCCTTTGAGCGATATCGTTTTTGGATAACTATACACGAATATTGGTGATCATCTTATATGTCAACCACATGGCAAATTTCATTGGATATGTAAAGATATGAACGGAAATCGATTTACCCTCCTATACATTCTATGAAATAGGAAGGCATTCAACTGATTGGGTGATAATTGTGTTGTTAACCCGACAGGAATTGCATCTTAAATTTGATTTACACAATGGATGTCACTCTGAATAAGATGCACTCTATTGCAATGGCATTATTCAGGGATAAAGCATATCGTTATACAATTAGCAAAAGTTGAACTGGAGAGACTAGACTGTCGCTTTACATTTGACGATTGCCATTAATCTGCTTGTTTTATTGTATATTCACTTTACGCATTATTTTTGCAAATAGTTTTAATACAAACTTACTTATGATAGCAATACTACACATTATTTTATATCAGTTGTTTTTAATGTATGCTGACCTCTAGTAAAACATTACACCAACACACCAGTGATAGGGACTTTGTTAATGTTGCAAGACTGTATGTATTCACTGTACATGTTTAAACAAGTTTACTGTTCAATTTGTAATTGTAATATGTACCAACCGTATAATATGATATATATGAATTAACTTGTTAATTTCAATCAACACAATTATGCCTACTAGCAGGCACATCAAGTAGTAGAGAGAATTGTTTAACAGTACCGTTCTGCATGTAATTTCATAAATCACGTCAGGGTTAATTAAATAATGTTTAAGAACAACTTGTGGTGTTAGCCATTCATGCATAGTTAACGACAAACATTTACGTGCGCTGTTTAATTGATGAAAACGCATACATAATAGATGACCAGTGTGCATTCTCAGGGGAATACATACGGCCGGTGTGCTTTCGAATGTATATTGTGAACTTATGTCATGCTTATGTGCTGTTCTTTTATGAGATATGCAAAAATCCATAACTGAATAATTTAGTAATACACGTATATGTATGTTGAGATAACGCGTTCAAATAAGTAAACAATAGGTGTTAAAAATGCTCACCTTAAAATACCCGTGCTTGACTATCATCAAAGAGATACCAACGTCTACATTATGTTGCGTAAGAAGTTAGTGTGTTTGTATGAACACTTCAGGTACCATCTTGCATTGGTCAATTAGTAAGTATATCAGATTCGATAAGATGCAGGTGTGCATTGCATTACATGCCTTAGTTAACAAATGCATACTTTATATATTAGTAAGCATGGACGCAACAACGCAAAATCCAAATGTATGTTTTGTTCTTATACCTATACACTTCTTTATATGAAATACATCATATTACATTATGTAGGTGGTGGCAAAGTACGTCGTATATCCAGAAAATGTTGCATAATTCAAGACGGTGTTTTTATATGCAATTACACGGATCAAATTGCTATAAATACCGCTCCCTTATTACATGTATTACAATGCATTTTCTATTCGTTGGAGGCTTATTAGGCTTAAATAGACTTATTTCACTATTGTTATTGGGACAGTAGTAGTTTCCATTACAAGAGCGTAATTATCGCACGGCATTCTTTGAACTGTTTTTGGAGATCAAACATAAATTCGATTTGCGTTTAATCTTAAAAGATTCGCATTTTTTTTCAACTAAGCTTTTCCAAAAACAATAGCATCATCATAAAAATTATGCTTGTGATATTAAACAAATTTTTTTTCGACGAACATTATACTGAAAAAAATAGCATGTTGTCATGATACTGAACACATGTAACATTTGTGTAAAGCACAAATTTTCTTTCTTACTTCAGTTATTTTGTATTAACCATAGTTTTCATGTGGCCATTACACTTTGAAAATACTGTTTATTTGTCAATCAAACATGATAATTGATTAAAATTTCCATTGGAACAACTCAACACATGTCCACATTGTAATGACATAGTGTTCAGCCACATCAAACTCATTATTCACGATCTGAAAATAAAACAGACATTGTGTTCAATATCAAACGCATAATAAATATGCACTTGTATCTAATACAGACACTGTAAAGTAGTTAAGTATAGTGCTTCACGAGAAAGCACGTGATATACTAATACATTGTAAATAAGGGGCCATTTTGTTTTAAAGCTGAGCCTGGCTGTCTGTATTGGGGTCCCTTGAGAGATTACATTTGACATCAATGTCGTGTACATTAACCCATTTATGCCTAGCGTCTAGAAAAAAAGGCCTTGGCAAACAGCGTAGACCCTGATGAGACGCCGCATGATGCGGCGTCCCATTAGGGTCTGCGCTGTTTGCTTTAGAAACTGTTCTGTAAAAAATATTCTAAATATAGAAACAAATATACTAGACATCCATAATGTTGGAAATACATTGATCCAATTTAGAAGGATGGGACAGTCCACTAGGCAAAAATGGGTTAATTGAATTGTGTAATCTGGTATCGAAACGATACGTTCCATGGTTACTAGGCATTGCCTCCACATTCCGTTTTGTCTGATAACTCCAGTAAAATACATTGAGTCCAAATAGGGAGACTATGCAAGTTCACATGCTTGCTAATATTTAATTATGCGCGACACATGTTACAAAAATAAAGTATTATATTTTTTTATAAAAAAAGGGGTAATCGGTCCGCATTTTTCAAAAACAAATTAAAGAGGTGCGGAGCGGTCGCATTCTGGTGGATGCGTTAACACATGCTCTGAATTTTGATTAAATAATAGTGCCACTATATGTCAAGGATTTTCCAATTACTAACGTTCTTAAATGAAGCGGATTTTCTGTTAAAAGTAAAGGCAGAATTGATGTGCATTTCCTAAACAATATCAGCAAGTGATTCTGGAACTAAACTTAGTTGGATGGGAACCATGATTGTCATGGGATTCTGGACATTCTTTCCAATACAACACAATTAATACACAGCCGACGCATAATAATATACACATCATTATCTAAGGAATAAACTCTTTACATATACCGGTAGTATATAGTTAATATAGTTTGTTTACATGCTTTTCATTAGAATATAGGCTTTTATTGGTGTAAAGAAAAAAAAAAACAGTGAACATATAAGAGTATTTGACTGAATAGACGTATTCTTAAGAAACGTTGTATTTTTCCATCAATTACATTGATCCAGTAGTATCACATATGCTTCCTGAAAAATGAAAATGCGTGTAGGATAATCATCAACATCGTTTTACCATACATCAATGAACAATATCAACACAACTTTTACTTAACTTCAACGACGTGCAGATAAAGACACTATTTCTTACCATATACACATTTATAACGTTGCTACGAAAATTGTTAATGACGAAATTATGCATGAAGGTATGGCTTTAAAGCTTTGTTCGCTCATCTTTATTTATGTATTGTATAACAAAAAACCAATACACATATTTTACTCTTGGTTATGGAAACGTATATTTTATTTAATTCTATTTCTAAAACCCCTCGTACAATACATTTTGTTCATACACCGATATATTTTAAATATCTTCTATTTCACAAAGACATTCTCATGTACACCTCATCAAGTTCTTTGGTTACATGTTGTGTTTATGACTAACATGTTTTACAGCGTCGGGAAAGATACTACGGATAATTGGATAATAATTGGATTGGATACGCTTTTTGTCTGACTTTTAGTCGTATTTAGTCCATAAATATACTCTTACTTCATGATACTTACAAGAAACTTTAAACACATTCGATGCATTACCTGCTATTAAACAGCGAATACATCTGCTTAACTTCATAAAAACCTGTATCTTATGTGGTATAGAAATAGTTTGTGGAAAATTTTCTTCTTTGACGTGTCCTTCTTCTAATGTTTCTTCTGATTTTCTTCTTATTGATCTTTTGCTTTTTCGCCGTATTGTTTTGCTTCGACTTTTATCCTGGGAATACCATTTTATCATGAATGTCTATGAAAATAATAACGATGTTCTACAAGGTGTTACGTTTCCTGTTTTCAAATAATGACCATTCATACGCTATACATCACATAAAGAATGCGTCGATGAAGCAAGGGGATAAGTAGCACTATATCAAACAAATGGACTAGCAGCACCAACTGCAGTTGCATTATAAAATGAATTGACAGCAGTTTTTCTAACTACAACTTATCTAAAGCAGTATCAACAGATTACGAAACGAAACATACATCTTATTTGAAGACATAACTATAGAAGCAGCTACATGTATGTCCGTTTATGATCACCAATGTGTATATTATGTCATGCATTGTGCATAACACATTTCTTTATAGGTAATTACTGTCGCCATTCCATCGAAAAGCTAATGGCCCACACAAAATCACATAATTGGAGTGAAACGTCGCCCGTAATATTGTGTAATATAGGCTCAAACATTGTTTTCTTATAACATAACAATAGACGCATACCTTGATATATCAAACACGTCACCTGTTGTTTGCTTACGCCCAGTTTTTTGCTATTTTGGATATATGATGTATACGCCAACCACTTTCTTTAAGGAACACTAAATAATAGAATCAAATGATCTTAACTAAGATTGTCAAATACATGTATGTCTTTATTTTGTAAATCGCTTTAGCACCATAATTGAGCGTTGTTTATTGCATGATGGTACGCTGCTGATCATTTTAATTGTGTTGCATATCATCAAAGAAAATTGCTCTGCATGCATTGTTTATCGCGCATATTTTTTTATGACGGTTTAATTTTCAAACAGCAGGCTTAGAGAGATATTAGACGCATATTTCACTGTTGAATTGAGTTGAAAAGAATTGACAGGTCAAAAGAGTTAGTTAAAATGTGGTAACTGACCAATTATCTGCAACTCCTCTTGCTACCAGTTGTTTATAAATATATATATAATATTCGATGTCTTACATGACTAACCCAGTTCTCTAAGCCGAGCGGAACTGCCGCGTTTTTACGAAGGCGATACGATTTGAGTATTTCTCATAAAGTCACTTTACTGACACCTCATTAATAACATATTTCTTTGAAGAAGTATGGCCGAAGATGTGGTTGACAGAGACACGAAAGTAAATGTATTCATAATTTCAGAATTGTCATATGTTTTCTCGGTGAGTCCCAGATTTTAAACTTACCAAAGGTTACGTCAAAAACGAAAGTACGGTTGATATTCAAATGCATTATTTTTCTCTTTCCGATATATTGGTTTAGTATGGTGATGTTGCATTAACAAATATAAGTGTATATGAAGTGAAAACACCAAAAACAAACAACGGTTGCGATAGACACCTAAGACAATGTTAGATGCGTCTAATATCACTTTTATGTATCAATGGCGCACGTTTGTATGAAAATAAGGCGTCCCGGCGGGCTATCGATTTTGCATTATCAACTGGTTTGGTGCAGTGGTTATGTTGTTTTCATATGACATGTTTACAGACGCATATGCAGTTTATACAGTACAGGTTATTCATTATCTATGCTGTTGGTGTTTTGTATGCAGCCTGTGTTGCATATACATTATAGTGTACACAATTAACGTGGTTCCAAACGTTCTTTGACGGAGATGGCTCTGTGTGTGCGTTCTATAAAGTGTATATTTTCATAAGTTGTGCTGCATGTTTGGAACGTGTTTCGTTTTTATGTAAAACAGAAATCAAACACAAATAAGTTTACACTCAATTTTAAGTAAACGATTCATTTTTCTTACAACAATTTAAAACTGTGCTGTTCCGAAAACCGTCCAATATGTATTCAATATAGTATACTAGTCACTGGAATACTATCCTAATGATGTCTGCCTTATTGAATGGAGGGATCGCAATAAAGTCAGTGACGTTTTAAGTTGCAATGTTCACACTGTAATGGCCCTTGTGGAATACGGCGTTCTACCTTAATGAAACGGTTCTTTGAATACAACATTGTTTGGTTTCAACTGTATTTATCAGTTTTTGTAAATGACACATATACACATACATCTTTTTGAAAGTGTCATACATTGTGTCAGGTTCTTAATAATTCTCTCGTGTTAAATACGTCGTAACAATGATAAATCGCAGGACATACATCATATGTAGAAATGTCCGATAAAGCGAGAGATTATGGTAAAAAATATCAAACACAGCGACAGTTGATAAATGAATCACTTGACATCAGTCTCCCGCTAAAATCTGATTTATATGTCTCACCGTAATTCTCATGTTTTACTGGAAATCTGAGTTGCTATCCATGTCATGGGACTCAGTTTAGGTTTGTCTGTTTGATATTGATCATGATTCTTTCAAAATAGGTTTTAAAAATAAAAACAATCTTTGGTGTGTACATTGTCCGTTGCAACAATAATAAGTTCAATCTGTTTTGTCTCAAAATACATAAACAAATTGAATGGAATCTTACATCATTGTGTTTGTTAGCGTTTACACATGTTCACCAACGACACATAATAAAATACGGTTAAGTGACAAATGCTGTTTCGACGCTATAAACAGTCAGCCGGATAAAGTCTATATGCGAATCAAGTATACACATTAATAAGCAAATATTTGTCAAATTAGTTACCTGCATTTAAGCTTTGTATAAATAATGAAAAAAATGGAATGTTTATAATAACAATTAAGAATAACTTCACTACATCAGTTTAAAACAGCAACGTTCATGTAATTAAAATATTGAAATATTATAAAAACATTACGTGAAAGGCGTGGTTTGGAATACGCATTAAATAGTCTTCATTTAAACATATGTACTTACTAATTGAATCATACCTACGAGCATTCTCATGTAAATTTACATTATGTTTCATGAGGACTTAAAGGAAACTCATAAACTATACTATGACATCAACAGTTATCACAATGGAGGCTTAATGACGTTACATTGCGCTGCATTATTTTATTGAAATTAAAATGCAAATAGAAAGTAAAGAATCGACAAAGTCTGTGCAAATTGTGGCCACATAATAACATTGTAATAATGCACAGAAAGTACATCCCATTTGTAAGAAACTCATGTAAAACAAAGCGATTTTCTCATCGATATCGGACAATGTTTTGTCAGTGTATTTTAGTGTTCATTTTTAGTTAAATGTAATCTTGCAAAACCGCGCATCGTAGCAACGTCTTATAGCAAGCGGTTAATGCTTTGATATTTAACACAATATATTTTTCTTCAACTAATGCTTCAAACAAGCGGACAAAATATGTCATGAACACGTGGAACTAATTTGTTTCGTGAATGACCGTTGGGCATGTTTTTTACATATAACCATACACGGAAAATTGTAATACACAAAACATCCATATTAAATGTTTTAACAATAGGCTGTGTAATATCGATGTATGCATGTTTAATTTGATGTGACTTATTGACTTAGATTAATAACCCGTCTACACAATAAACGTTTTGTGGCTTGAAGTCGCCAACGTAAATCATACATCGAAACAGTTGTTTTTTCAGATGTTATACACGGAAAGCGAAGGTAGAAGTCAAAACTTTGTTATTTAACACATTGCTGATTCAAATATGTTCACCGCAGCTTATTAAAAAAAGTATATACATGCAATTGAGATGTGTTATTGAAGTATTTACTTGCAAATGCAAACTCAATGAACGTAATGTAATGCATTACATGATAAAAACAGTCCCTACAATACTGTGTAATAAAGGGTGTTTTTTACGACGATTTGAAGACAACCATAACAACAGCTTAAATCTTATCTTATATAGACTTAGGAAGTATTCATCTAGGTTTTATTATTTCCTTGGAAATAAACTGCCGCGCTTCACAGAACTCGGCTGGATCATCAGGGATTGTATTGGCTAGGGAATAAA
Source organism: Dreissena rostriformis (assembly GCA_007657795.1). Taxonomy (NCBI): domain Eukaryota; kingdom Metazoa; phylum Mollusca; class Bivalvia; order Myida; family Dreissenidae; genus Dreissena; species Dreissena rostriformis. The sequence continues at coordinate 8,947 of VMBQ01000600.1, read as the reverse complement.
TCTGCATGTCTGTCGTAATAAGTAAAATCTAATAATTGAAGGTACTGTGTAAAGCCAACCGATTACACCTCGATATGTGACCAATTGATGTGGCATATATGCAAAATGTGTCGCTAATGCGTCAAAAACCAACCGATTAAGTATATGTGTAAAGGGAAATTAATTTATAGACTCTCTCTTTATAATTTTTATCTGTAAAACACACTTTACTATTGTAAACCTGTACACGAGTAACCATTCAACAGTTTCAAAATTACGTATAACAGTTTATGTCAACACTATAGCAGAACAGTGTCAAAACGATTTGAACCTCATGCGGTTGCTGTGATTGCGATTGCGATTGTAGTAACATTCCCATGTACAAATGTGCTAACTGCCAGCAATCTCTTAACAATTCTTGCTGACGAAATTGAACTTTAATTTGCGGTTGATTTAAAACAAAAATGATAATATATATTTGAGCATGAAATACGTTAAACAATCTGGCATTTACTGAGAAACAGTCAAAATACAACACAAAGAAACGTGTTTATTTTGTGTGGAACTTTTATGGTACATGCTAGAAACGCCCTAAGTTTTACAGACAACCATCGCATATTGAGTGTATATTAGATGTATTAGATAATAATTTCAATTACGAAGAAAGTGTTTTTATATTGAAACAATACACCACAGCGGTATCAGTAATGCGTTTTTAATATTAAAGATATCGATGTTACTAAGTGGATATAATGTTTGCATTGTTCATCCATTACTATGTAAAGATTAATACGGAAATGTGCCATCGTCGTCAGCAGAGAACGGTCATGTAAAACAATAGCAACATAATGTACATGAATGTACGAGTGCTTCTTTTATTGTTGATCATATTCGGATTACTTTAAATTTACGCTAATAAAGAAGGGTTGATAATTGTTATGCAATCTTGTCTCTGAAAGTGCTCTTGGCTCAATTTGGTGTGTAGATTGATGTCTAAGAGTTGAAAACTGTTGTTTTTTTAACTGTTATATATTAAAACGGATTCAAAATCCTAATTCTAACTGGGTATTCTGTACCATTTCATCATTGAGAATTATAAAATCATATTGATATATTGTAATAAGACCTTTGTTATGTTATTATATATCATTTGATATACGCGGAAAATTACAACAAGATAGTTTCATTCTGGCTAGAATGAACTGATATGCGTTTAATTATTTTGTCGAGAAAAGCAATAATGCAACAAATGTCAGTTTGCTTTAAATCATGGGATTTTGACCATGTGAAAGTCCTTATTTTATTGCTTTAACATCACCATTTGGATATCTCATCTAGAGGTAACCGGTATTTATTCGGAGTTTATTGTTTTCTTGGAAATAACAGAGAATTTGAAAGGGCGTTTGTTACTGTGCAATGAACAAGAATAAAGACACATGCCAGTCATGTTTTAAATGTCACACTCACTATTTGAAATTAAATACGTTAACATTCATTAATGCAACACAAATTAGCGTCAGTAAATTGCTACAGCAAATGTCAAGAATAAAATTAATGTATATTAAGTGAAAACTTTGTTATTATTACCCGACATTAAATGTTATTGGATAACATACTTAAAATTACTTCGATTACATAGCATGCACTGTTTTAAGTTTACATAACATTTACTATTAGTATCATACTCCGTTGCCTAGCCTACTCGCGTTTTACTTCCGTTTCTGAAGGGCAAGTATTTCAGTTTTATCCAATTTGAAATACTAAATNATGTTTGTATCACTTTACCGTGTACGTATTTAATGTACACTGTTGTGGAAGTTATATATTGACCCTGCATTAGCGTTCACAAACTGGCGTTCAACAAGTAAGCTAAATATATCTCATTGTTTGTTGTGTTCATATGCTGCTGCTTGTTGACATGTCACCATCATAGGTAAGTGATGCATGTATCAATCTGATAAGTTGTGTATAGTGCGTTATGGTTTGTGTTTACACATATATATATATATATTGTGATTGTGTCATGCCCATGTGTTTCCGAAATGGTGCTGTGTTCCAGACCGTTGACACATATATGACAATCTCTACAATGTTTATGAGTGTAATAACTTTTAAACACAAACATAATGGTACTTGTTTTTCAAAGATTTTGATTTCAATTCGAAGAAGATTGATAAACGTGCCATCTTAGAATGTCATGCGACTATATCGTTTAAGGATATTGGCAAGAAACATGCACATTCACTTTTAGACGATCGATGTTAGATTATATTCTCATTTTTGGAGTTATTGCATCTTATACAAGTTCAAGATTTTAACTTAAGCTAAATAACACAGGTATGTCATTAACTGATTCACGTTTACAAGTCGTTTTCTCCAAAATTTTTGATTCTCAATATCAGCAGACAACTACATGTATTAGTTTGTGTAGAAAAAACACAACTATTAAAGCCCCATGAACACTCAAAATCAACGAATATTTCGTAAAATAAAGTTAACCCATTAAAATTTAGTGTTCCTTATAGCAATCGCCAACTTTTCAATGTCAGATGTGGTCTGGTAACATAGATGTAACAAAATACAAACTGCTCTTTTAATTTATTTTTTGGAGAATTAAAGATGTTAGATATTAGACTGAATAAACGTATGTTTAACAATCTTTGTATTTCTCCATGAATAACATAGATCCAGCAGTGTCACGTACGCTTCCTGAAAAATGCGTACAGATAATGACACGTTTGTAACCAAATACACATTAATTACGTTGTTACGAAGTTTGTTAATGAGCTATGCACGAACGTATGGCTTTTAAGCTTTGTTTGATCATTTTTATTTATGTTGTGCCTAAAAGCATACAATGCAAATCTTGTACGTTTGGTTACAGAAACGTATATTTTTGTGATTTATTTTCTATGGCCATTAGTTAAATGAAATTCTTTCATACACCGAAGAAAACAAATATCCATTATATACCAAAACATTCTCATGTGAACCTCATTAAGTTCTTTGGTAACATTGTGTGTTTATGGCCTATATTGATCAGCGTCGGGAAAGATATAAAGGATATGAATTGGATACGATATCTTTTTGACCTTAAGACGCGTTTAGTAAATACATATATTCTACATGATACTTACACAATTATTGTAAACTTTAAAAAGATTCGATGTATTATCTGCTTTTAAACAGCGCATATATCTTCTTCATTTCATAATAACCTGTATCTAATGAGTGAAGTATTAGTTTGTGGGAAATTGTCTTCTTCGTCGTCTTCTTTTTTTTAATTATTATGTTCTTCTTTTTCTTCTCCTTTTTCCTTTTCTTCTTTTTGTTATTCTTTTATTTTTCTTCTTCTTCTCTGTATTATTATGTTTCGTATTTATCCTGGGAATACCATTTTATCATGAATGTCTATGAAATAAATAACGATTTATCGCAAGGTGTTAAGTTTCCCGTTCTCAAATAATGACAAATCATAGGCTATACACAAATAACGGATGCGTCGATGAAGCCATGGGATATGTTACACTTTATCAATCACATTCATTGACAGATGGTCAGCAGATAAATTGACATGAATCGTCTGCTTCAAAATATATTGTATGAGATAAGCATCAATAATACCACAAAGAAAAACAGTTAAAGAATTGACAGAGGTCTTTGTTACCACAACGTATTCAAAGCAGTATTTAAACAATTACGAAATGAAACAAACATCATATTCGAAGACAAAAATATAACAATAAACAGCTACACATGTGTTCGTTAATGATACTCATTTTGTATGTTAGCACATGCATTATGCATAACACATTTCTGTATGAGCAATGTATATGGTCATTACCATGCACAATTTATGACCCACGAGATATCAAAAAATGGGAGTGAAACGCCACCCGTAATATTATAACATGTAGGCTCATCAATTATTTCCTTATACAATTTCAAAAGACACATTGATAGTTCAAAACACCTCACATGTTGCTTTCTTACGTCCAGTTATATTGATATTATAGTTATTGGCTGTATACGTCAACCATTTTCTTTAAGGAACACTTAGAAATGGGATCAAATGATCGTAAGTAGGATTGTCAAATATTTATGTATTTTTAAATCGCTTAATCACCATCATTTAGTGTTGTTTATAACATGATAGTACACTGCTGTTCATTCTAATTTAGTTTTTTGCATAACATCACATACAGTTGCGTTGCATGCATTATTTATCGGCAATTCTCACGACGGTTTTATTGTGAAACAGCAAGCCGTATGTATCAATGTCGCACGTTTGTATGGCAATAAGACGTTCCGTTGGACTATCGAGTGTGCATTATCAAATGGTTTGTTGCAGTGGTTATGTTGTTTCCATATAAGATGTTTACAGACGCATATACATTACACGTTTTTCATTGTCTGAGCTTTTGATGTTTTGCATCTTTTAGCAAGTCATTCCCGGTGTTGCATATGTATTATTGTGTACATAAATAACGTGATTCCATACGCCCTTTGACGGATTCTCTTGATGTGCGTAACTTAAAGTTAGTATATTTATACGATAGGCTAAAGGGATTCAACTTGTTTCGTTTCTATGTAAACCAGCAAGCACACACAAATAATTTAACATTCCATATAGCGTTTCCGAAAACCGGCTGTCAAATACGTATTCAATTTAGCATACTTGTCATTGAATTCTATATTCATGGTTTCTGTCTTATTAAATGGAGTGATCGCAATAAAGTCAGTGACGGTACTAGTTGCAATGTCCACACTGAAATGGCCCTCGTAGAAAACAGCGTTTTACATGCATAAGCATTGTCCACTTGGGCTCTTATTGGCCTTCTGGATCCGATACGAAATAAACAAACATGTATGCAACGGTTCGATGATTTCAATCTTGTTTGGTTTCTGCATTAATTATCAATCTTTGTAAATGCCATATTTACAAATAGCTATCTTTGAAAGTGTAATAAATAGTGTCAGATTGCCAATAAGTCTCCCGTGGTAAATACGTCGTAACAATAACAAATCGCAGGACATAAATCAGATGTAGAATTGTCCGATAAAGCTCGGGATTATGGTAGACAATATCAAACACAGTGACAGTTGATGAATGAAACAATTGACATCAGTGTCCCGCTAAAACTTAATTTATATGTAGCACCGTAAATCTCAAGTTGCACTGGAACCTGAGTTGCATTATATGGTATGGGAATCTTGTTAGGTTTGTATGTGTGTTATTGGGTATGGTTCTTTCAAATATACAATTTAATAATCTAAACAAATCATTGGTATACACATGGTAAGTTACCACAATACTAAGCTTTATATAGTTTTGTTTCGAAATGCATACAAACAATGTGTATGGAATCTTACGCCATTGTGTTCTTAGCGTAACATGTTTACCAACGACAAATAATGAAAAAATGGTAGGTAACAAAGAGGTTCCGAGGCTTCAAATGAGATCAGCCTTATTCAGTCTGTATGCGAATCAATTACAAACATTTATAAGAACATATTCGTTAAATTAGTTACCTGCAATAAGTTGTATATTAATAATTTAAAGAAAATAGTATGTGTGTACTTTCAAATAATATAACATCAGCACATCAGTTTAAAACAGCAATGCTCTTGTAATTTAATTTGCGATTTATGTTCAAGTTTTCTCATTCCAAAGCCGCTCTTACTCGCTTGTACGACAATTGTGGAAGGAGGATATTAGAAAAATGAACGTGTTAGAAGTGCTTATAAATGCAAATAAAATCTCAAGTTAAAATACAAATATATTATTTATTATTTAGGGCTTATTATCGTAAACGTGTTGTAACATACTCGTCTGCCAGCAAAATGATAAATCTCCTATGAAATATGACTCACAACAACAACAATACAAGTACTATGGCATGTATATGTATATTTCTTCGATAAATTTTTAATATAAATACAGACATTATTTACTTGGAGAGTACGTAAATATAACAAATTATTTGTTTAGAAAGCTTATAGGCATAATCAAGTTATCGTGGTGCCTGTTATTTGTATCTCAAATCAGGCGATATTGTATTTAATAATCCGGCATCGCGATGTGTGTGCATTATTTTCGATTATTTTGTATCAAAGGATAACACAAAAGTCGCAGAATATTCAAACAATTACTCCATAATAAGATACTTTGTGGTATTTTTTTTAACTCATTTCTGATAGAACGAATGCTTTGCATTGCACACATACGTATTTTGCAGTTATGGAACCAATTGTATATCTTCAAAACCTAGTGCTAGTCACATGAACAAATACTTGCGAAGAAAAGATTATGGCAGCTTTCTTTGTCCGCAGTTTGGAAATCGAATTGCTATTCCCATGTCGTAAAATGCTTCGAAATGCTTCAAAAGCAAAATATCAACACGCGGTATATGTATATGGTATATACATTAACTCACATGTACCTCGTAGGTTTCCATTATCCTACATGGCCAGTTTATTGCATGAAGTGGTGACAGTTTATAGCATTCGTATTCCACAATATAGCATTCGTATTATTTCTACAAACTTGTATCACAAATAGCGGTCCTTTAGCAAATTAAACAAGCGATACTTAAACATACCAACATGTGGGCAGTATGCAATATCACGAAATTGTACTGATGTTTTCTGTCATCGACCCTTTTCAGACAGCTATAAACGTTCATTGCTGATCATTTAATGTGTCAACCAACTGGCGCATTTGTTTTATATAGGTCAACATTCAACTGACTGGGAACTGATTGTGTCGTTAACCCGACCGGAATGGAATCTTAAATTTGATTAACGCATTGGATGCCACTCTGAATAAGATTCACTTTTCCGCAATGGCGTTATTGAGGGAAGCGATATAAATGGCCTCAGACATGTCGCAAAAGGTGAATTTGAAATACTCGACCGTCGTTTTAAAGGAACAGATAACAGTATTGCCATTGATCTGCACGTTTTGTTTTCATTGTAAATCCAGTTTGCGCATTCCTCTTATCAATAACAGGTAGTTAATAGTATTATAATAGAAACATGGAAATGACAACAATACTACGCATTCTTTGACATCAACGTTTAAATGTATGCTCACCACAAGTAAAGCCTGTCATCAACATTCCAGTGAAAGAATCCGTTTTTATGATGAAGGCTGAAGGTTTTCACTATATATGTTCTCACTTGTATTCTATACGTTTTTTTTTTGGTAATGGTTAACCACCATATACTGAACTATATTAATTATCATGTACATTTGCATAAACACAAGTAAATCTCTATAAGGGGCAGAGACAACGTAAACAATACTTGCCTTCATGCAATTCCATTATTAAAGAATGTTTAACACAAACGAGTGGTTTAAGCGATTCATACATTATAAATGACAAACATTTACTTCCACTGTTTAATTTGCAATAAGCATACATAAAAGATGACCAGTGTTCATTCTCAGGGGAAAACATACGACCGGTGAGCTTTCGAATGAATATTGTAAAACAATGTCATGCTAATGTATTGTCAGTTTGTGAGCTGTGTATAAACTCGTTACAGAATAATTTAATAATGCACTAATATGAAGGTCGGGTAAGAAGTTCAAATACAAAAACAAAAATAGGTGTTTAGACATGCGCACCTTGAAATACCCTTCCTTTTTAAAGCCCTTAGGTGAATATCATGAACGAAATACCAACTTCTACATTATACTGCGTAGAAAGTACTTGTTTGTGTATGTGCACTGCAGGTGTCATCTTGTATTTGTCAATTATTACTTATAACCGATTCGATCATATGCAGGTTTGCTTGTCATCGCATAACTTAGTTAACAAATCAAACTTGACACATGAGTTAGCGTGAACTCAATAAATACAAAATACAAACAAATATACTATATTTTATGTGCATATACCTATACACCTCTTCTTATGAAATACAATATCGTACATTATGTAGGTGGGGGCGTTGAACGTCGTATATTCAGATACTGTTACATACTTAACGACGGCGTTTATTTATGGAATTATTCGGGCTCTAGCGGATCAAATTACTATAAATACTGCCCCCATTTTAGTTAAATGCATTTCCTATTTGTCGGAGGCGTTTTTGGCTTAAAAAGGCTTATTTCACTATTGTTTTTGGAACAGTATAAGTTTCAATTACAAGGGCTTTATTTTCGACTCGGCATTCTTTGGACAGTGTTTTGGAGATACAACATACATCCGATTTGCGATAAATCTTAAAACATTCGCAAAGAAAATTGTTTCAAATTAGCTATTCCAACACAGTAGCAGCAACCTACTTATTATGATTGTTATATTCAAAGTGTTGTTTAAATCATCGCACATTTTACTGAAAAAAGGTTGTGTAACATTTATATAAAGCACATGTTTTCTTTCTCGCTTCAGGTTTTTGTTATTAACCGTAGTTTTCATTTGGTCTATTTTTATTAAAAATACTGTTTATTTATCAATCAACATGATAATTGATTAACATTGCCTTTGGATCAACTCAACACAAGTCAACATAGGAATTCCATAGTGTTCAACCACACCAAACTCATTATTCACGATTGGAAAATAAGGCAGACAGTGTTTCCAATATCGAAATCATACTAAATGTCTCTTATGCAGACACTGTCAAGAAGTTAAGTGTAGCGCTGCACGAAATATTACGTGATATTATTACATTTTAGGGGCCCTTTCTTTTTACAGCATAGCTCTGGTTGTCTGTGTCGGTCTCTTGAGAGATTAGCTATAACATCAATGACTTGTTTATTAATTAAAGTATGAACTGTGTGACATAAATAATAATCAGTTTAATTGCAACAAGAAATTGCCCCAAAAAACTCCTAAATCAGAAAAAATGAGTCACAATAGTCACAATATGGAGATTATATATAGTCTATCAGCCGGATGGGTTGGGGTGTAACACTCAGGGGGGGCAAAACAACACCTATCTTACTTGATTGTAT